>CM024763.1:41500253-42044539 GCA_014218235.1 Colocasia esculenta | reverse complement strand
CCAAGGAAAGATGATACATGGTTACCAGGTACGAAATGGGATCAACGCGATCCACATGTAGACAATGCATTACTTGACATGTACATCAAATGCGGATGCTTGAGCTATGCACATCACATCTTTGAACGGATGCCAGTAAGAACCACAGTGTCATGGAACACGATGATTTCTGGGTATGGGTCTCATGGGCATTGCCATAAGCAATAAGTTTGTTTGAGAAGATGCAGAGATCAGAGGTAGCACCCGATGCAATCACTTTTCTTGAATACACTCAGTAAGTATTTCTTCTCCCTTTTTTTAAATCTTTGAACATGGGAGATTGCAAGTCCGGAAGGTAGATATATGTGCATGATTGCAGTGAAAACAGAGCTGAAGCATTTGCTCATAAATGATCTCTTGTTTTTTCTTCATATTCGTACATAATTAATAATTATTTTTTGCGTACAGATTGTTGGAGAACAAGCTAGCAGCGATGCAGATGGTGATGGCCAGGAGAATTATCTTGCAGACGATTAGAGTCTCATTATTTGACTTTTTCAATTTTATCTTCTTCTTTGTATATGTAAACACTTTTGTGACTTGTTGGTAAACATTTAAAATATTTGAATTAGTGTGAAACGTTTAAATTTTACTTATTGCTTATGTGATTGTTATGTTTGAATGGTGATTGTGTATTTATTTTTTAGTTAATTGTCATGTAAAATGTATACAGGTGAATATATATATATATATATATATTATAAAAATAATATGTATTTTTTTAATTATTTAGCGAAGGAATAGCGACGGATAAACTATTAGATCCGTCACAATTTGTTCTACAGTGTTTCTGCGGGCAGTGCATATTCGTCGCTAATCTGTTGCTCGTTTAGCGACGGATTAGCGACAGGGAAATTTGTTGCCGCTAATAGCGAAAGCCGCCTAAATCAGCGACAGATTTAGCGACGACAATTTTCGGTCGCTAGGCCGTCGCCATTAGCGACGGCGTAGCGACAGAAAGTTTTCCGTCGCTAATTTAGCGTCCAATATATAGATGCACCCTAATTCCGTCGCTAGTCTGTCGCTATTCTGTCGCTAAACTTTATAGCGACAGAATGGCGACGGAACCGTCGCTAACTAATTTTTTTCGAAAACACAGAGCGGAGAGAGAGTATGTGGAGTTTGGATATTATCTGTTATACCTACTGACTTTCTCTTGAATATAGTTAAGAGAGAGAGAGTAAATAGACATCCAATATAAGACTAATAAAGTTTTTTGAGGACTCTCTCCTCTTTTCATTTTCTTTCTCTTCTAAAAATTAGTCGAACCCATTAAACTTATTAGATCGGGTCCAAAGAGTCTATCAAATATATCATTAATTATCGCATGTCTTATCATCTTCGGATATATCAAACATATAATATTGATATTACTATTGAGTGTACAACAAATATTAATTTTTTATTATTTTATCTTATATATATTGACCTCTAGATTTACATGAATATATTCATGATAGATTTACATAAATATATTCATGATGCGCATCGCGTTTAGTTGCATGGTAAGAATAATTTAAATAAAGGTAGAATATTTATTTTCGAACTTTAAACTGTCCAATAACCTCCACAGCCATGTACCCCGTCCGGGTAGAAAGACCGACGCAAACTTTTTTTTTTTTGGGGCAAAAGAAGATAAAAACGGACTAGAACAAAGAGTTGGGATCCTCTCGCACGCGGAGGACCCAATCAGTCAGTCATTCAATAGACTGCTGACGCGTGGGCACCCCTCCTCCCACTTCCCTCCCCTCCTCCCCACTGCCCATTTCACCCGGTGACCAGTTCTCCCCCCTTCCGTCCCTCCTCCTCCCCATTTAATTAACCGGTCACCCATTTCCCCCCCCCCTCCCGACACACAAGCTTCCCACCCAGTACTGTTGCACCAACGCGCAACAGTAACACACCATTTGTTTATTTTTTTTCCTTTAGTTTAAAATTTTTATTTTAAAATTCGATTGTAAAGACATTGTTTTTTATTTTATAGTTTTTTTTCTTAAATATAAAATAAATATCATTAAAATATAATATTAATGTCTATCGGATTGAGACTGTAATACTCTGAAAATTTTTAATAGTTGAAAATATGAAAATATAGTTATTAGATCTCATTATTATTATGGGATTGAAATAATTAATATCTGAAATTAATTGATACTAATTAACGTTACATTAGTGTCGTACAGAAGATGTACGTTCCGACAGGCGACACCGAAAAACTGTAACGAAAATAAAATTCGAGAACACCATATTTCTAAAAAATATGGTGATCAAAAATGTAAATATCCAGATTTTTTGACGTACGGATTTCGAAATTAAGTCGAAGAAAATATTTTCCGGATGATTTTTCACACCCTTGCAAAACAAACTCTAAATTAAACTAAAATCACCCATAATATATAAAACCATTACATTAGCCTATGGCTGCAATTTAACACAAATGTATAGCATTTGAATGTGTTTTCAATGGGATCTTTGGGCAAGCTGATTTTTAAGCTATCTACAGTAACCATTTTAACCAATTGTTTTTTTTTCCTTAGTTTCAAATTTTTATTTTAAAATTGGATTGTGAAAGATGTCATTTTTATTTTATATTTTTTTTTAAATATAAAAACAATATCATTAAAATATAATTTAATGTCTATCCATTCGGCACTGTAACGTCTTGAAAATTTTAATAGTTGAAATTATAAATAATATGGTTATTAAACCTCATTATTATTATGAGATTGAAATAATTAATATCTGGGATTAATTGATATTAATAAACGTTATCTTAGTGGCGTACAGAAAGATTGTGCTCCGACAGGGCGACCACTGAAAAACTGTAACGAAAATAAAATCTGAGAACACCATAATTTTTAGAAAAATTGGTGACATTAGAAATAAAATATCCGGATTTGTTGACTACATATTTCGAAATTAAATCGATGCACGGGCTACGTGTGACAATAAAACTAAGAAGTTTTACTATGACACATCAATGGCCTGTGGTGTCATCATGCATGGGAGTTCTGCTCGTTTATAACCCCCCCCCCCCCCCCCACACAATCGTACAAACCATTCCCAGTGTTTGCTTCTGTTTGTTTGGCCATTTGGTGCGTATGGTTGATTTCGGGTGAATATGGTTGTATTCATGTGCATATGTTGCATTCAGATGCATATGGTTGCATTCATGTGCATAGGTTGCATTCAGGTGTATATAGTTGCATTTATTTGCATATGGTTGCATTCAGGTGCATAGGGTTTGTATTCATGTGCATATTATTGTATTCAGATGTAAATTGTTGTATTTAGGTACATATGGTTGCATTCAGAGCATATGATTGTATTCAGGTGCATATGGTTGCATTCAGATGCATATGGTTGCATTCAGATGTATATGGTTGTACAGGTGCATATGGTTGCATTCAGATGCATATGGTTGGATTCAGATGTATATGGTTGTATTCAGGTGCATATGGTTGCATTCAAGTGCATATGGTAGTATTCAGGTGCATATGGTTGCATTCAGGTGCACATGGTTGCATTCAGGTGCATATAGTTGCATTCATGTGTATATGGTTGCTTTCATGGCTTATGGTTGCATTCAGTTGCATATGGTTGCATTCAGGTGCATATGGTTGCATTCATGTGCATATGGTTGCATTCAAGTGCATGTGGTTGCATTCATTTGCATATGGTTACATTCAGGTGCATATGTTGCATTCATGTGCATGTAGTTGCATTCAAGGGCATATTGTTGCATTCATGTGCATATGGTTGCAACTATATGCACCTGAATGCAACCATATGCACCTGAATGCAACACAATGCACTTGAATGCAACCATATGCACCTAAATGCAACCATATGCATCTGAATGCAACCATATGCACCTGAATGCAACCATATGCACATGAATGCAACTATATGCACTTGAATGCAACCATATGCACATGAATGCAACCATATGCACATGAATGCACCATATGCGCTTGAATGCACCATATGCGCTTGAATGCAACCATGTGCACCGAATGCAACCATATGGACATGAATGCAACTATAAGCGCTTGAATGCAACCTATGCACCTGAATGCAACCATATGTACCTGAATGCAACTATATGCACCTGAATACAACCATATGCACATGAATGCAACCATATGCACATGAATGCAACCATATGCATCTGAATGCAACTATATGCATATGAATGCAAGTATATGCACTTGAATGCAATCATATGCACTAATGCAACCACAACCATATGCACATGAATGCAACCATATGCACATGAATGCAACCATATGCCTTGAATGCAACCATATGCACTTGAATGTAACCATATGCACCTGAATGCAACCATATGGACATGAATGCAACCATATGCGCTTGAATGCAACCATATGCACCTGAATGCAACCATATGCGCTTGAATGCAACCATATGCGCTTGAATGCAACCATATGCATCTGAATGCAACATATGCACCTGAATGCAACCATATGCGCTGAATTCAACCATATGCCCCTGAATGCAACCATATACATCTGAATGCAACCATATGCATCTGAATGCAACCATATGTACCTGAATACAATCATATGCACCTGAATGCAACCATATGTACCTAAATGCAACCATTTGCATCTGAATACAATAATATGTACATGAATACAACCATATGCCCCTGAATGCAACCATATGTATATGAATGCAACTATATGCACCTGAATGTAACCATATGCACATGAATGAAACCATATGCACCTGAATGCAACATATGCCCCTGAATAAACCATATTCACCCGAAATCAACCATACGCACCACAATGGCCAAACCAACAGAAGCAAACACTGGAATGTTTGTACGATTGTGTTGGTTGGGGGGGGGTTATAACCCAGCAGAACTCCCATGCATGATGACACACAGACCATTGATGTGTCATAGTAAAACTTCTTAGTTTTATTGTCACACGTAGCCCGTCATCGATTTAATTTCGAAATATGTACGTCAACAAATCCGGATATTTATATTTCTAATGTCACCAATTTTCCTAAAAATTATGGTGTTCTTAGATTTTATTTTCGTTACAGTTTTTCGGTGTCGCCCTGTTGGAGCACACATCTTTCTGTACGGTACTAAGATAACTTTATTAATATCAATTAATCCCAGATATTAATTATTTCAATCGCATAATATAATGAGGTTTATAACCATATTATTTATAATTTTTCAACTATTAAAATTTTCAAGATGTTACAGTGCCGAACTGGATAGACATAATAATATTATTTTTTAATGATATTTATTTTTATATTTAAAAAATTATAAATAAAAATGACATCTTTCACATCCAATTTTAAAATAAAAATTTAAAACTAGGAAAAAAAACAATTGGTTAAAATGGGTACCACCGTAGATAGCTTAAAAAATCAGCTAGCCCAAGATCCTATTGAAACACATTCAAATGATATACATTTGTGTTAAAATGCAGCTATAGGCTAATGTAATGGTTTTATATATTATGGTGATTTTAGTTTATTTTTAGAGTTTGTTTTGCACTGGGTAAAAAATCATCCGGAAAATATTTTCTTCGACTTAATTTCGAAATCCGTACGTCAAAAATCTGGATATTTACATTTCTGATGTCACCATATTTTTTTAGAATTTATGGTGTTCTCGAATTTTATTTTCGTTATAGTTTTCGGTGTCGCCCTGTCGGAACGCACATCTCTCTGTACGACACTAATGTAACGTTTATTAGTATCAATTAATTTCAGATATTACTTATTTCGATCCCATAATAATAATGAGATCTAATAACTATATTATTCATATTTTTCAACTATTAAAATTTTTCAGAGTATTACAGTCTCGAATCCGATAGACATTAATTATATTTTTAATGATATTCTTTTATATTTAAGAAAAAAAACTATAAAATAAAAACATGTCTTTCACAATCGAATTTTAAAATAAAAAATTTAACTAAAGGAAAAAAATAAACAAATGGTGTGTTACTGTTGCGTGTTTGGCGCAACAATAACTGGGTGGGAAGCTTGTGTGTGTGTGTGGGGGGGGGGGGGGGCGGTGGGGAAATGGGTGACCGTTAATTAAATGGGGAGAGGAGGACGGAAGGGGGGGAGAACCGGTCACCCGTGAAATGGGCAGTGGGGAGGGAGGGAGGGAAGTGGTGAGGAGGGGCTGCCCACAGCGTCAGCAGTCTATGAATGACTGACTGACTTGGTCCTCCCGCGTTGCGAGAGGATCCCAACTCTAGAACAAAAGGGTGGGGCCCCTAAAAGATATAAAAATTTGGGAACCAGCTAGCATCAAGAGTCCACAGCCCAAGAACACATGCTTCTCGAGGGGGCAAAACAACAACAAACAATTCCCTCGTCACCTTCCCAAACACCCCAAGAACCATCCACAGCGGGCAACAATAGAAAAACCCATGTTGCACAACGGGGAACTGACCGCAGATTTGAGCCTTGTACAAATATATACAAATATAAATATGTATATATATCAAAAATACTTATTATAAGATTAATCTTATAATAAATAATGATTAGACTATAAAAAGTAATTTATTGATCAGATATAAATATTTTTTCATCTTCTCAGTTAATAAAATTATTTTTTACAGTCTATATTATCATGATAATAAGATTATGCTTATAATAAGTATTGCTTTCATATGAATACATATATGTGTGTGTATTCGTAAGACACCTTTATAGTAAGATACTAGTGGTGAGTACGAAGCTTGCCATCTTCCCCATCCTTTTTCTTCGTATGTTGCGTTAGAGTGAGGAGAAAGATTTAGTGTATTTTTATATTATACTTAAGTGTAATATAATTAGGTAACAAGTCCATATGATATCTACTAATTAAATTGTCATTTTATCAATTCTCATATGATGGGTGCCATATATATTATTACCTAATTATATTACATTTAAATGTAATATAACAATATATTAAATCTTTCTCGACGAGAGAGAGATGAGTCCCACAAAGCCACACGGAGCGAGATTTCTTCGTTATCAAAAAAAAAAAGAAAAAAAAAGAAAAAGGACCGGGGGGGGGGGGGGGGCTTGAGCAAACGTGCTCCTCACAGTAGCCTTCGTCCCCGCTCTCGAAGTAGACACCCCACCGACTGCTTCAACGTTCTGCGAACAGATGTGGGCGTGGGGAGGTGGTGGGTCACAGAGGCCGGCAGAAATTTTGGAGTTCAGAGTTTGCAACTTGGTACGACTAAAGGCAGAGAGGGTAAGCTCTGATCTGATGAGAGTTATCTTTCACCGCAAGGCCTTACCCACGGGCTGTTTTCTTCCCAGCTCACAATTTAAGAGAGAGAGAGAGAGAGAGAAACTGGGGTTAATCACCGTGAACAAGCCTGAGGTCTGCATGAGTAAACTGATCACCAAACCGATAGGATAAATATTCTTGAGACGAGATGGATTTCTATATGCTAATAAAATAATTAAAGTATTCAGTTTTCCATGGGCTCATGTTTCCAATGTCTCAAATATAGATATTGATGGGGTGCAAAGAATCGCAAGAAAATCTCTGTGGATGGCATCTTTCCAGGACAAAAACAGAGTGTTTATTATCTTTGTAATTTTTACCCCCTAGTTGATGTGTAAAATATAAAACATTATAAATCCGTCTTCTAATAATGATTTATTTGTGAACATCCCCACTCTTTTGGTATCCGTCTATATGGACGTGGGAAAGGCGATAAAGGGTGAAAAAAATGGGGTAACAAAAAAAAAAGGTTTACGCAATCATCTAAAACTGTTGCATGTCAGAAATATACAAATTAGACAAAAAAGAAAGACCACCAAGAGATGTCATAGTAATATACGAAGAGACGATATTCTTCTCCTTTGCTATATTCGGCAGTCAGCAACATGGAAGGCAGGATCGGAATTGGATCGGGATCGACCAGGCTCGATCCGATCCTAGATCGGATTGGATCGCAAGATCCCATGGATCCAAAGGAAGTCTGGCCGATCCTGGATCGGCCAGTTTATAAAATGATTTTTTTGGGGAAAAAATTCAGGAAAAAATAGAAAAAAACAGTAAAAATGAGGGAAAATCTGATAAATTGAAAGAACTAATATTTGCATAAAAACCAATCATACATGTTTCATAATATCGAAACATAAGATTTTGTGTATTATTACTACTATAATAATACAAGAAAAGTATAAAATATTAAAGACTTGGTGTATTATTAACCTAAATACCATTAAGTAAATGTTAAAATTGTAGTTTCATTTATTTAAGATATTACATGTAAATAAGAAATATCCCCCATTTGATCCATAAAATATAAAAAAATCCATCTCTTACTAATAAAAAGTCAACTCTCCCATCCAAGAAGAAAATCGCAATTTTTGTGATTTTATCAAAGTAACAACTTTCTAATCTCTCATAATTTGACTATTTAAAATTTTATAATTCAATAAATCTAATAAAATACTAAAAATCTAAAGTCCAACAAAAAAATCAAACGTGCATATGACTTCTCCAAGAAGCTGTTCTCTTACTGACAGCACTAAGTCTACTTGAGACCTCTTAGGATTTGGTCAAACTAAGCTATCATCACCCAAACTCATAAGTGTCATGAGTTGGGTGATAGTAGCTCAATTTGACCAAATTCTAAGAGTTTGGATGATGATACTTAAGTTTGACCAAATCCTGAGAGATCTCAAACAGACTAAGTGCTGTCAGTAGGAGAGTGGCTCCATTGGAGAAGTCACATGCACGTTTGGACTTTTTTACCGAACTTGAATTTTTAGTGTTCCATGTGGTTTATTGAATTATCAAATTTTTAGATAAACTAAATTACGAGAGATTAGAAAGTTAACATTCGCTAAAATCACCAAAAATCGTGATTTTTCTCTTCGATGGGAAGTTGACTTTTATTGGTAAGAGAGATGATTTTTTTTGATATTTTTATTAGATTCAAATGGGGGTACTCCTTATTTACATGTAATATCTTAAGTAAATGAAACTACAAATACTAAATTTATTTAAATGATATTCAGGTAAATAAGAAGATCCTGACAACCCTGTCTGAAGAGGATCCTGAAGGTAGCCTGAGGGAATTGCCTGGATCGACTGAATCGAGCTGGGATCGATCGATCCCGGTTCGACTCGAGCGATCCCTCAGATCCTACTGAGTTGGGTCGATCCAGCCGGAAATGTGGGGTTTTGGGGGGCTTCAAGGAGAATCGGTCCTTGGGGGGTCGATCCGATCCGGGATCGAGCCAGAATCGCTCGATCCCGGCGATTCTTCCTTCCATGGTCAGCAACCGGAAGCTGTTCAACAATACAACAAAAATTTCTAATCCATCTATAAATAGTATTACCACATCAAGAATGCAAATTTTTATCTTCCCCGACATAGAAACTAATCGCGGGTTACCCGCCAATGTTTTCTTTTTTTTTTTAATTAACGTAATCTTCTTCTTCTTCCTGCCATCGTTCTTGATCACCCCGAGTGGGGTCTGGATCGAGGTCGGAATCCGTTGGGGGTGTGTGCCCGTCGTCGGTGGGTCAGATCAGGTCTCCGGAAAGTTGTCAGAGGGAGCGAGGGTCTCCTGCCTCGGCGCCGGCTACCGCTTGAGGTCCTCCGGTTTGGACGTCTGGGGCCCCAGGCCGAGCCACTGCCGACGGGCCTCCTCGGGCTTGGTCGGAGAAGCAGAGGACGACGCACAGCCGACCGCGGGTGCGTTGAGCTGGTATGGCGCCTTGGAGCTGATCCTGGAGAAACGACATGGGAAAGAAGAAATAAGCCATCTAGATCACGGAAGAAGGATCTCGGGTGAAGAACTTGCATGGATTTGGGAAGAAACACCCACCTGTCTTTCCTCTTCTCGAGAACCGGTGGAGAGAGACCCTTCTTGCGATAGGCAGATCTGTACAGAGAAGAGGGGCAGATGTCAGTTTCATGGCCTTTGACAACAAGCAGCTCGGTTTGATTTGCCAAAAAAACAGAAGCAGCATCATTGCTGAAGGCTAAAGCAAGTGGGGGAAGGTTTAGAGCGAGAACAACCTGAGGACGCCGGCTGAGCTTCCTTCTGCTGTTCTTCCTGGGTGACGGCCGCTGGGGCGGCGGCGGCGGTAGCACCGGATTTGGATTCAGAAGTTGAAGTCAGAATGGTGGCGGCAGCGGAAGCGTGCTGCGCAGGTGGGGGGCAGCTGGGCCTCTGCGGCAGCACAACCGGTGCGGCGGACGCCTTCTCGACCCGGAAGACCTGCGCGGGGTCGGGGCAACCTTTGCCCGCCATGGTCATCAGCTCCCTGGCCTTCTCGGCGGGGAAGTTGTCGAAGACGACCACCTTCCCCCCGTAGAATATCGTCATCTGGGCAGCCACAGCCCGGGGCTCCCTGCAGACAAAAGAAGAGATCTTGAGCCGGATCGTTCGAGCCCTCCCCCCCAAGTCGCCAAGAAAAATCACATTCTTTGGGATCAGAACCAGTGGATAACCGTCTCCTGTTTCCCACCGTCTTCCTCAAACTTGCAAATTTCTCAACCAGAATCCAGGGTTCTCACCTGTTAAGATCTGGTTTCTTGTCCATGTGGACGGGGACGAAGCCGGCGCTCTGTGGGAACAGCTCCATCGACAGTGCCGAGCTTGTCTTCCGATTAGAAGCCCCGTCCTGGCTCGCCGCCGGGTGCTCGTCCGCTTCCGGTGCCTCCACCCCCGGCAGCAGGTTCATGGTCCTCAGGGTCTCCGGCTTAACTGCAGCAAGAAAAAGAACAATCTCACACATCAGAGTTGCGAAGGATCCAAGAGCCTCAGAGTAGCGGCGGCCATGTAAACGCGTGGAGACCGGGGAGGCAGTCGGTGGCTCCAAGGGAAGACGCTGCCAAACCCGCCGCCGATTTCTGCCGGGTTGCAAACGGAAACAAATCGCGCTCCTGTTCGACTAAATAAGGCGAAAACGGCCAGGGGGTTTTCAGGAGGTGGACCATCACAGGTTGGGGAAGCTGCGTACTCAACAACGTGTTCATGCCCCTTTAATTAATCGTGGCTTTCTTAAAGAGAGGAGGAAGGATGGGAGGTAAAAAAACAAAACAAAACAAAACTTTTCTTTAAGAAATCTCCACCCTCGCTTCCTCTACTCGTTTTCATGTTTGGATTTAGAAAATAATGATGCACTGCCCATTGCAATCTCTTTTATCTTTTTGTTCTGGTTCCTCTGAAACCGCTGTAGAACCTCTGGTTTTCTAAGCTGGTTTGGAACATTAAAGCTTGCCGATGAACTGGCTGATCGGATAAGAAGAAGAATCCGGAATTTAGAACCAGTTTCATCAACAAACCAAACAAAAAAAATAAAAGGAGGGGGTGGGGGGGGGGAGGAAGACCCATTTCTGATGATAGGATCCTCAGAAGATAAAAGCGGTAGAAAGACACAAAAAGTTTCCACAGGAGGGAGATAAATAAGACAGCAAGGAAGAAGGAAGGAAGGAAGAATCTAAAAGGCCAGGTGAATTCACATCATGAAATACCCACTACCCAACTGAGCAAAAACTCGAGATTAAACACCAGAAAGGGGAGGGAAACCCAGGAACTGAGCTGATCATCATCCCAACTACCCCAAACTGCAGAAAACCCACAAAGCTACACTAACACACCATACAAGAGAGGAACCAGAAACCGGGATTTGCACACAGAGAGGAAAGGACGGTGGGGCGAAGCAGGTCCTCATACCTCTGCCGTCGACAGGAGGGCGCGCGACGGCGGCGGCCATGCCGAGGCTGAGCTCCCCGAAGCCGCCCTTCTCCTTGAGGTACCGGCTGAGGAGGCTGCAGGTGACGGAGAAATTGGAGGGCTTCTCCCCGGGATGCCTACCCCCCATCTCCGCCGTGTTCACCATCTCCTCCCCCTCCCACTCCTCTCACTTCTCCTGCTGTCCCTGCCGACGCCCCCTCACTCCACCTCTCCCTCTATCTTCTCTTCTTTCTTGTGCTGGTCCTCTTGCTGCTGCTGTTCTTCCACACCTTTTTCCTTCTCAGCTACTTCCCCCTCTCACCTCTTTTATATAAAAATCTTCCGTGTTCCAAAATCAAAAATTAGGCTAGCCTAGGTTTTTAAGCACGTGGGAAATATAATAATAAAACCCTTTTTTTTTTTAGTGCTGAGAAGAGATGAGGTGGGAGGGGAACAGCAGCAGGCTGTCCCTGATTTGAATAAGTCCACTAAAGAGAGAGAGGAAAAAGAGAGGCTGGTGGCAGGCAAGAGAGAGGAAAAAAACACATGTTGAGTAATAATAAATTCCGGAGCTTACTTTGGTCCGGACGCCTCTGCGGTGGACGACAACCGTTGCCATTTCCGGTATCGGATTCCTTCCCCGGATCGAGTGCCTCGGGTGCATTGTGCCCACTTGATCGGGCGTGGATCGGGTCGCGTCGGGTCGATATTATTGTGGATTGTTGTTTGTGATGAATACTCTGCGTTACGGGGGTTTATTTGCCGAAATGTTCTTATTGTTTTTGTATTGGTTCTAATACCCTCACTTATGTTGAGATATTTGCGAAAAATGCCTCCACCATTATCGTGGCTTGTTTGACTCTACTCTCTAGTTAGTTTTTAATCAAATATGAAAAGCTTCAAAAATATTGTTCTACTCTTGGAAAATAATTTTGTTACTACTAGAGTAAAGGGACAAGTCGATGGCGCGAGGGCGTTGGAGTAGCCGAACTTCCGACCTGCAAATCCACTGAGGGGCTCGGTGGATAGACACTCCGACGATCAAGTTAGTTCGGGAGTCTTTAAGTCAGGAGTTTCAATTTCAAAGATTGAGTACCTTAGGCTGGAGCGTATAAGCCTCTTTTATAGGACTGGGGTGTTTGTTTGACACTTGGGTACCCTTGTCATTCCCGTTGGAGCCATCATTAACCCTGCTGGCGTATCACTGTCAACGTCTGGCTGGATCATCGGGATTGCGGTCTCAGTAGCCGTAACTGTTGAGTGTACGGGATCTGCGGACGTTGCCTACGTGAATCCCGCAATATTGTGAGCTGTGCTCTGAGAATTTCGCAAATGTGGGACACTGACTGGTCCCTCGCCCTACACCAATCCTCGTCTTGGGCCGAGATGAGGAGGTCGGAAAAAGGAGTCGAAGGTCGGGCCAATCGAGCAGGGTCGTCGGCCGTGCCTCGATCTATACAGACGTCGGCTGGGAACCCTCCGTATCACTGGCCCCCCCGGTTCACGTCGGATCAAGGATGCATTCTGAGGTGAAGCTGTTTGAATTCCATCAATGGAGAATAGTGGCGCCATATGATCATCGTATCCCACATGAATCGTTTGATGTCTCATCACCGCTCTGTCAGTGCTAGCCTGCGACCTGTCACATCCTCACGCCGTCAGGGCCGCCCTGATCCTCGCCGTACCGCCAGTTGCCTTGATTACAGTACGGTAACGCTAACCGTCGTTTCGCCTCCTCGACTCTCATGCGTAATGATGGCGTTCCTCATCTTCCGCGCCTGTTAGGAATCTGAGTGGTCGCTCAGCGGTCGATCGAATGCCAACGCGTGGTGAGATCGCGACCGCTACTGATGCCGATGAATTCTGTTCGTTGGATCTGACCAGCCCTCTGGGGCCTATAAATAGTGGGGATGGCCCTAGAAAAACCACCCTTGCCTTCGCGCTCGAGCAACATTTAAACCAGCCGACGATCAGCCGACATGCCGACGGCCTCAATTCCGACGAGCCAAGCTCCCACCTACTTCTCGCTTTCCGCTTGCTTCCTTCAGAGGTAAGTGATGTGTTCCTCCTCATCCAGTTCCTTTCCCTCTTTTGAACCTCACGCATCCGAAGGTTCTCCTTCCGAGAGCTTTTCTTCCTCAGCATCGTCCAAAAGGGCCTCGCCTTCTCACTCCCTTAGAAGGGTTCCCCCTGAAACCTCTCGGTATGATGTGCTCGCGTCGTGTCCTCCCGAGGAATCCTCTATTCTGGAGGTCAGTCTAGGGACTTAAGTTCTTCAGATGCATTGTCACATCCTAATAAATATCTATTTATCGAAAAATGACAGAAAATGGATTTAAGAAGTAGAACCATGCTTATATAAACGTTTGTTAACATTACAACGGAAGTTTTACATACAAAACACTCCTCATTACAATCCACAGGAGAGTGAAAAAAAAAAACAAAATAACATGTATATTTTGTACTATAGTCCTCAAAAGAGTAATCTATGGATTCTAGCGATTGGTTGACCCACTCAGCACACCCCCGTAAGAACTAGGCTCATCATGTTCACCTGAAAAAGTAAGATTTAATGAGCAATTGTACCAGTAGGATTCCCCCTCTTATCAAAAGATTATGATAACCAAAGAGTTAAGCAAAATACTCGACTAAAGACAGTATTGAATAAAGTTTGTACAGAAAAGAAATCAGTATGGTAGTCAAATTCTGGTTCGGGTAAGAAATACATAATCAACTCATGACTGAATAAAATCATGACCAATCAAGCAAGTATGATGCAATGCCAAACATCCAGTAGATCTATTATCATTTCGTACGGCCAGTAAACGAATTCGGGTGCTCCTCCCGGGACTGGATTAGCCCCACTTGCACAGACATTTATTTCAATTGAGTCTAAAGACCCAAAGTTGTCATCACAAATCATTTCTGTTAAACATTCGAGTATGGTACATAGGTACTCAAAATCTCACATGTAACAGGGCTTTATGAGTCAATGTTAATGATCCAAGAAAATGTAGTCATAATTGGAGATGTTCAAGAACGATCCAAGGTTAGATGTAATGATGATTAATAATTCATCTCATGGTGTAATAGTTTAGATTCAAGAAAATGTGAAAGGTAATATGTTTGGATAGTACAAAAGTGTACCACCTCTGACTGGGGAAGGGTTGGTTTATGTTAAAATCACTGACTGGTGGATGTCGATAGCCATAGGGTGGCTATCGATAGCTACTGGTCCATCCAGAACTGGATTCTGAAATCTGGCCCTTAGCTGTCAACAGGCAACAGGTAGTTGTCGACAGATGGTTGTCATCTATCGACAGATGGGTTCTGTTTGTTGACATCTACTGGTTGTTCTAGAATTCTGGGTTCTGGAAGCAAGGTACCTGTTGATAGCTAGGTTCTGTCAGTCGACAGTTGCAGGTTATTTTTTTTTTCTAAAATAGTTAAAACTGACTAAGAGACTCTTCTAAAGTTCTTACTATTCAGGAAGGAACTAATAATAGTTGTGGATCTTTAGTACATTCTCTACACATCCTTCACGAAAGAAATAGAACATGGGAGAAGATATTTACAGTATAGGTGCCATGAAAAGAAAACTAGAAAACTTAAGGAAGAAAGGCTTTGTATATATCTAACTCCTTCATGCAATTTTTTCTCAAGTCTAGAACAAAGCTCACACCAAGTACACGTATCAACAACTAAAGACATGAGTTTCAACTAGAGATATGAACACAGTGGAAGAGGATAACCCATGAAAGCTTTACTGAACTTCCTGACAAGGTGAAACCAAGGTAGATGCTCAATCTCCAAGATTTTAACAGGAAAAGAAAAACAGAGGAGAGATCCTACGTGTCACAGGAAAATTTGGAGATCATTCTCTTCTTCCCAACAAAGGAACCAGCATTTGCAGCAGGAAGAGTTGTAGCAGCAGCAGCTACGGCAGGTGCAGTAGCAGAGTTACAGCAGAAGCAGCAACAACAACTACGGCAGGAGCAGCAGCCAGCTACAGCAGAGGCAACGACACAACAGTGTGGAATGAGGAACAAGTGGGTAAACTCTTATGGAAGTGGCAAAGAAGGGTATAAATAGAGGTCGGGTTTCATGCATGTATGGCATGTAGCCATACACTTGTCGCTGTAAAACCTCATTTGTTTTTACAACAGCCACGTTTACCATGCAGTTTCCACAGCTAACTCATATAATAAAACGTGTAACCTCATTAACCCAATGCAGTAAGAAGCCTTACATAGCCAAGGTTACGTAAGCAAAGTGTTTAAAAAAAATTGGTTACATAAATGGAAGATAATTCATCTGGCCCATTTGTCCCCACAATTTTGTACCCAAATGATGTCCAATCAAGTTGTAATTTCAAACATAAGCTAATTGGAAGGTTTTAAAAAATATAATGATTTTTAGTTTAATTTTTGGAATTAATTTTTCATCCAGCAAAAATTATCTGAAAAATCATTGTGTCAACTTAATCTAGATATTCGTGTGTCAATAATTCTGGATATTTATGTTTCCAGAACCAACACATTTTTTTGGAAATTATGATGTTTTCGGATTTCAATTTTGTTATCGAATTTTGGTGACGCCCTATCAGAGTGCGCACCTCTGAAGACAACAATGAAATTATATTATAAATATAAATATAATCTTAAAATAAAGATAATTATTTCTCATGAAAGTGATTCTGTTTAACAATCAAAATCATCACACTTTTCTATTTTTTTTAATAAATATAACTTTGGGGTGTTACATGCCTTCCTCTCACACCTTGGGTTCTCGACGTGAGGCCGACACTGTAGTCGATGCTCGGTGCGAAATCAACCATGACACCTACCATTGGCTGGAGACTCACCTGGGCCTTACCCTTCCTAAAGACTCTACCTTGTTGTCCAACAAGCAGCTTCGGGCTCATTATACCATGGAGGGAGGAGTCTGCATTTATTCCGAGGCCGTTCGAGCGGGCCTTCAGATTCCTTTTCATCCTTTCATCATCTTCCTCCTCCTCAAGTTAGGGGCTGCTCCGTCGCAATTGACCCCCAATTCGTGGAGGTCGGTTGTCGGCTTCCTAGCCATTTGCACGATGGCCGAGGTTCTTCCGACCACGTGCCTCTTCTTCCATTGCTTCTCCGTAAAAGCTTTCAGAGACTGGCTTTATTTTGCTGCACGGTCTGATCGGAAGATTCTCGGCCGCATGCCTTCCTCGGTCCATAATTGGAAGAGGAACTTTGTCTTCATTTACAGTCCATCCGGATGGCCCTTTTTGACCACATGGTCAGCGATCAATATTTGGGAGAAAGCCTTCGGTCCACCTACTCTTGTTGCTTCCGAGCTCTCGAAGTTCGAGTCTATATAGGCGGTGGAGCCTCCCGACCTGTTCGAGCCATCCGAGAAGCTGTTCAAGCTGGTTGTTGAGGCTAACCAAGGTCCGACCACCTTGCCAACGATCTCTACCCGTTAACCGTCTCCGAGGATTAATGGCTTCTTCCTTTCTCACGTGATGGCCGACAAGGGTACGACACCGGTTCCAAGAGCGAGGAGAGGCCCCTCTTTGTCTGAGATGGCCAGAAGCGAGCTGATGATGAGAGGCAAGAAGGGCGTGAGCCGAGCAACCAAGCATGCTCGCCCATCAGAAGCCAACAACACAGAGGTAATTCCTCCCACCGTCGGACAGTAAACAGAGGTGCCGGTGAAAAGGGGCCATTCGAAGCATCCTTGGCCTACTCCATCGTCACCCGAGGCCACCGCATCGAGCTCTATCCAACAACAAGCCCCCGAGCAGTCTAAAGACCCAAGTGCCACAGAATGGGGGTGCCAATCCTTGCCGGCCGGAGCAAAGGCACGTGCTCTGGCCAAGAAACCTTTCCAGGTCATCGACGAATTCTATTCATCAGTGATAAGTCATATGGCATCATTCGAGGTGCTTCTCCATCATGCCGAGGCGTCCCGGTTGTCGATCGAGGCTCCCCTAGCAGAGGCTGAAAAGAAAATCTCTGCCGAGAAAGATCTTCGAGCCAAAGACTCCAAGCTGGTGAAGAAGGCTGAAGGCGAGCTTCGGGCATCTCTCTAGTCCGAGAAAGATGCTCACGAGACCGAGGTCCTGGCCCATAGAAAGACTAAGGCCGGCATTGATTAGCTCATAGCCGACGAGCGAATGAAGGCGGTAGACGAATACCGCGAATCGATCGAGCTCAAGACTGAAGTCGTCACGCTCTTTCAAGAGGGCTATGATTTTTTCCTTGGCCGTGTATGGGAGCTGCACGCCGACCTCTCAACCTATCTGAGCTGGTCATAGAGGTTGGGGGTGGCGAGGAAACCGGTGCTAAAGGCGAAGATGACGATATCTCCGCGTGGTTAATGAGACGTTGGCGGTTGTCGTTGAGGATACCCTCGATGCCGCTGCCAAAACCGTCATCACCAAAACACTTGCTGCTCCTGACCATGAAGGGGCCTAGGTCGGGACGGACGCCGAGGCCTGGGGCTCAACTCACATGCTCCGTACAATCACCACTAACTATCTAGGCCACTATGTATCTCATTCTTGTTTATGTAACTTTCCCTTTTATTTGCTCACTTCTCGTTGGTTGCAATGATTCTCATGTTTGGGTATCCAGACGTTAAACCAGTGACCATCTAATGAGTTGAACGTTTGTCCCTTCGGGTGGTCGGAGCGTCCAAGGGTACTTGGTTGCCGCCAATGTCGACCAACAATTTTTTAGGTCTTCGGTTGGTCAAGCAACACTGATTAATAATGATTCCGTTTTGGTCGATCGTCTCGGTACATGCCGAGCAGAAGTAACGATGTACTTAATGCAGTATTCGTCTACCACCTCCATCGAGACTTTGTCGGGATTTTACGAGTGACGAAGCGACCTTGCTTATCATTTTGACTGTCGAAGTGACCTCGTTTACCACGAGTGCCAAAGCGACCTCATTTACCATGTTAGAGTGCCGAAGCGACCTCGTTTACCACGTTAGAGTGCCGAAGCGGCCTCATTAACCACGTTAAGAGTGCCAAAGCGACCTCGTTTACCACATTAAGAGTGCCGAAGTGACCTCATTAACCATGTTAAGAGTGCCGAAGAGACCTCATTTTTATTTGCAAGTTGATGACCCTCAACAAACTTCAATAATATTTCAAGGGTAATAACACCGCAGATGTTCAGCATTCTATGTCCTCGGAATCGTCGATCCGTTTAGGTTCTCTAGTCGATATGCTCCATGACCGAGGTTCTCGATCACTCGGTACAGACCATCCCAATTAGGAGAGAGCTTACTTCCCGCCGACTTGGAACATGAGATGGAGAGTTCCCTCAGGACGAGGCTGCCGATGCCGAACTGTCGAGGCCTGACATTTGCATCGAACTTCTGCTTCATCTTCAGTTGATATGCTTCCGTCCTTGCTGCCGCCTCGTTCCGTCATTCTTCAATTAGGTCCAGCTCCGAACATAGCGAGCGGTCGTTGCTCTCACATTCAAATCCCAGAACTCTCCCTAAAGGCACGAGCAGTTCTATGGGGGTTACTGCCTCAACTCCGAAGGCAAGCGCGAAGGGGGATTCCCGAGTAGCTTCTCGGGGCGTCACGTGGTATGCCCAGAGCACATGAGAAAGCTCCCCGGCCCATCACCCCTTATGGTCATCTAGCCTCTTCTTAAGCCCATTGAGAAGTGTTCAGTTGGTAACCTCGGCCTGCCCATTAGACTAGAGGATGAGCAACCGAGGTGAACTGATGGTCGATGTCGAGCTCCTCGCAATTCTGATGGAATCTAGCATTTTTAAATTGTCTGCCATTGTCGGTGACGATTGTCTTGGGCAAGCTGAACAGGTAGATGATATTCTTCTAGACGAACCCCCAGGCGTTGGCATCTGTTATTTTTGCCAACGGGTCGGCTTCGACCCACTTGATGAAGTAGTCGACTCCGATGATGACGAACTTTCGATGCCCTGAGGCCGATAGAAATGGGTCGAGGATGTCCATCCCCCACTTGGCGAAAGGCCATGGGGCTGTTAGTGGTGTGAGGCCCGATGGCGGTTGTCGGTCCATTCTCCCAAAGAGCTGACACTGCTGACATCTCCTGACGTAGCCTTCGACATCCTTTAGCATGTCGGCTACCAGTAACCCTGTCGGGTTACTCTCCGGACCAGCGACCGAGGTCCTATATGACTTTCACATGTACCTTCGTGTACTTCCCGAATGATTTCTTCAGCTTGACCTGGGCTTACACAATGCAGGTGTGGCTAAGTGAAGCCTTTTCTATAGAGAACGTCGCCGATCATTATAAACACGCCATTTTGACAATATATCGAGTACATTTCATGTTATACCGCAATGCCTCGAGTGTCTCTCTTCAATTAACCTCTTAAGTAATTTTCCTATTTTTTTTAGATTTTTCTAGGATTTTTAGGAATTTTTTCTAGGGGATTTGAAGGGGTCTATTGTGCACAAGTGATTCGCGATGGACACAGTGGTCACGGTTTAGGATGTTTGATCCGCGATAGGTCAAATCATCATGTTTCATACTTTCTTTTCTGGCACTTACTCTGTTTTGAATTGTGTCTGTTTAGGTCGTCGCAATTAAGAGTTTACAATTTCGAATTATAGCATTTTCCAAAATTATTTTTTGGAAGGATTTTCTTGCTATTTAGAATCACGTCCACATGGTCCATCGCGTTTCTAACCTTCCGTTGTATGAACATCGACTATCATGTGAACATCGATTCTGTTCAAATATGCGACCACTTATGTTGTCGCAATTCAATATTTCGATTTTAAAATTGGAAAGAATCGATCAATATTGGAAGTGTTGAAACTCATCGGTCTATGTCGTCGCGATTCTAGAACCTGTAATAATTGATGTTTGGAAATGTTCATCGGAGCAAGACGATCTTTATAAATGTGACGCTTTGGTCAGTCGCGATTCACATCAATAGGCGATGTCTGTGTATGTCGCTATTCATGAAGTTTTCCCCTATAAAAAGACCCTCGAGGCTATAGTTTGGAAGACAGTCGAGCATTACGGCGAAGCCCTGCCGCATTGGAGACTCAACTTCCAAACTAAAGAAGGACCCCATTTCCAAGCTACTTCGAGAGTCCATACTTCGGAGCTTGGTTCTTCTTCCTCCCCATTCCATTGGAGCGAGGTGGGAGCTTCTTCCACTTCATCCAAGCACAGCAGCGGGCTCACTTCGCCAACTTTTCTTTCTCCCTTCAATTTTGTTTTAATTCATTTCTTAGTTCATTCATCATATCACCCTCGCACACGCACATTTCATTTTCATCACACCTATATTTTAGGGGTTTAACACCACTCCCACGAGATGTGTTCAAGCCCATGTCATTGCGTTCTTCATACTTTTCTTTGAATTTGGTGCTTCACAACTTAGACTAATCAACGTTTCATTTGTTTGCTTGTTTTTCTCTCTTTTGAAAGATAACCACGGGCTAAAGTCTTCTTCACTGGCCGACCGGTTGGAGAGGTAGAAGTCAACCCACCGTCATTTCATCTCCCTCGATCTTTGGGTAAAGGTAAGTAACACTCTCTGCCTCTCGCCCATCTCCTTCGGTACCCTCGTGTACCTGGATATCACACTCCATCTTCGTGCACAACCGCACCTTTTCTTTTCTTCTTCTTCCATACGCTTTATTTTTTATAAATTCTCTTCTTTTTTTAATTATTTCTTTGTGGGAATGTTTGAAAAAGCACATTCACAATCATGAAAAATCTTGGTGCTCGCCTCTTCGTCTTCATTACTTCAGCTTGGTCCTCCGGAAGCTACCCATCTCGGATGAACTCCACAATTGGGGTCATCCACGTCGGCACGGCCTTGGCGCACATGACTTCCATTGTAGTCTCCACAGAAGGCTCGCGAAGCTCTTCTACGAGTACCGAGGACTCTAAGTGATCATTTGAGGTGGCCGCGTACTTGGACAACGCGTCGGCTTGGGAGTTCTCAGCCCTTGGGATCTTTAGAAGTTCTGCGAAGTCAAAGTCGCCCATCATTCTTAGGACCTCGGTCATGTACGACACATGCTTCTCTTCTCGTGCTTCGAAATCCCTTGAGAATTGGATGACGACTAACTGGGAGTCACTGTAAATGATGACTCATGTTGCTCCTAGAGACCTTGCCATTCGGAGCCCTGAGATGATAGCCTCGTATTCCGCCACGTTATTAGAAGCTGAGAATCGGAACCGAATTGTGTACCTTAGGACGAGGCCTTCTGGAGAGTGGAGGATGACACCCACTCCGTTGCCTTGTGGACGCCCCGTCCACATAGACCTTCCAGCTTCGACGTCTTCTTTCTCGGGCGACCTCGCCGTTCCTTCAGAAATGAAGTCAACAAGAGCTTGGGCTTTGATGGTGACTCGAGGCCTGTAGGTGATATCAAACTTGCCGAGCTCGATGGCCCACTTTGCCAACCTACCCGAGGCTTCGGGGCAACAAAGCACCTATTTGATGGAGATGTCGGTGAGGACGACGATGTTGTGGGCTTGGAAGTACAGTCTGAAGCGCTATGCCGCCATGACCATCGCATAACTCACCTTCTCCAGGCCAGAGTAGCGCTGCTCGGCTCCCCGCAAGGCTTTGCTTGTGTAGTATATGTAGCAACTCTGATTTTTAAATAATGATAAATAATATTAATTAAAATAAAATAAGAAATTTTGATAAATATATTAAATTAGATAAATGAGGGATTAAATTAAAATAAAGGGAATTAAATCAAGCTCATTAAGCTAAATTAGTAAATGGGTTCAACAAATGTTCCACACATGAAGTAATGGGCCAAAAAGCCAAGAGCCCATCCTTGGATGAGAGTTAATTAAGCTAATTTCGTACCTAAATTAGCAATAATTAGAAAAGGGTTAAGATAATTTAATTAACCCATAATTATCCTAAAAAGGAGTCCTCATCCCATCATAACCCATTACCCACGAGATTAGACCTCTCCCCAATCCTATTAGGTGGATAAATGATAGGAATATGGAGAAATGTGGAAATTAGGAGTTTGAGAGAAGGAAGTTGGAAGAAAGAGGACTCTTAACACCTAAAGACCTCTAATTCATGCTACCAAGCCTCATTTCGTTGCTGGAGCTCTGAGAACGAAGAGAGGAGGCTGAGGACGAGGAGCAAGGAGAGGAAGGGCTTGGAGCAAGAGGATTCACCTTCTTCTTTGTCAAAAACCTTAGGTTTTCTTAACAGCGTGAAAAGGTAGGCAATCTCTCAAGCTTAACCAAATTAAACTCGACCCTAAGTAGACCTTGATCCCCTCTATCAAAGCCCTATGATTGCCCTAATTTTTGTTGCTCTATGAGAGAGTATTAAATACTTTAATATTTGTTATCATCATGCCCCGAACCATCTTGTTTGACTTCAATCCATGTATATACTCGATTACACGCCTTGTAAATTTTATCATAAATACTACATGATGTTAGCCTTCAAATGATCCTATTTCCCCCAATTTTCATCACGCATCCTATGCGAATTAAATCGTTTTCGATGACTGTGCATGTTTTAGGTCACCGAAATGTAACCTAATTAAAGCATGCCCAATACATGTCTACTTTCATTCAAAACTGGTTTCATGATTTTTGGATGTACCTACATTTTATACGGATTTTAAATGACCCTATATCAACACATGGAAGGATGGACCCAACCTGAAAAGGCCATTTTTCCCTTTCTCGGTCGGGCCGCCTTCTGAATCACGACGGCCCGACTCGTCACGATCTCAGAAGGGTCGCGACCGGCCAGACCGCTGCGTCATAACGCGACGGCCCGAGCCGTCGCGGTTTCACCCCCGCCATCATGAACCCGGTCGGTTCGCAGAACGTGGCCGGACCGCCCATCGCGACATGAATCGCGATAGGGACCCCGTCGCGATTTCAAAATGTCGCCAAAAACCCTAATTTGCTCATATACCCCTGCTATTTATACTATTTAACCCATGTTTAACCTACTCATGCACTATTATGAATAGTACAATCTAATATTAAAATTTGGTAATAATTACATGAAATTTATTAATTAAAAGCCAATGCACGATTATACATGCTCCCTAATTTCTTTACATTTGCACACACTAAACATTAATACTTGCCATAAGACCCTATTAAATTACTCAATAATCTATCTGGTAATTAAGAGTAATTATTCACTTAACCCCCCAATTATTTAATGACACTTGTCTTCATTTTATTCGCGTGCTTTGTACATCGTTCTCGTGTCCCTCTGCCTTCGACCACTCGAGGCCAGACAGACAATGTTTTGTACACACTTTCTTCTTGGCATAACCCCCTCTCCGTTGGGAATACTCCTGACCGGACTAGGGACTCCTTGTTAAGGCCTCCGTAAGTCTCCTTGGCTTTGGCGTACGTCCATTGTCGACGAGCTGGTTGTACTCTTAAAACCCTTTACACCTTTAGGGATCAGCCCGATCCAAACGGCCTTAGTGTGTTTTCTTCTTACCTTGGGATCACGCCGAACCATTTGGTCAGTGCTCATAGCACGGATAGTGGGTGGTTGACTTCTACCTGACTGTCGGCACCCGACCTAGTGCTGTGCAACTGTTACTATCGACTGTTTAATGTTATTTTACGAATATGTCCCTATTCTCACCTATCATCTTTATACTCTCATCTGTTCACTTTCTCTCTGCACTCTCATCTATTCATCTATTCTTGGTACTCTATTTTCTCATCTATATAATTGTCTAAGATAAGAAACACGACTTATGCCACATAATAGGGCCCGATCTGGTCCTGAGAGCAGTGCCCGAAAAGTGCCATTTGCCCATGGGAGTTAAAATGATCAGGATGTTGGCATACATCCAGTGCCATTATACTATCAAGATTAAGTCTATGATAATCAATCCGTGCAATCAATTCAAGTGCTATCATTACAAGTGCTATCGTTACTAGTGCACTGTTGTGCAACATTACGTGCTATATCGTTACATGGCTAATCTATCATTATGCTTGTTGTGCTATTTTCCATGTACAAGTGTTATCGTTCTCTTGCCATCGTTACTTGCTCTACATGACTGTGTTCTCTAGCTATCCTGCCTTATAAGACATTAATCATTTAAAGCATGCTTATTCTTATGAGATATTAAGTCCTACTGGGCAATTATCGCTCATCCTGCACTATTATTTCATGTGTTTCAGATGAGTCTAATGGGGATTACCACACTCACGAGGAAGGGAATGAGGATGATGCTCAGGAGTGACCAGTTTGGACAACCCGTTCTTATTAGTTAGCTAGTTAGTCGTCAATTAGTCAATATGTAATGGTTTAGATTTGAATAAAGTACTATGGGCCCTAGTTTTGGCTCTGATTAGAGAATGTAATAGTTAGATGATGAATTATTAGTGAAGTTGGATTTTATTTGGCGTTATTCCAATTGTGCAATGGTGAATGTTTATTTATTGCTCGATACTATTTAAATAACTGTAATTCCACTCCGATATTCTGCGTTGGGGCGTTACAGTATACCAGAAGGTGCTTCTGCTCTTCTTCTCGTATGAGCACCGAACTCGCTGAGTGATCCATTGCGGAGATGTACAACAACAGCTCTTCCCCTGATACAAGCTTGCTCAACGTAGGAACATTGGCCAGATATGCCTTGAGTTCATCGAAAGCCCTCTGGTAGTCGTCGGTCCACTCGAACCATCCTTTCCTCAGCACGTCGAAGAATGGCTTGCAACGCTCAACTGATGTGGACATGAATCTGCTCAGGGCGGTGATGTGGCTGTTGAGCCTTTATACTTTCTTAACGGTCCTCGTTGTCGACATGTCGATGATCGCCTGCACCTTGTCGGGGTTGACATCAATACCTTGCCTGGAAATGAGGTAACCAAGAAACTTTCTGGATCGAACGCCGAAGACACACTTCTCAGGGTTCAACTTCATTCCATATTGCCGCAGAACCTTAAAAGCTTCAGCCAAGTCTCGAGCATGGTCCTCGACACGTCGGCTCTTCACCAGCATTTCGTCGATGTATATCTCCATCGTCTTCTCGATTTGGTGCTCGAACATCATGTTGACGAGCGTCTGGTATGTTGCCCCTGCATTTTTCAGTCCAAAGGGCATTCGTGTAAAATAATACATGCCTTTTTCCGTGGTGAAGGCTATCTTTTCCTCATCTTCGGGAACCATCCTTATCTAGTGATATCCTGAGTAGGTGTCGAGGAAATTCAGAAGCTTGTGACCCGCCGTGGAATCGACGAGCTAGTCGATGCGCGGGAGCAAAAAACTGTCCTTCGAGCATGCCTTATTTATGTCGGTGAAGTCCACGCACATGCGCCACTTTCCATTTGCCTTCCTTACGAGGACGATGTTCACCACCCACTCGGGGTAGAGGGCATCGTGAACCATTCTCGTGCGTAAATACTTTGCAACGTTGTTGTCCACTGCTTCATATCGGTCGGCCGACAATGGCCGCTTCTTCTGGTGTACCAGTCGAACACGGGGGTCGACATTCAGATGGTGTTGGATGACCTTCAGGTTTATCCTCGACAGGTCATCTTCCGACCACGCGAAGACGTCACCATTTACTTTCAAGAAATCTACTATCTGCTCCTCCAACTCTTCAAGCTCGGTGCTAACGACCAGTGATCATTCTGCCGAGACCTCCATCTGCTTTGTCTGTTTGGCCGACTTGTACCTCTTTGAGATCTCGTCATGGATAGATTCATACTCAGAAATTACTGGTTCCCTTGCCTTGATAGAATTTACATAGCATCGACGGGCCTCAGTCTGGTTCCCCATGACCTTGCCAATCCCGTTCGACATTGGGAACTTCAGCTTCTGATGGTAGGTCAATGGAACTCCCCCCAATTTGCCCAACAGACTCTGACCAAAGATCGCGTTGTAGGCTGACTTCACTTTCACCATGAGAAGTCGACCTCAACCGTTACATGGCGCGGTCGGGTACCGAGGGTGACCTTTAGTTTGATTAAATCCTCGGCGCTCACCGGGGTACCACTAAACTCAAAGAGGGGCATGGCAAACGGCTTCAACTCGGAGCTTAGTTCAATCATTTTTATAAAACAATCGTAAAACATAACATTCGGTGCGACTTCATTGTCAACCAGATTCTGTGTACATCATACCCATCGACGTCGGCATGTATAACCAGCGTGTCGTCATGGGGGAGGCGAGACCGACTGTCCTCGTCAGAAAAAGAAATGACCCCTCGGGCCCCTGGTGCCGGTCTGCTGGGGCCCGATCTGGCCATCGATGCATATGCCTTGCGCTTCTTTCCACTGTCACTGCCGCTCGTCGAGCCGCCTGCTAGAACCAGAACCGCTCCCTTGCCTCTGGGGGTTCCACGCTCCTCATCGGGGTGGAGCCTTTTGCCGCCCATCCACGACTTCCTTCCCGATGATGCCCGCCGCAGCATCCCCGAGATCTCCACCTTGAGGCTTCGGCACTGGTCGGAGTGTGCCCGAAGTCCTAGTGGTACTCGTAGTAGAGGTTAGCTCCACGCTCCGAAGGGAGCCTCGCCATCGGTTCGGGGTGTCAAAATCCTGGCAACTTCCTAATGATTGGCAGAATCTCTGAGGGAAGCCTACCGAACTGAGGCAGATCCCTAATCCGAGGAGCTTCATCTGGTCGGCGGCTCGGATCCAGTTGCCTCGGCTCCCTGCATGCCGTTGGTTCCTCCCTCCTCGCCTTCTTCTGGGACGGTGCTCCGCTGGTTGATCCTAGCTCGGATGGTTGTCCGAGCTTGCCTGCTGCGCCGAGGGTGGACTCCAGCCTCACGTACTTCTGCATTCAAGAGAGGAGGTCAGAGATACTTATCGGCGGCTTCTTTGCGATGGAAGCTATAAACGGCGCATTGGAGTAGACCCTCATCAAGATGTTGACAGTCATTCTCAAGTCGAGGTCTACCACCTTCACGACCTCCATCTAGAATCTCTTGGCGTTGTCGTGAAAGTGCTCAGTCTCTTTCCATGCAACTAGCCACAGGTCATCGATGCATAGGGAATGCTGCACCGTGTTGTAGAAGTGGTCTAAGAAACATTGCGCCAGGTCGGGGAAGCTCGTCATAGAGCGTGATGGTAGTGCCTTAAACACTGTAGTGCCGCGTCTTTGAGAGTAGACATGAACGTCTGGCACTTTAGGGCATCCAAAATATTTACCATCTCGATCTGCCCCTGGAAGTTGTCGAGGTGGTGTATAGGATTTGTCGTCCCATTGTACCGCCAGAACTTGGGGAGCTGCAACTTTGTTGGGACTAGGGCCGAGGTGATTTCCTCGATGAATGGTGAGGTGGACAATAATGTTGCCACCGAGGGGACACGAGAACCGCACTGTAGGGCCTCGATCTTCCTGTTCATCTACTAGAGGTCACTCCTCCAGCGAGACTCCATTGCCAATAAGCTCGTCGGGGCAGGTGTTGACTCGGCCGAGAAGTGATCGGCCTCTGTTGTCCTGGGCATGCCATGCTCCGTTGCCGTCGTAGGAGCCATAGA
Source organism: Colocasia esculenta (assembly GCA_014218235.1). Classification (NCBI taxonomy): domain Eukaryota; kingdom Viridiplantae; phylum Streptophyta; class Magnoliopsida; order Alismatales; family Araceae; genus Colocasia; species Colocasia esculenta. The sequence continues at coordinate 42,016,292 of CM024763.1, read as the reverse complement.
CAACGTCGGAACCTGTGCTGGGGCCGACACCGAGAACACATGTGTCACGGTCTGGACGTCGGCATGACTAGCCGACAGCGTCGGATGATGGGCGTGGACTTCAGTAGGCTCGACGACATCGGGGTTGACCGCGATAGGAGCGCTCGGACAACTTGCGGCTTCCCCTCCAGCCGCTGCAGACTGGTGGTTTTTCTCCGTACGGGCAAGCATCTCATGCACACTTGGGACCATCTGCTCGACCTGATCAAGGCGGGAGGAAGTCGTTGAGTCCTGTTCGCCCAAACCGAAACCTCCTCCGGCGACCTCCTCCACAGTGTTGGCGGGGACTACCTCATCACCAGATGATCATGCCACCACCTTTCCCTTAGGAGCCATTGAAACTTTTTGTTTGAGATTTCCCACAGACGGCGCCAAAATGTTACTACTAAAGTAACATGGTCGGTTCAGACCAAGAAGACCAAGAGACAAGTCGATGGCGTGAGGGCATTGGAGTAGCCGAACTTCTGACCTGCAAATCCACCGAGGGGCTCGTGGGTAGACACTACGACGATCAAGTCAGCTCGGGAGTCTTCAAGTCGAGAGTTTTAGTTTCAGAGATTGCGTACCTTAGGCTGGAGCATATAAGCCTCTTTTATAGGACTGGGGTGTTTGTTTGACAGTTGGGTATCCTTGTCATTCCCGCTGGAGCCATCATTAACCCTGCTGCGTATACTGTCAATAGCTGGCTAGATCATCGGGATTGCAGTCTCAGCAGCCATAACTACTGAGTGTACGGGATCTGCGGATGTTGCCTATGTGAATCCTGCAATCTTGTGAGCTGTGCTCTAAGAATTCAGCAAATGTGGGACACTGACCGGTCCCTCTCCTTACACTGATCCTCGTCTTGGGCCGAGATGAGGAGGTCAGAAAAAAGTATCGAAGGTCGGGCCAGTCGAGCGGGGTTCACTACAAGAGAAGCGGTTGTACCGACGGAATTTCCGTCGGAATATCCGTCAGTTATTCCGACCGACAATTTTCCATCGGAATGTCCGTCGGTACACCGACAGATTATATCTGACGGAAAATTCCGTCATAAATATATACCCCGACGGATATCTGATGAAAATTGTCCGTCGGTAAACCCGCATTTTCCCCCCGCGCCATCCCCGCAAAACACACTCTCCCTCTCACGCTCTCTCTCTCTCTCACTCTCCTCTCGTCTCTCGCTCTCCTCCTCCATCTCTCTCTCCTCTCTCTCGCTCTCTCCTCCTCTCTCTCTCTCTCTCCTCTCCTCCTCTCTCTCTCATCTCTTTCCTCTCTCCCTCTCTTCGCTTCTCTCTCCGCTCTCTCTCTGGGTCTACCGCCGCTACCCCTTCCACCGCCGCCGCTACCCCGCGGTGCCGGCGCGACCCCAGCCCGCCGCCGCCCCGCTTCCCGCCGCCACTACCCGGCCCGCCGACTGTCGTGACCCTGGCCGGCCAAGCTACCCCGCGCGCCGCCTCCTCCGTGACCTTGCGCGGCCACCTTCGCCAGAGCCCATCCAGGTGTGTACTCCCCCCTCCCCGCCCCCCCCCCCCCCCCCTGTCCCCTCCTTCCCCACCCCTCCCTGTTGGCCCTCCTCCCCCCCGTCCCAGCCCCCCCTCCCCCTCCTGGCAGCCCACCCGGCCCCCACCCCCTCCTAATGCCCCCCCCCCCACCCCCCGGCCTCCCTCCCCCCCTGTCGCCCCCCCTCCCCCTCCATTCCCCACTCCTCCCTGTTGCCCCCCTCCCCCTCCTGCAGCACCCCCCCGCCCCACCCCCCACCCGGCCCCCCTCCCCCCCCCCTTGTCGGCCCCCCTCCCCCTCCCGTCCCAGCACCCCCCCTCCCCCTCCATTCCCCACCCCTCCTTGTACATAGAACTAATTGTATACATACAGTATGTGTATGTATATGTGTATGCGCATTAGTGCATACAACATGTTTGTTTTCTAATTATGGTCATTATGTGATCTCCAATCATCATTAAACTGCAAATAACGTGTGTATGTATATATGTATGTGCATATAACATATTTTTGGTAATAATGGCCATACATATTATGTAATGTCTAATCATTATAAAAATATGTGTATATCTATATATATATGTACGTAGTATGTATATGTACATGTAATATGCTTGTTTGTAATCATAAGTCATTATGTGATGTCCAATCAATCTACTTTTAGCGTTTGAATGGTGAGACCTTGCTTTGTCCCACGTACAATCATCAGGGTTCAAAAAGCATATGCTAAAACATTTGAAGGGAAGAATGACCTCAATAAAAGCGTTCTCAGGCAGTAAGGCGCGGCAAGCATCTCGGTCCTGCTTGTAAGGAGAAATCAAACTAGCGATATAGATAATACTAGCCTCTGCAAAGAGTTTTTGCTACTTCCCCTATAGTGAAAACAGACAGGACAAGTTGTCAGGAAGATTGTCTCCGAGCTGTAGAACATAAACTAGCATAAAACATGGTCGTTAACCTTCATTTTTTTCTAAGAAGTCTAAACTGTATGAAGTGTTAGGCTTATACTAAGGGGAAGAAAGCCATGAAGGTGAGTTCTGATTTATTTACCAAGCAAAAACAACTCAGGCAAAATAAACTCCAAACAAATGGGAGGACTTGTGTCACTAAAAACTTATCCAGTAATAAAAATACATTATCTAACAATAATGTAAGAAATTCACAAATCTTGATAGCACTTACCAATCCTCCTTATTATTCTGCACGGTCCTCTGGTTTGAAACTAAGATCTTTGTTCAGTCCAGTCTGACATTATCCCCATCAGAACATATGATAAATGCCCTTTGTAGTACAACTCTTGACTTAAGCACATGCCAAGGTACTTTTCCCTGAAAGTGTAAAATGAAATAAAATATGCACTTCAGAATCATTTTTGTTTGCAAAATTAGGGTAGGAAATTTCAAATCTTGTAACTAAATTGGTCATCATACTACATAAGTAGGGAGAGAGAAGAAGAATAAAGAGATGAAAGCAAGAAGAGACACAGGGATTAAGACTTGCTCGAATTCAATCATAAATTCACTGCCAAAGTCTCAAGAGTCTTCTTAGGAAGCAAAAGTTAAAACTAATAGGGGAAATATTAAGTCAGTTTAGCAGATTGGTGAAAGCCCTCATCTTGGTAAGGAAAGCAGGATGTCACCTCAAACAACTTAAATCCTTCACCTCATTTTCTTTTGTAAATTCACTTCTGAAGCTCCGAGTGAAAGGCTGAGAAACATTTTCCATAAAAGTTACAAAACATCCAATTTTTGTGAGGATGAAAAGGAAACATAACAGATTGGTGCAATGCTAAAATTGAATATGATGGTCAGATTACTTCATTTAGCTCAAAGGGTGGGAAAAAGCAATATGCCTGTTGAAAACATGAAAATTTGAAGAAAAGAGAAGCATATGTACAACCAACATTAACCAGAACATTATTCCCTCTTCTCTTCTTGCAACAAGTTCTGATCATTTGAAAGGTAAATGAAACAATAAATGAAGAAGGATAGCATGAAAACCTGAACCACTGAGCCCAGTGATCCATATGACACATCCTTTTTGCCCAAGTAGCTTTTGCCGCTCGAGCTTCCCCACTGGACATTCATGTCATACAATGGTCAATTATTTTACCCTTGTTTCATAAATTTATGCAAAGGTAGACATTTTCTCAAGGAAACTTAATTAAATTTCTTTGTAAGTTGATCTTGATATCAGAAAAATAATCCCCCACATTCCCCCCCCCCCCCCCCCCCCCCCCCTCCCCTCCCCCACAATATTCCCCTCCTCCCCACAGTCCCCCCCCCCCCCCCCCCACAATCTCATGGTGTTTAATTATTAATTTGTTGTGTAATTTTTAAGGTGTTACTTAATATCCATGGCATAACATTGACCATTTATTATTTTTTGTCTTAATGTCATGCGTTCTAACATATATATTGAGGTGTTGCATTGCTCATTGTTATTTTTTTACGCTTTACATGAAAATAAACAATGTAATGACTTTATTTGTTAAACATATTGTTTACTTTCACATATTTGTTTAATTTCACACTGCAAGTTAATCCTTCAGCATTCGTATGTTTATTTGTAGCCATTTGATTGATTCTTTCATATTTACCATATTATGATTTAATTTCATATTTTAAATTACTCTTGAATAAATTGTTATCATTTTTTTTTGTAATTAGTAATGAGAGTTCGTGATTGGAAATTAGACTCAAAGAAGAACAAATGTCCAACGTATCAAACTACGTGTTTGTTTGAACGAAAGTTATTACCGCTGGATATTCGAAGAGTGCATGATGATTTACTTTTGGTGAATGAGAAGATGAAGAAAATCATAAAGATTATTCGGAAAGAAGAAGACAAAGTTTAGAAAACAAAAGTGGATTATCTGCTATTGTTCAAGATGAAAAAGGACTGCGATATTCAGTAATCTTACGACGCAGTTGGTGTGGTAGTATGTACATGTTTAGTGGAAAAGGCTGGTCAAAATTTGTGGAAAATAATTGTGTCAAAGAACGTGACATTCTGAAAGTTATGTCTTCCCATTATGTACGAAGAGATGTATTTGGCAAACTATATTTAGGGATATCAGTGGTTAGTACAAAACCTAAGAAATCTAATGAGAAGCTGTTGAGTAAAGAGTCGATCAAGTGGTGGTGGCCTAATATGAAGACATCACGGTCTGTATGAACAAATAGTCTTTGTGTTCTTTTTAATGTTGAATACCATTAACTATTTATATAGTGCTCAAATTTATTTGATATTCATGTATGCTTACTCCTTATTTATCTTTACGTCAACGCTTTGTTTAGTTTATGAGTTTCACTATTATAATGAGTTCTTTTTATAGTATTAGAAATGTTATTATACCAATAAACACAATTAGTATACATAGATAAAAGCCCTCTTTGTCTAAATAAATCATATATATCCTATGGCTTGGTTGGATTACAACCCTGTTTGGCTGAAGATGGACTATTGGGAGTCCCTTTGTGAGCGTTGGGCTACTGGACCATGCCAGGAGCGGTCACAGGCGGCAAAACGCAACCGATCAACTCATCCGGAGAAGAATGTGCATACTAGTGGGTCCGTATCTTATGCAACCCACAGCCAAAAATTGGTAAGCATATTATTGTTCAATTGCTTAATACATTGATTATTATTGTGAAACTAACTAATTTTGTTGAATTGTAAGCATCACGAGCTCGAGCGTGCCCCTACTTTTTGCAAGTTATTTAATCGGACTCATATGCGGAAGGGGACGGATGACTATGTCAGCGAGAGTGCTCGCACGATTGCTGTAAGTCAAGCTATAAATTTTGAATTCAATTCAGATATTAAAATAATTTCTTTTCAATAATTTAGTTTTAATTTGTTATGCAGGAGACCTATGACAAGATGATGGCGGATCACTATGCAGAGGGCACTCCCCAGCCAGACTTGGATCCGGAGGCTTGGGTCGATGCAGCGGGAGGGCCGAGGAAGGGTCGAGTGTACAGCTTTGCGGATAGCCTGGATACTACTCCAGTGTTGTCCTCATATGCGAGTTCGGTCGCTCCTCCGGCATACGCGAGTTCATCTGCTGCGCCGCCTGGTAGTGGTGTAGAGGAGATTAGAACCCTCATCCGTGAAGAGCTACGAGACGAGCTACGGACGCACTTTGGCGTTTTGGTCGAGCAGTTGATCTCACCATGCAGGGAGTACGCCCCTCACAGCCAGCACCTCAGGTTAGTATTACTATTAATTTCATATAGTTGAATGAAATGAAACCACTAAAGAATGTCAAAAGAGAAAAAAAGAAATCTAAATTAATAAGTATTACTATTAATTTCATAAGTTTCATGTCGTTCGCTCTGACACGATCGGGTGGGTTAAATTGACATGTGCGAACTGACGGAATCCGATTTGGATTACCGGATTGGGTTGGGCGTTGAAATGACGGATCTAAAAAAACCCAATGCTAAATGATCAAAACACGCAACCCGGGGGTCTAAAATCCCACATAGGGATCTGATAGGTGTGACGTTTGCTCCGACACGACCATGTGGGTTAAATTAACGTGTGCGAACTGACAGAATCCGATTTGGATTTTCGGATTGGGTTGGGCATTGAAATGACGGATCTAAAAAAACCCAAGTCTAAAAGATCAAAACACGTAACCCGGGGGTCCAAAATCCCATATAGGGATCTGATCGGTGTGCCGTTCACTCTGACACGACCAGGTAGGTTAAATTGACGTGTGCGAATTGACGGAATCGGTTTTGGATTCCCGGATTGGGTTGGGCGTTCAAATGACAGATAAAAAAAAACCCAAGTCTAAAAGATCAAAACACGCAACTCGGGGGTCCAAAATCCCATATATGGATCTGATTGGCGTGCCGTTCACTCCGACACGACAGGGTGGGTTAAATTGACGTGTGCGAACTGATGGAATCCGATTTGGATTCTCGGATTAGGTTGGGCGTTCAAATGACGGATTAAAAAAAAACCCAAGTCTAAATGATCAAAACACGCAACCCGGGGGTCCAAAATCCCAAATAGGGATCCGATCGACGTGCCGTTCGCTCCGATACGATCGGGTAGGTGAAATTGACGTGTGCGAACTGACAGAATCTGATTTGGATTCCCGGATTGGGTTGGGTGTTCAAATGACAGATCTAAAAAAAACCCGTCTAAATGATCAAAACACGCAACCCGGGAGTCCAAAATCCCATATAGAGATCTGATCGGCGTGCTGTTCGCTCCGACACGACCGGATGGGTTAAATTGACGTGTGTGAACTGACGGAATCCGATTTGGATTCCCGGATTGGGTTGGGCATTGAAATGACGGATTTCGAAAAAACCCAAGTCTAAATGATCAAAACACGCAACCCAGGGGTCCAAAATCTCATATAGGGATCTGATCGGCGTGTCGTTCGCTCCGACACGACCGAGTGGGTTAAATTGACGTGTGCGAACTAACGGAATCCTATTTGGATTTCCGAATTGGGTTGGGCGTTGAAATGACGGATCTAAAAAAACCCAAGTCCACTACAAGAAAAAGCACATATAGAGACTGATTTAGAGACCGAAATTTTTGGTCCCTATTCGGTCCCAAAATAGGGACCGAATAGAGACTGAAAATTTCAGTCCCAAATATAGAGACCGAATAATTTCGGTCCCTATTCGGTATTCGGTCTCTATATTGGGACCGAATATTTTGGTCCCTATTCAGTCCCTGAATAGGGACCGAATTGAGACTGAAAAAATTCGGTCTCTATATTTGGGACCGAATATTTTCGGTCCCTATTCGGTCCCTATTCAGGACTGAATAGGGACCGAAAGTATTCGGTCTCTATTTGGGACCGAATAATTTCGGTCCGTATTCAGTCCCTGAATAGGGACCGAATTGAGACTGAAAAAATTCGGTCTCTATATTTGGGACCGAATTTTTCGGTCCCTATTCAGTCCTGAATAGGGACCGAAAAATTCGGTCCCAATATAGGGACCAAATATTTTCGGTCCCTATTCAGTCCCTGAATAGGGACCGAATTGAGACTGAATTTTAGACCAAATTGAGACTGGATTTTGGTAATGAAATTTAGTTCAAAATTACCATAATTATCATAAAGATATGTTATACCAAAATGTGGATATTGAGAATTTTTGATGCACGGTTAATGAGGTAAATATAATTTATCTACTTTTAGGACAATTTATACTTGATAAATATTTTTTCAAGAAAAATTTAAATAAAATTACCATAAACTTGTTTACGTAAGATTTAACCTGCATCTAAATGTGAAGATGTGTAAGTAGTGGTAGGTATGTGTAAAAGTGTATATATTTATTAGTATATATATATATATATTTATATGTGTGTTTGTGTGTGTGTTAATAAAAGAAAAGATAAAATAATGTCTAAAAGATTATTAGGTATACTTACATGTTTTAGCTAATACTCAGTCTTAGCTAGGCAAGTGTTCTTGTGAATTGAAGGATTTTTATTCTTCTTCTTTTCTTCTGACTGTGTTTTGGAAATAGTACTAGTAGTGTCAACACATCTATCCAGTAGTGTTGACATATCTATCTAGTAGTGTCAGTTAACACTATCTATCCAGTAGTGTCAACACTATCTATGCAGTACTAGTGTTGACCTATCCGTACTTATGTGTCAACACTATCTATCCAGTAGTACTGTCACCATTATCTATCCAGTAGTGTTGATCGATTTATCCCTTATAGCGTCGACCTATCCCTTCATAGTATCGACCAATACCTTGTAGAGAGTTGACACTTTCCTTCAGAGTGTCAACACTCTCTTCTATTCAGGTTGACACACTCTGTTAATTTTCAAATCAACTTATAACTCATGTCTTCAGTGACTTAATTAGGCCGACACACCCATATTCTAGGTCGAATAAAAAGCTCTTTTTTTCTTCCAGAATATGGAGAACAATATGGACCTTTCTCAAAATTTTAAATAATTAATTTGAATTCTCTGGTCTACACACACAACGAACTCACACTTTAATCGTATGTGTTGTTATCTATCGAAATTAGGGCTGTAAATGTGTAACACCTTGATTTTGTTTATAAAAATACTTGGTCATTTGTGTATAATATATGATGACGTTCCAATTAGTTCGAATATTACGCACACCTCCATTACTAAATAAAGCTCGGTAATAAACACACAAGAGGCCCATAAATTAATAACCTAAATAAGTAAAATTATGTTGATGGAAAAGGATTAAAATAGAATTATATTATATAAAGAAATATATGGAATTTTATATATGTATATATATATATATATCAATTATGGCACAATTAATGATTACGTAAGGTAATCACTGTTCATCCTGCGTAACTTGGGTTACGTAAGAACTGTATTACGTGTTTAACCCAGGTGAATCCTTTCGAAGATTTCATCGCCATTGTTCGTTGCAATCTCGCATGCGGATAAATCCCACCTTAAACCCCGCCAATGATCCTTATCTTATCCTCCCGCACATGCTGCTGCTGCTATGCTTTGCTACTCCTACAACTGCTTTACTGTTACTACTGCTTTACTGCTGCTACTACTTTGCTGTTGGTGATGCTATGCTTAGGACTGTTCATTTCTCGGTCCAACCCGATAAACCGAACCGAACCGTTCGGTTCGGTTCAACTAACTAAAGTTTGGGTCAATGAACCAAATCAAACCGGTTAATGGTAAATAGTCCGGTTCGATTTTTTCTTCCTTAAAATTGAGCTGAACCGATTGAACCGAACAACCCTAAAAAGCCCTAATCTGGTCACGCAACCCTTCTCCCTCCGGTCTCAGTTCGGCCTCTCCTCTTTCTTTGCTACACAGCGGAGTGTCGGAGCCCCTGCTCTTCGGACTCTCCCATCGCCCCGAGCATGAGCAGTCGAGCCTCCTCGGCCAAGGTGGTCATCGTCGTCCGTGCAACATTCTTGGACAACGTCGTCTTCTTCTTCGTTGGTGTCTTCGACATCTTCTAAAACCAGCAGAGACTTTCGCCTGCTTTCTTGGCTAAGAAGACCAGACGTGTTGGTGCTGCAGGTGAGAGATCCCCATTCTATCGATTTGAGTGGAGCATCGAGAATGCCCGAGCCATTGGCCTTTTTATTTCTATCGATTTTGAGTGGAAATCTGTTGTACTCCTGACTAGGGCTGTAAACGGATCCGGATAATATCCAGATCTGATCCGAATTCGTATCCGATTAAGTCTATCCGTATCCGTTTAACAGATATCCGACGGAGCGAATTCGGATACGGATATTATCCGAATAATAAACGGAGCGGACGCGGAAATAAGAGATCCGCTCTGTTTAAGAGCCGATCCGAAACTAGATTAATACTGACCATTAGATCTTACATCTAATGGCTCATATCTAATATATAAATATACATATTTAAAACCCTACCCTACCTCCCTCTCCCGAGTCTCCCCCAAATCGACCTAATCTAAAATCCCTCCGCCCTCGGACCCCTCCTGCCCCTCCCCGACGATCCTCGGCTCGCCATCGGCCGCCGGCTCTCGGGTCCCCGGCGGCGGCGACTCCTCACGCAGTGGCTGTCCCTATATCTCCCCCCACTCACGCTCCCTCTCTCTCCTCCATCCCGACTCTCTCTCTCTCTCTCACCGACGCCGAACTCGCGCCACCACCGGACAACGCCACCGACACTCTCCGCCGTGGTGGTCGGACCCGTCGCCGCCGACGCTATCCATCGTGGTCGTCGGACCCGTCGCCGTCGACGCTGTCCATCGTGGTCGTCGAACCCGTCGCCGCCATCGCCCCTGCGACCCAGCCCCTCCGTCGCCGTCGCCTCTCACCACTACCGCCGGTCGATCGGTAACTTCTCTTTCTCTCTCTCTCTGACTGTCTCTGTGGCCTCTCTCTACTTGTCTCTATGTGTGTGGGGATGAGAGATGCCCGTTGTGGGAGGGGGAGGGAGGCCAAGGAGGGGGGGGGGGGTGGGTTGCGCAAGGGGGGGGGGGGGCTCGCAGTCGTGATGGGGGGGGGGGGGGGGTCGTAGGGGCATGCCAAATCAAGTTGAAGTAACCATGTAGTGAACATGAAGCAATACTGGCTAACACTTACTTTCAGGCCACCTCAGCCAAACCATGTAACTTTCTTTTGGTTAATTAGTCATTTAAAATCCGTAAATAATGATATGTAGAATTTAAAGTAATCAATATTTTCCTGAGTATATTTGGGGTTCAGTATCACTCATATAAAGCCTGCAGAACAGGCTTTTAGGACAGTCACAACTAAGATTCTCAACAAAATTGCCTACTGGAAAGGAAGGTTGCTATCTATGGCAGATAAGATTATCATGTTGACACATGTCTTATCCTCGATTCCTATCTACTGGGCGGCAGTATCAAATTTCAAGAAAAGGCAGTTAAAGGAGATAGAAGATATATGCAGAAATTTTATCTGGAATGGAAACCAGGAAATGAGAGGCTTTTATCTCATAGGTTGGGAAATTTGATACTCCCAACAGCTCAAAAAGGACCGGGAATTTTAATTCTGCACTCTATAAACAGGAAATTGGTGCTAAAACAAGTCTATAGAATTTGCAAGGACCATCAAAGTTTGTGGGTCAGTTTGGTGAAGGATAAGTATTACAAAAGGAAATATCAACAAAGCTATAGATTCACCCGAAGTTCAGATTTCTAGAGTAGGGTACTGCCAGAATACAAAAGGTAGAAGATACTGGGCGGCAGTATCAAATGGATAGTACATATAAAGGGCAAAATGAGGATAGAAGATAGTACATTAACTTCTGATCCATAACTTGGTTGGTACATTAACTTCTGATCCATACTTGGTGCCATCCCTACCGTCTGCCACCATGATATTAGTAAAGCTTCTTGGATCTGCTAGAAAGTTTCACATCTAAATTTAGAATTGAGCTTGATATGTAAAACTAGAACTGATTTTTATATTCGAATACAGAAATAAGCTTCATATTTAATTTCAAAATTGAATCATGATTCAGAACTAAGGTTCATACTTAGAATTAAAGTTCAAACCTAAAACCCAGAATTGAGTGTCATATTTAGATTTCGAACTAAGTTTCATATTTTCAGAACTGAGATTTATTTTTAACAGAAGATTTGAGTTTCATATTTAAATCCAGAAATAAGTCTTGTGTTGGAATTCAGAATTGGGTCTTATATTGGAATCCAGAATTAAGTCTTGTATCTAAATTCAGAATTACTTCTCAAGTAATATATGATAATGGAAGATATGTCTCTGCATGTGAAGATGAACTGTGTTCGAAAGATGTTCATGTTTTCATTTCTGGGAGTATGACCCTCATCTAAAATGAGGAGGCTAGGGACATTTAGTGACATGCAGCAGTTATATTGTCTTTTGCATCACAGACAATAGTAGAAAACTGCTTATAGCCCAAGAATATAATACTCCTGTTCTCCTCCCATCTTTTCAGAACACCAAGCTGCTGAGATCTGTTGTCAGCCTTAACAAAGTAGAAGTCAAGAAGACAAAAACACATATTTAAGCAAATAGATAAGGAATTGTACAAATGTTTTCACATTATATAAAGTTTCAAACTGTATAGGATTTGTACAAATTCATGCTTAAACTGAGACATGGGAATCTACTCACAGTAATAGGTTCCGGCTCTGGGTCGATAATGGAATAAAACTCTATAAGCTCTATTAGGCTTCTTGATATGTATCTACTCACAGTAATTTTGAGTCTCTTTCATATGTATTATTCAACATGCATGTAAAAAATCTAATAGGCTTCTTGATAGCCAACTCACAGATTAGTACTTATTCTTTAATAGGATTCTCCAATTTTAAAGTTATGACTGCATGCAGGTAATTTTATTAGAACTTATCAGCATTGGAGATAAAATCTCAATAAACTATCTCTCTGTTTTTATTTTCTTTTCATATTTATGTGGGTTATTATTGCACTTGTTTATATGCATGCTTTAGTTTTTTTTTCTTTTTAACACTGCACACACTTCACGAGAGCGTGTTAAGCCCGTGTCAATGAACCTCCCGTTCAAGACTTTGGATTGATGTGCACGAGTCTTATTTTCAAAGATGAGAACGTGTATATCTAACTCAAAGTCTTGAATTGTCCCGTTTTGGACAATCTGTGAATGTTTGATCGCAGTTAGGTGGTCATTTACTATGTGCTTGTATTATTTGTTAAAATTTCGGGTGTGTCTACTCACTCCTCTCTGATATACCTTTATTGATTTAGAATATTTTCTTAACCACTTATTAGTAAGTGTTTAAGAAAATATCTTAATCAATAAATATTTTTGGTATATCGGAGAGGTGTGGGGAGATGCTGCCGAAATTTTCAGCAAATAATACAATCACATAGTAAATGGTCATTTGAGTGCGATCAAATATTCACAGATGGGTAAAAAGTGATAATCTAAATAATAAATCCTTCCTATTCATTTCGGTTGCGTCGAAGGATGTGTGATTTAGAATTTTAAAGTTATTTGTCTATTGATATTGTTTGGGCGTAGGACAACAATGGCTTCAGACCGTTCATGGATGTATCGCAGAATAGTTGATCATGTGGTGTCCCAGGAGTTTAGGGTCGGAGTTGAGAATTTCGTTCAGTTTGCATTGGGGAATCCAAATGCAGAAGTAGACAGGCAAGGTGGCATCCGATGTCCTTGTATGATTTGTAAAAATTTGAAGTGGAATTCCCCATGGGAAGTTCAACGCCATTTATATAGAAAAGGGTTTGTTGAAGGTTATATGAATTGGACATGTCATGGTGAGGACTTCTGGTCGCACGAGCCTAGTAATGTGGAAGGCACAAGTACGTACGTGGATATAGTTGTAGATGCTGCTGGTCCGACATTCAGTGTACATGTGGATCCTGTATACGCTGAAGACGTGCCGAATAAGGGAGCCGAAAGATTCTATCGGTTACTTAAGGATGCTGATGAGCCATTGTGGGATGGTTGTCAAAAGCACACTCGGTTGTCAGCGGTGTCACAGTTTTGAACTTGAAATCTGAATTTCATATTTCTGAGAATTGCTTTGATCGTCTCCTCCTCATCATCAAGAGCATGTTACCTCCAGATGAAAAGCTGCCTCCAAATTTTTATCGTGCCAAGAAGATGGTGAATGATTTAGGACTTGGATATGTGAAAATAGATGCATGTCCTAATCATTGTATGTTGTATGACAAAGAGAATGCATATATAGTATCCTGTTCAGTTTGCCATCATGATAGATTTAAACCTAAAAGAGGGGTCAATTCTAGGGGAAAGGATATACCTTATGCGTCATTGCGATATTTCCCCTTACACCCAGGCTGCAGCGGATGTATATGTCTTCAAAGACAGCTGGACATATGAGGTGGCATGCAGAAAGAGTACGTCGGGACATGGATATTATGACTCATCCTGCAGATGGCGAAGCTTGGATTCATTTCAACCATGTTTATCCTATCTTCTCAAGGGAGTCACGTAATGTGAGGCTTGGTTTATGCACTGACGGATTTAATCCATTTGGAGGTACAGTGGCTTCCTACTCCAGCTGGCCAGTGTTCGTGACACCATACAACCTTCCTCCGAGCATGTGCATGAAGCGAGAGAATTTGTTCCTGTCCTTATTGATTCCTGGTCCGAAAAGTCCTACAAAAAATATAGACATCTATCTAAGACCGTTGATTGATGAATTGAAATTATTATGGACTGAGGGGGTCAATACTTATGATGCATCTAGAAAGCAAAATTTCACCATGAGGGCGGCATTGATGTGGACTATAAGTGATTTTCCTGCATATGGAATGCTATCTGGTTGGAGCACACATGGGAGGCTAGCATGTCCGTATTGTATGGATAATACCAAATCGTTTGTACTTAAACATGGTGGGAAGTCGTGCTGGTTTGATTGCCATCATCAATTTTTACCAGCTGATCACCCTTTTAGAAGACAAAAAGATGCATTCCTAAAGAACAGAAAGGAACAAGATGAAGTTATATTAGAGAGCTTGTCCGGTCATGATATGGCAGCACATGTTGAAAATTTGCCAGATATCACACAACAGATGGGCAATACTCGACACCTTTCAGGTTTTGGGAAGGAGCACAACTGGGTGAAGAAAAGCATTTTCTGGGAGCTACCTTATTGGTCGACTCTTCTTGTGCGGCACAATCTAGACGTGATGCATATCGAGAAAAATGTCTTTGATAATGTATTCAACACAGTTATGGATATCAAAGGTAAAACAAAGGACAATGTGAATGCACGCTTAGACTTGTCCATGCTCTGTAAACGTCCAGAGTTAGAAATTGTTGAAGTAAATGGGAAATCAAGTAAACCAAAAGCAGTTTATGTGCTTGGAGGAGGACAAGTAAAGCAATTGTGTCAGTGGCTGAAACAACTGAGATTTCCTGACGGTTATGTGTCAAATATTGCTCGTTCTGTCAACGTCAGTGAGGGAAAGATATATGGAATGAAGAGTCACGACTGCTATGTATTCATGCAAAGGTTGCTACCTATTGCATTTCGTGACATCTTGCCGAAGCAGCTATGGGGAGGGTTATCTGAGTTGAGTCGATTTTTCACGATTCTATCTGCATCAGAACTCAGGCTTCAGGATGTGCAAACTATCGAACAGAATGTGGTCACCACTGTATGCAAGTTGGAGAAGATATTTCCACATGGTTTCTTCGATTCAATGGAGCATTTACTCGTACATCTACCATATGAAGCAAAGGTCGGAGGGCCAGTACAATATAGATGGATGTATCCATTTGAGAGGTATATGCAAATATGAACTATTTCCTTCGTACGATTCACCTTACGTAAGTGATAGCTTTTCTAATTGTCTCTTACATTGTGGATGTAGGTGTATGCATGACCTTAAAATGAAAGTCCGAAATAAAGCAAAAGTGGAGGGTTCTATTGCTGAGGACATACATTATGGAGGAAATCTCTAACTTTTGTGCAATGTACTTTGAAGCAGACATTCAAACTCGTCGGACACAACCTCCACGTAATGATGATGGGGGGGGAATCTGTCGGTTCAAATCGACTCTCAATATTTACTCATCCTGGACGTGCCTTCGGACGTTCTTCAACTCGAATGTTGGATGACAGAGAGTTATGTGCCACAGAGATATATATTCTTTTAAATTGTTCTGAGCTAGAATGTTATGTTGAGTAAGTACTAATCTCACAATTTAAATTTATATGTAAGTTTTTTGCCTTTATTCTACCTATTCAATGTGATCTGCTATTCATATTGCAGACAATTTGATTCAGAATTAATACAAAAAAATCCACAACTCACTGATTTTGAGGTTGAAAAAGAACGAGCGAAGTCATTGGCCTTATGGCTAAGAGAACGCGTAAGTGTACACCGTCAAAGAGTATTCAACAAAATTCATTTCACTTTATAACTAGCCTTTTCTACACGCAGGTGCAAGAAGGTTTAATTACTGATGAAAGAGTTCGTCAGGTAGCCTACGGCCCATCCAAAATTGCACAGAATTATTCTGGATTTATTGTCAATGGGTATAGGTTTCATACGAAAGACTATGGGCAGAATAAATCTACCATGAACAGTGGCGTATGTGTAAAAGGAAGTACATACAATGAAAGTGAGTATGACTACTATGGTATTGTAGAGGAGATCCTACAATTGCAATATCTAGGACAATACAATCATATATTCTTGTTCAAGTGTCATTGGTTTGATCCGAATTCCATTCGAAATGACACAACACATGGGATTGTCGAGCTTAAGCATAAGCCAAAATTGAATACTTATGAGCCATTCATCTTAGCCACACAAGCCCAGCAAGTGTATTATACAAGCTATCCTTCATGTACAAACAAAGAACGAAATGATTGGTGGGTAGTTTGCAGAGTTAAGTCAAGACTATTCTCTGATTATGAATTGGACATGACTGATCAGATAGCTGAAGAGATCAACGCAGAATTCTTTCAAGAAGACTTTGTTGAAGATGTAGAGTTGACAACTCATATTGGAGAAGACGAATCCGAAGCACCAATGTCCTTGTCTCACGGAAATGAGGTCGAAGAAGTCAGTCCACGTGAGATGAAAGACAGTAGTGCTCGTCGTACAGATATTGAATATGAAAGTTCTGGTGAGGAAGAGGAATATACCAGTGATGAATGTGAAGATGATGATGAAGATGGGGTTGAATTAGACATATCGTCATCATCTGAGGAGGAAATGGATATCAATTAAACTATGGTAGAATTTTTTCACACTTGTAGAGTATATTTAAAGCAGCTCACTTTCAATATAAGCAATTGACTAGTAAACATTATGATTTTATGTTCTCTATGAAGATATGGTGCGTGGAGGAAGATCTGGTAGCAGTTCTAGGAGGGGCATTCGTGGGAGGGCTTTGTTCCCCACATCTGGTATGTATATTTTTCTAATATAGTCATCAGCTGTGTATTTTTCTCTGTATATTATTTATGTGTACTTGTGTAGTGTTAATGCCATTAAAATTGTTACAGTTTCTGCTTCTCCTTCGAGTGAGCAGACACCTCCTCTACCTAGCGGACTAGGTTTGTATATTTCAATTTTCAAGTATTTTTTTAGTCATTATTTACACATATTATTAATGTTATTAGAATTGTTACAGTTGCTGGTCCTTCTTCTGCATCTCCTAGCATGCCTGCAGGTATGTATATTTCAATTTCCAAGTATTTTTGTAGTAATTATTTATATATATTATTAATGTTATTAGAATTGCTACAGTTTCTAGTTCTTCTGCTCCTACCGTGCCTGCAGGTATGTATATTTACAAATGTACTTTTATTGTGCATTCATCTTCCTCATTACTTATGCGTTCTATTCTAGTTACAGCTGTTGGTGCATCCTCCGAGTCTCCTCCTGTAATAGCTGGTATGTATATATAAAGTTATACTTTAATGTATGCATTAATTCTGATGCCATTAAAATGTCACATGCTCAGGTCACTCTACACATTCTCCAGATGCACCAGTAGATTTGTATATTTAACTGTTAGGGTAGTTCTGTAATCATTATTTAGTATTTTTGTACATTACTCATGTTGTTCATCCTTATTTTCCAGGTTCGGTGCCAGAGGATGCTGGTAGTCTGCAGGAGGGCAGATGTAGTTTTTATGAGAGCACTCTGCGGGAGGTCTGGATTAATGGGTACGTAATCAACATGTATGTATTTCTTATGGGCAATGAAGTGAATTTAGTTCAGAAATTGACATTATGCAGTTACATCATTGCAGTGATAAAATAGAGCCTACTCAAGCATCTCAATTCATCACAAGAACGTTACAAGCACATTTTCCTGGGCCAATTCATAGATTCAATGATTTTCCGATGGAGGTCCAGGAGCACTTGTATCAGATGTTCATGGTATGTAATTTCGTATTGTAATTTAATTCTTATCGTATTCATACATGCAGTTCACTAACTCTTATGTATATAGAGCCAGCATCGATTCACGAATCGTACGGACGAGGCGCGGTCTCGATTGGTATGGACGATGACCGCAAGATCAAATTTCAAGCATTTGATGTATAACGCGAGAAAAAATGCAGAGAAACATTCTCAGAGTGCAGACCCGACTCTTTGGAGGGAGCGGGCGCCCAGTTGGATGAGGGGAGAATATTGGGAAACTCTTTGCAACATCTGGGCTGCAGAGAGATGGCAACAAACATCCTCAATAATGAAAGTTAATCGGGCTGCGAATCCAGAAGCAAACATGCATACTGGTGGGTCTGTCTCTTTTGCGACCCATCAGTCCAGATTGGTAAGTAATTTGTCCATTTCTGGTCTCTTTTATTTATAAAGGTACTCATTTATGTCATGTTTTTTCTATGAAATAGGAGAAGGAGCTAAAAAGGCAGCTGACATTTTCCAAGGTGTTCAATAGAACACACAAGAAAAAAGGAACGGATGCATACATTAGCGATAGAGCCCGAGTGGTTGCAGTAAGTATTTAGAAGATATTCACTATTTAATTTTTCACATTAATATGAATATTAACTACTATCGTTTTTTCTGGTTTCTTGCAGGAGTCATATAGCCAACAAATGACAGAGAAGTACGTCGGGGAGGACGAGCAGCCGCCGTTAGATCCTGAGGTATGGGTTGCGGCATCTGGGGCCCCAAAGAAAGGTCATGTGTATGGTTTTGGGCACAGCATCGACACGAGCCAGGTGTTATCTGGAGGATCCAGCTCAGGGTCACAGACCAGTGCATTCCACGCAGGAGTTGGTACTCCAGGTACTTCTCCAGGACAGCTGATGGGCTTCATTGACAGTAGGATATCGGGCTTAGAGTCTCGTCTGACGGATTCGATGGAGACTCGTCTGGCCCAGATGCAGATGCAGGTGACCGACGCACTACAGGCCCAGCTCTCCCAGTCCCTCTCCCAGGTTATCTCCCAGGCCTTCTCCCAGATCAACATTCCTCCTCCACAGGCAGCACCTCCTCCACAGACAGCACCATCGACATCAGCATACGCCCCTCACGTGAGTAAATTTATTTTATTTCAGAGGTTTAATTTTAACAGTTAACTTAGTTAACTTAGTTTAACTTTAATTTGGGTTGATCGACGCACAATTTCTTGTTAAGCGAGTTAGGTTAGTTAAAAAGGGAGAACTTAGGTAGGTTTGGGGGTTCAAAATTAGAAATACTCATCCGATTGGCCTCCGATTTTTTTCAGAATGGTCGGGTCGATGAGTGTGACTTGTGGAAACTGACGAAGTTTAATACGGACTCCCGGTTTGACCTCGACGCTCCAAGTCGTCTTAACCAAGTTAGTTTAGTTAAAAAATGAAAAACTTCGGTTTGAGGGACCAAAATTAGAAATACTCATCCGATTGGCCTCCGGTTTGTTCCAGCACGGTCGGGCCGATGAGTGTGACTTGTGGAAACTGACGGAGTTCAATTCGGACTCCCGGTTTGACCTCGAGGCTCCAAGTCGTCTTAACCAAGTTAGTTTAGTTAAAAAATGGAAAACTTCGATTTGAGGAACCAAAAATAGAAATACTCATCCGATTGGCCTCCGGTTGTTCCAGCACGGTCGGGTCGATGAGTGTGACTTGTGGAAACTGACGGAGTTCAATTCGGACTCCCGGTTTGACCTCGACGCTCCAAGTCGTCTTAACCAAGTTAGTTTAGTTAAAAAATGAAAAACTTCGATTTGAGGGACCAAAAATAGAAATACTCATCCGATTGGCCTCCGGTTTGTTCCAGCACGGTCGGACCGATGAGTGTGACTTGTGAAAACTGACGGAGTTCAATTCGGACTCCCGGTTTGACCTCGACGCTCCAAGTCGTCTTAACCAAGTTAGTTTAGTTAAAAAATGAAAAACTTCGGTTTGAGGGACCAAAATTAGAAATACTCATCCGATTGGCCTCCGGTTTGTTCCAGCACGGTCGGGCCGATGAGTGTGACTTGTGGAAACTGACGAAGTTCAATTCGGACTCCCGGTTTGACTGCGACGCTCCAAGTCGTCTTAACCAAGTTAGTTTAGTTAAAAAATAAAAAACTTCGGTTTGAGGGACCAAAATTAGAAATACTCATCCGATTCGCCTCCGGTTTGTTCTAGCACGGTCGGGTCGATGAGTGTGACTTGTGGAAACTGACGGAGTTCAATTCGGACTCCCGGTTTGACCTCGACGCTCCAAGTCGTCTTAACCAAATTAGTTTAGTTAAAAAAATGAAAAACTTATTATTGTTATAGTTTTATTTAATTTATGCTTCTAAAATAAGTTATTGCTTATAATAGTATTTAATTTTAACTTATTATTGTTATATATGTATTATAGGTTCCTTCATCGGGTGGAGTGGGAGGACACGAGGATGAAGACGAAGACGAGGCATCATGATTTTCATTTCATTATTATTATTGTTGTAGACATTTTTATTATTGTTGTTGGCATTATATTATTGTGATGTTGTGGATATTTTTATTCTTATTGTGGACATTTTATTATTCTGATGTTGTGGACACTTTATTATTGTTGTGGTGTGGATATTTTTATTATTGTGATGTTGTCGACATTTATTATTGTTTTGTTGTGGATATTTTTATTATTTTTGTGTTGTAGATATTTTTATTGTGGACAATTATTATTGTTGTGGATATTATTTATTTTATTTAAGCAGGTTATTTTCCTAAAAATGTATATATTTAAAAAAAAAATTAAAAATAGAGACCGATTAGTGACCGAAATAGGGACCGAATAGGGACTGAATATTCGGTCCCTAAATAGGGACCGAACTGAGTTGGTCCCAATTCAGTCCCTAGACATAGGGACCGCATAGGGACCAAATAAATTCGGTCCCTATTTAGGGACCGAATTTATTCAGTCCTAGTTCGGTCCCTAAAATAGGGACCGAATTATTTCGGTCCCTAATAGTGACCGAAATGATTCGGTCCCAATTCAGTCCCTATTTGTAGGGACTGAATTGGGACCGAATAAGATCGGTCCCTAAATAGGGACCGAACATTCGGCTCCCATTCAGTCCCCAAAATAGGGACCAAATAGTGACTGAATGTTCGGTCCCTAACTAGGGACCGAATATTCGGTCCCTATTCGGTCTCTATCTTAGGGACTGAACTGGGACCAAATACTTTCGGTCCCTAAATAGGGACCGAATTTATTCGGTCCCTATTTAGTGACCGAATAGGGACCGAATTTAGTCGGTCACAGATTTGTGACCAGAAGTTTTTGACCGACATATTCGGTCACTATTCAGTCCCTATTCGGTCTCTGAGCTGTTTAGGGACCGAATAGAGACCGAATATTTCGGTCTCTATTTCCAATTTTTCTTGTAGTGGTCTAAAAGATCAAAATACGCAACCCGGGGGGGTCCAAAATCCCATATAGGGATCTGATCGGCGTGTCGTTTGCTCCGACACGACGAGGTAGGTTAAATTGACGTGTGCGAACTGAAGGAATCCGATTTGGATTTTTGGATTGGGTTGGGCGTTGAAATGATGGATCTAAAAAAAATCCAAGTCTAAAGGATTAAAACACACAACCCGGGGGTCCAAAATGCCAAATAGGGATCTGATCGACATGTCGTTCACTCCGACACGACCGGGTGGGTTAAATTGACGTGTGCGAACTGACGGAATCCGATTTGGATTTCCGGATTGGGTTGGGTGTTGAAATGACGGATCTAAAAAAACCTAAGTCTAAATGATCAAAACACGCAACACGGGGGTCCAAAATCTAAAATAGGGATCCGATCGACGTGTTGTTTGCTCCGACACGATCGGGTAGGTGAAATTGACGTGTGCGAACTGACGGAATCCGATTTGGATTTCCGGATTGGGTTGGGCGTTGAAATGACAGATCTAAAAAAACCCAAGTCTAAATGATCAAAACACGCAACCCGGGGGTCCAAAATCCCATATAGAGATCTGATAGGCGTGCCATTTGCTCCGACACGACCAGGTGGGTTAAATTGACGTGTGCGAACTAACGGAATCCGATTTGGATTCCCGGATTGGGTTGGGTGTTGAAATGACAAATTTAAAATAACCCAAGTCTAAATGATCAAAACACGTAACCCGGGGGTCCAAAATCTCAAATAGGGATCCGATCGACGTGTTGTTCGCTCCGACACGACTGGGTAGGTGAAATTGACGTGTGCGAACTGACGGAATCCGATTTGGATTCCTAGATTGGGTTGGGCGTTCAAATGACAGATCTAAAAAAACCCAAGTCTAAATGATCAAAACACGCAACCCGGGGGTCCAAAATCCCATATAGGGATCTGATCGGCGTGTCGTTTGCTCCGACACGACCAGGTGGGTTAAATTGACGTGTGCGAACTGACGGAATCCGATTTGGATTCCCGGATTGGGTTGGGCATTTAAATGACGGATTTCAAAAAAACCCAAGTCTAAATGATCAAAACACGCAACCCGGTGGTCCAAAATCCCAAATAGGGATCCGATCGATGTGTCGTTCGCTCCGACACGACTGGGTAGGTGAAATTGACGTGTGCGAACTGACGGAATCCGATTTGGATTCCCGGAGTGGGTTGGGTGTTCAAATGTCAGATCTAAAAAAAACTGAAGTTTAAAGTATTAAAACACACAACCCGGGGGTCCAAAATCCCAAATAGGGATTTGATCGGCATGTCGTTCGCTTCGAGACGATCGGGTGGGTTAAATTGACGTGTGTGAACTGACAGAATCTGATTTGGATTCTCAGATTGGGTTGGGCGTTGAAATGATGGATCTAAAAAAACCCAAGTCTAAATGATCAAAACACGTAACCCGGTGGTCCAAAATCCCATATAGGGATCTGATCGGCGTGTCGTTCGCTCCGACACGACCGAGTGGGTTAAATTGATATGTGCGAACTGACGGAATCCGATTTGGATTCCCAAATTGGGTTGGGCGTTGAAATGATGGATTAAAAAAAAATCCAAGTCTAAATGATCAAAACACGCAACCCGGGGGTCCAAAATCCTAAATAGGGATCCGATCGACGTGTCGTTCGCTCCGACACGACCGGGTAGGTGAAATTGACGTGTGCGAATTGACGGAATCTGATTTGGATTCCCGGATTGGGTTGGGCGTTCAAATGACAGATCTAAAAAAAACCCAAGTCTAAAGGATCTAAAATATTTTCTTATTAAACTTGAGGAATAATCACATGTTTTAAATTTAATTTTTTGAAAATAATGTTTGTATATTAATTTTTATTAATACTTCTCATATTATTATTTTTTAATATAGGATCCTCCGACACTTGACGATCAGGAGACGGGGACGGCGGACGATCCAGCAGATTTGTCTTGATTTTTAGCATTTTTCATTATGTATGATTTTGTATTAGTTTGGTTTTATGATTTTATGTTTCATTGTGAGTACCTTCTATTGTGGAATACATGAATATTTTAGCAAGTTTTATAATTTATTATTGTTAATTTCAACAATTTTTTTTTTAAAAATAGTATATATTTCCGACGATTTTTTCGACGGATAATGGCCATCGGAAATCTATAGTTTGTCGACGGAATATATCCGTCGATATTTATGTCGGAAGTTCCGACGGAATTTTCGGTCGGCAATTTCCGACAGACATTCCGACCTATTTTCTGACCGTTTTCAGTCGGAATTCACTGACCAATTTTCCGACGAAATCTTCCGACAGATTTCTGTCGGAAGTTACCGACTACTTTTCTGACGGAATATTCGGTCGGAATTTCCGACAGAATATCGATGGATTAGGTAACCGTCGGTAATTTCTGACCAAAATTTTTCGACGGACGTCTTCTGACGACTGTTCGACGGAAAGTTGTCGGAAGACAATTTTTCCGACGGATTACCGTCAGATTACCGACGGCTTGCGTCCGTCGATAATGCCACTTTTTCTTGTAGTGGTCGTTGACCGGGCCTCGATCTATACAGACGTCAGTTAGGAACCCTCCATATCAAATTTCATTTATAAGAAAAAAATAGCTCGATGTGATGTAGCACCTTTGTATAAATTATGTCCGAATATCTTGATCATCCAAATATAGTGAGGCACACTTTAATTGCATCAACACAGTGCGGTTCAACAAATCATACCCATAACTAAAAAATATCAAATCTATTTGCAAAAAATCCCCTCATCTTTATTTACCTGAAAAATCACTCAGCCATCTTAATCCAATGCATATTTTCTCATCTTTTCTTTGTTGATCACTGTTTGAGGATATGCTTTGGATTTTGAGCAATTTAAACATTATCTAGTGTGTGTGTGTGTGTGTGTGTGTGTGTGTGTGTGAGAGAGAGAGAGAGAGAGAGATGGTCGGCTTTTGCTGCACTCTTTGTCGAAGAGAGGTTCTACAGAAGTCCAAGATAGAGAGAAAATTGCACATATATATATATATATATATATATATATATATATATATATATATATATTATATATATATATATATATATATATATATATATATATATATATATATGTGTGTGTGTGTGTGTGTGTGTGGTCATTCTATTATTTAATCACTCTATGCAAAATTTTTAACAATTTTAATTTCAACCCATTATTTTTTTCTTGGTAGGTCGCTGTTTTGTTCTACGTACCCACAAGAAAACACAACTATAGTAGATTCTCTTGTCACATTCTGAAAAAGGGGAAAAGAAACAAAAATCACAACCTTTATAGAGGCTGGCATATAGCATGCATGTCTTTTGTGGATAGATATGAATGAAAGCATTCACTTCCATTTGGCATTTAATTTGGTGTAGATTCGCTGCTGAAATATCACGAATATTAATGTCAACTAGTTTGTTGAAATAGATAGAGAACAAGGCTGAACCATGTGAATTGGTCCTGCCCTAATGTTTTTGGACAATGAGTGATTAATATATATGACACATTAATTGATCCATACTCTGTAGAAAAATCGTACGGTGATCATTCTGAACAGGGGGGATCACATTTAATCACCACCATGATCATCGGATTCTATCGAATAATTTCGAAGATTTTTCTTTCTGTGAAACTATATTGTTTTGGAACATTATATATACCTAGAGAGTTTAAACATCATCATTTTTATCCTTTTTGGGGACGTTTCTCATGTTATATTAAGTGACTAGGCATAAGTACTTAAAAAATTTTCACATAACAAAATGCCACCTACAATTGTTTACTCTATGATAGGAAGGTCTCAAGTTCAATTATGAGGCTACTTATTGGCTTAAATATGGTTGACTGTACCATTGAGTCAAATTGAAATGAAAATTTGTGAAATAATACGAATCATAATTTATCGGATTCGATCTAAATAAAATTTAAAATATAATAAAAAAATATTTAGTTGATGTGCTGAACTGTGTCGGATATTAAAAATTCTCAAATACAACAAGATACACCCAAACCACACCAAGTACGGTGCAGATCTGGTCTGCAAATTAAGTTGATGTGGTCCGGAGTAGCTTTGCCATTTCTGAAGAAAACACACATCCGTATGCATGCAAGAGCAAAGGCAGGCAACACGCATGTTAGGGCTATGCATCCAATGACAACACAAGAAACGTGGGGACTACTGGTGAGACAACAGTACCAAGTCCTTCTTGACCGTTGGTGCAGCGCCCCAAAATGAGGTGAGACGCTCATGTATACAATAGAGAATTTAGTAACTTAATTAAGCACTCTTAACACCAAAACAATGTTGTTTAGGTCCTCATGGTTACCATCCCTGGCCTACTTTCTATAAGAAGAAGAGTTGTGCATTTGAATCTTATCTTTTCATTTCCGCTAAATTAAGTAAGATTTACAATATTGAATGACAAGTAAATAAGAATAATACATACTATAAGCAAAATATACATGGCCATAAATGGCCTCCTATATATTTTAACATGGATAAAGGTTCGAGCCCGTGTTGTTGTGATCTGCCGGTCCAACACTAATCTCTAGCTTTTCTAATTCTAACTGCAATGTGTCCAAACTATCCAGTCCTACATAAAGGGAAAGATCATGAAGTAAATTAATTATTAACATTTTTACATAGATAGTGTAGAAATATATTTTAGTCTCACATTGAAAGATAGTGAAAATAAGTATGTATTTATCAGTAAGAGTCTCACATTTTCTTTCAAGAAGATCTTTTTAAAAGATAAAATCTCAAATATGGGGATAATATCTCTTGAGAGGTATATTTAAATCACATCTCTTCGTTGATGCCGTCTATGAGAACGAACGAGAGGTCATACATCTTACATGAATATCTCATCTTCATAAGATCCGCACAACTTTATCTTCATTGGAAACTGTGTAGAGATATATTTTAATTCCACATTGAAAAATAATGAGAACAAATATGTGTTTATCAATAAGAGCCTCATATTTTCTCTAAAAAAATATTTTTAAAATACAAAACTTCAAACATGAGAATAATACTTCTTGAGAAGCATACTTAACTCAGGTCTCTTCAAATAGCAATTGCAAATCTTAAAAAACTACTAATTTGTAAATGAGAACCTTAAATATGCATTACTATCTATTGAACTCCTGTACTCTTAAATACTTGCCTTGTTCGTGTTGCGTGGCTTAATTTATGACCTTCAAATTAAGACAATGCTTACCAAGGATGGCCATGTGCGTGTATAGACTTACCAGCTTCTTCTTTTCCATATCTTTGTATGTTGCTGTTTTAAATTTGTTTTTGCTTTCTCATTTACTTGTGCCTTTTCTCTCTACCTTTTATACTATGTGATTTGGATTGAATAGTAAATCGCAGTCTCTTTATTAGGAAGATCATAAAATCTTCCGACAATATTAGCGAGATCTGTGAGAGAGAATCGTAGAGAACGCACGCATATATATATTTGTGTTTTGATGACAACTACGTAGAGAAAGAAAAAACAAAGACCACTTCGACATTGATTATTGAGGAAAAAACTGGCTACATGGTTATAATTAATATCAAACTTTACTTTATTAATATATATCTTTCAAAAGACAATATCCCATTAAACCAAGTGCAATCCACACATTATCTTATATTCAAATGTCCAAAATTAGTATCTTAATTTAGAAATATTGAACCATTAAACTAGGGACCATCAATCAGATAAGCCAAACCTGTCAACACAGGCACCAACCAAACCTTTGACCAACCACTTTTATACTATTCAGGAGCCACCAAACCCAGTTCCCTCTTACTCCACGTTCCCTTCCACCTCCTCTTTAAGTCTTACTTACGACTGAAGCCTTATCGTTTTCTGATGGAGTCATATTCGGGAATATTTAGCTGTACTGTAAATGTTGACATGGTGGACAAAAGATATGAGAGGAAAAAATGATAAAATTTCTAAGTACTTTACCTCAAATTTTATTAGTTTAGCTGAAAATGTGTCCACTATATCAACGTTTATTGTTCACAAGCCATCTTCTTCAACACCTAGCGTTCTTATCCTATGTTTCAGACACAAGCTGGCCCCATGCACACGGAAGACCATGCCAATCCTGATCACAACAATTATATGGTGCGTGTGTATATAAACCGGACCAACTTCGTGGCAAGATTAGTCGTACCACGCGTATGGTAGATTCAAATTTTCTTTAGTACGGTCGGAATCAATTCGTACCATAATGATTGGTTGAATGAAAATATTAAATCGGTCGATTATTTTTTTATCTCTCTTTGAAGATCAAATATATCATGAAATTTAGATGTCAAATTGTCATCTTGACAGAAATCGATCGACCAATTTTAAACTTTGATCTGTTAGTTATTTGGAGACGCTCACTAGATGAATCAGTTGACTGATAAGATGAAATATGTCGACCGATTTTGAACCCAACGGATTGATTGTGTTGTGGCTCACGAACATCTTGACATGTGCTGGATCGATCGTATCACTGTAGTACGATACCATATGACCAACCATGCTTCGAAGATCTAATATGAGAAGTGTTGGATCCCTTTGAATTTTGATGATCACAAAACACTCACATTGTTTGCTAACATGTTTGCAAGTAAATGCAGAAAATAGGGCATTTCATCAAGCAAGAGGACTCACAAAGAAGCCCCAAAGATTTCCTGCCTATAGGAGTCGACCCCAACATTATGAAGGAGTCGACCCCAAAACAGCTCAGCTGTTTGGAGTCGACCTCCAATCTTAAAGGGAGTCAACCTCCTTTGAAAAGCCTTTCCTGCTGGACAAGCAGAGTCGACCCCAGATTTATGAAGGAGTCGACCCTGACTGTGCTCAGTTTTTTGGAGTCGACCCCAGCCTATAAAGGGAGTCGACCACTTTTGAAACAGTCTATCCTGCAGGAGAACCAGAGTCGACCCCAGCCTATAAAGGGAGTCGACCCCGACTGTGTTCAGTTTTTTAGAGTCGACCCCAGCCTTCTAAGGGAGTCGATCTCAGTTCAAAAGTGGCTCATCTGTTCAAAGAGAATCGACCTCCAGATTGTGAAGGAGTCGACCCTGGATGAACTGGAGTTGACCCCAGCAAAAGTGGGAGTCGACCCTGACATGCAGAACCTTCTGAAAAGCACTTTTTGAACACCTTTTTGACCAAGACCACTTTCCACATCTCTGAAACGGCTACTTTTGTGGAAGGGGTATATAAAGGACACTTGGGGGAAACCCTAGGCATGCAATTTCGTGGGGAAGAGAGCCACCTTCAAAAGCTTCATCTCCAGCTTCTCTTCCAAGCATTTTCTGCCTTCTAAAGCTTCCACCTGCTGCATCCTTGAGAAGGCTTCATTTGGAAGAGATCTTGTTGCTTCAGAGCTTCAACAACATCTGAAGATCCTCCTCACGAGCTTAGCTTTGTGTTTGCTTGATCATCTTTGTTTCATTCAGTTCATTATCTTGTTCTTGTTGGTGAGCTGGGCACCACATCAACTAGCTGTGTATTGGTGAGCTAGGCACCGTGCTAACTAGCGGAGTGTTGGTGAGCTGGGCACCGTGAAAACTAGCGATGTGATCTCTTTCGTAGAGTGGAAAATCTCACCGTGTTGGTGAGGACTGGACGTAGGTAGACCAAGGGGGTCTTACCGAACCAGGATAAATCTGTGCCTCTTTGTGTGCTTGCCTCCTTCTTTCCTCTCTATTCTCTCTGCTTTGCATTCGTTCTTATTTCTGCAATAGTTTTCGTTGATCATTCAAGACAAATTTTTAAAGCCCTATTCACCCCCCTCTAGGGCTATTCATAGTCTAGATCCTTTCATTTGGTATCAGAGCTTGGTCACTAGTTTAAAGGGTTTTACAACCTCTAGTGTGGATTGACTATGGCTTGTTTTGGAGAGCAGAGTGCATTCACTGAAGGCAACTCTACTAATAGGCCTCCTCTGTTCAATGTCAATAACTATAGCTATTGGAAAGCTAGAATGACCATCTTTCTGAAAGCTATGGATTATGAGCTGTGAAACATCGTGGAGAAAGGTCCTTATGTTCCTAAGGAACCTAAAAAGGATTGGACTCCTGAAATCTTTAAAAAGTTGTCTATGAATGTCAAGGTGATTAATGCTCTATTTTGTGCTTTAGATACTAATGAATTTAATCGTGTGTCTATGTGTAGCAGTGCTCAAGAGATTTGGGACAAGCTTCAAGTGACCTATGAAGGAACTTCTCAAGTCAAAGAAACAAAGATCAACCTTCTAGTTCATAAGTATGAGTTGTTCAAGATGGAAGAAAATGAGACTATAACTGAGATGTTCAAGCGGTTCGCGGACATCACGAATGGGCTTAAGGCTCTTGGTAAAGAATACTCTATCCCTGAACTCAATAGAAAAATTTTAAGATCTTTGTCTATGTCTTGGAATCCTAAGGTAATAGCGATTGAAGAAGCAAAGGACCTCTCAAGAATCTCCTTGGATGCTCTCATAGGATCTCTTATGACCTATGAGATTAACATATTGACGGTCATGGACGACTCTAAAAAGAAAAATGGTCTTCCCCTCAAAGCTACTAATGTGCTTAATGAGTGTGACAATGACAATAGCATTGAAGAGATCGATGATGAAGAAATTGCCTTAATGACAAGGCAATTCAAGAAGTTTCTGAACAAACGTCGGTCCAACTTCAATCCAAGAAATAGAAGATTTCAGAAGAGGAATAAAGTTAAAGGGGAAACCTCCAAGAATGAGGAAGTCACATGCTTCGAGTGCAGAAAACCAGGACATATCCGTCCTGAATGTCCTGAACTCAAAAAGAAGAAGACGTACTCCAAGGGAAATGGGAAGACATCAAAGAAGAAGACCCTTGCTGCATGGAGTGATGAAGATACCTCCACAGAAGAAGAAAGTGAAGAAGAAATCGCCAACCTATGTCTCATGGCCAAATCTGACCATGAGAAGGTAAATTCTGAAACCTTTACATTCGAAGAACTTCATGATGCGTTTAATGAGGTATATGAAAAATTTGTTGAATAGAAACTTGAGAATAAATGTCTGAAGAAAAGTATTGATTTAATGACTCAAGAATTGAATGCATTGCGTTTGCATGAATGTGAAAATGTTGATAAAGTAGTAAGTGAGAATACATTGCTTAAGAAAAAGGTTAAAACATTAGAAGAACAAATTCCCAGTTTGAAAAATAATTGTTTTAATCTTCAAAAGGAAGTAGATAGATTAAAAAATGCCTTGTTTACTTTTATGCGTGGTCGTGATAATTTAGATGCTATTCTTGGTAGTACAAAAGGCGTCTTTAGAAAAGAAGGAATTGGATTCATTCCTCACAAGTCAAAGCATAAAACTGCAACTTCTTTTGTTAGAGCCAAGCTATCTAGTACTCCTTTTGCTACATGTAATTATTGCGGCAAGAAGGGGCATAAAATTCAGAGTTGTTGGTTCCGTAAGAACATCAACAAGATCAAAACGATGTGGGAGCCAAAGGAAACAACCAAGAGTTGGACTAACATGAATGGACCCAAGCAAGTTTGGGTACCAAGAAATCAAGTGTAAAATTCTCTGTTTTTGCAGAACCACAGTGGTTCGATGAATAAAGAGTGGTATTTGGATAGTGGTTGCTCTCAGCATATGACGAGAGACAAATCTCAGTTTTCAAGTCTGGAAAAAAAAAACAGTGGAAGTGTGACGTTTGGAGACAACATCAAAGGAAGGGTAATTGGCTTTGGAAACATTGGTAAAACTCCCTCTACTAGCATGAGCATGTATTATTTGTAGATGGCTTAAAACATAACTTGCTCAGTATTAGTCAGCTTTGTGATAAAGGATTTAGAGTTACATTTGATGCATCTCACTGCATGTTGATCGATAATGTCTCGAATGAAATCAAGTTTGTAGGAAATCGAAATGGAAATGTCTATACTGTTAACCTAGATGAATAACTCCAACCCATGGCTATGACACCGAAGGTTAGGCCATGCTAGCTTTGGAATTATTTCCAAATTATCTAGACGTGAGCTTGTGGTCGGTTTGCCTAAAATGAATTTTGATTCAAATGGAGTTTGTGATGCTTGTGCCAAGGGGAAGCAAACTCGAACTTCATTTAAATCCAAGAACATTGTTTCTACCTCTCGGCCTTTGCAACTCTTGCATCTTGATTTGTTTGGTCCGACAAGAACTGATAGTCTAGGTGGTAAACGATATGGCTTTGTAATCGTTGATGATTTCTCTCGATTTACATGGGTTTTTTATTAGCTCATAAGAGTGATGTATTAACTGAATTCATAAAGTTCTATAAGAAAGTTCAAAATGATAAAGGTTATGTAATTAATGCTATCCGTAGTGATCATGGTAAGGAATTTGATAATATGTAATTCAATTCTTTTTGTGATAATGAAGGGTTCAGTCATAATTTTTCTGCTCTGAGAACTCCTTAGCAAAATGGTGTGGTTGAAAGGAAAAATCGGACTTTGATTGATATGGCCCGAACTATGCTTTGTGAATCTGTTTTGCCTAGATATTTTTGGGCTGAGGCTATTAATACTGCATGCTATATCACTAACTGTTGTTTGATTAGACCTTTGTTGCATAAGACTCCATATGAACTCTATAAAGGCAGAAAAACCAAACATCTCTTACTTCAAGCCATTTGGGTACAAATGCTTCATTTTGGTAAATGGCAAAGAGGACATAGGTAAGTTTGATCCTCGAAGCGATGAAGGTATATTTGTTGGTTATTCATCCCACTCTAAAGATTTTTGTGTATTTAATAAGAAAACATTGGTTGTTGAAGAATCCATTCATGTAATCTTTGATGAGACTAACCAAAATGCTAGAAAAAGAGATGATGATGATGATGCAGAAATCATGAAAGAACAAGATGTAATCATTCATGACATAGATCTCACAGAGCCTAGTAAAGAAGCATTGGATGATCCTACCCAACTTGTTGGTGATCAAAACGAAAAGGAAGATCCTCCACTTAAAGAACTACGAGTGTCCTCTACAAGTGATGAATTACCTAGAGCATGGAAGATCATGTCAAGTCATCCAATCGGTAATGTGATAGGTAATCCATCATCTGGTATGCGAACTCGAAAAACTTAGTATCAATGTGATTATATTGCTTTCATTTCTCAATTTGAACCAAAAAATGTTGATGAAGCCCTTCTTGATGAACATTGGTCTATTGCTATGCTTAAGGAACTAAATCAGTTTGAGAGGAACAAAGTGTGGACTTTGTCTCCTCGTCCGAATGACCATCCCGTGATCGGAACCAAGTGGGTTTTTCGAAACAAACTTGATGAATCTGGTGTGGTAACTCGGAACAAAGCTCGTTTAATTGCCCAAGGATACTCTCAAGAAGAAGGGATAGATTATGATGAGACCTTTGCACCGGTTGCTAGACTTGAAGCCATTAGGATTCTATTAGCATTCGCTTGTTCCAGAAATTTTAAATTATTTCAAATGGATGTTAAAAGTGCGTTTCTTAATGGTTTCATTAAAGAGAAAGTCTATGTAGAGCAACCTCCTGGGTTTGAGGATCCAAATTTCCCAAACCATGTCTTTTGTCTTCATAAAGCTCTATATGGTCTTAAGTAAGCACCGCGTGCATGGTATGAAAGATTGAGTCAATTTCTTATTCAACATGATTTTAAGCATGGTTTTGTTGACTCAACTCTGTTCATAAAATGTGTTGGTTCAGATATCTTACTTGTTCAAATATATGTGGATGATATAGTGTTTGGCTCTACTAAAGAAAAATTATGTAAGGATTTTTCTGAGTTGATGCAGGGGGAGTTCGAGATGAGCATGATGTGTGAACTCAATTTCTTTCTAGGACTTAGATAAAACAAGGTCAAGATGACATCTTTGTAAGTCAATCAAAGTACATAAAAGAATTGCTCAAGAAATATGGGTTTAGCAACACCAAGCCTCTTCCAACCCCTATGTCTACAACAACAAAATTGGACAATGATGAGCTTGGTAAGCCTGTTGATTCTCAGCTTTATCGAGGTATGATCAGATCACTACTTTACTTAACTGCAAGTAGGCCCAATATATTATTCAGTGTTTGCATGTGTGCAAGATTTCAAAGTTCTCCCAAACAATTGCACTTAATTACTGTTAAACGAATCTTTCGGTATCTTGCTTCTTCGATTGATTTTGGTTTGTGGTATCCCAAAGGATGTTCTTTCAACTTGGTGGGTTACACCGATGCTGATTATGCTGGGTGTAAGGTTGATCGAAAGAGCACAAGCAGAACATGTCATTTCTTGAGAGGTGGCCTCATTTCGTGGTCCTCCAAGAAACAAAATTATGTTGCTCTCTCGACTACTGAAGCCGAGTATATCGCAGTCGGGAGTTATTGTACACAAGCACTATGGATTAAACACCAAGTTGAAGACTATGGGATATTCTTGTCTAAACTTCCGTTGCTTTGCGATAATACAAGTGCCATAAATTTATCAAAAAATTCTGTTCAACACTCTCGCACTAAGCACATTGAAGTACACCATCATTTTATTAGAGATCATGTTTCTAGGGGAGATATTGAATTAAATTTCATTGATACCACACACTAATTGACTGATATTTTACTAAACCGTTGTGTGAAGACCGGTTTACATCTTTGCGCCGTGAATTAGGAATGTGTTCATCTTCTTCATAAGCATCACATATTAATTTGTTTCCTCCTTCCTCTCTTTTTGACGATGACAAAAAGGGAGAGAACTTGTGTGAAGTGATGATAGTTATGTGATAGCACTAGAACTTTACTCTGTTTTTTGTGTGAATATCTTTTAACGGATGCTCATAGTAAGAGGGAGATAATACTTGTATCTTTTTGGTGCTTATAGTAAAGGGGAGATGATACTTGTAACTTTTTGAGTTATGAATGGAAATGCATGACTATCTTTGAGCAAATTGAATGAATTAGTGTTTTAATTTATGTGCTTTAATGTGTTGAGGATTCTGTGTGAATTGATGTTTTGATTTATGGGCCTTATTGTGTTTCAGTATCAATGATTGGTTTCGAGAATTGATCATTACTAT
Source organism: Colocasia esculenta (assembly GCA_014218235.1). Lineage (NCBI taxonomy): Eukaryota > Viridiplantae > Streptophyta > Magnoliopsida > Alismatales > Araceae > Colocasia > Colocasia esculenta. The sequence goes on along the minus strand of CM024763.1, from coordinate 41,981,845 downwards.
ATAGGTGTTTTGTCATCATCAAAAAGGGGGAGATTGTTGGATCCCTTAGAATTTTGATGATCACAAAACACTCACATTGTTTGCTAACATGTTTGCAAGTAAATGCAGAAAATAGGACATTTCATCAAGCAAGAGGACTCACAAAGAAGCCCCAAAGATTTTCTGCCTATAGGAGTCGACCCCAAAACAGCTCAACTGTTTGGAGTCGACCTCCAATCTTAAAGGGAGTCGACCTCCTTTGAAAGTCTTTTCTGCTGGACAAGCAGAGTCGACCCCAGATTTATGAAGGAGTCGACCTGACTGTGCTCTCAGTTTTTTGCAGGAGGAGTCGACCCCAGCCTATAAAGGGAGTCGACCCCGACTGTGTTCAATTTTTCAGAGTCGACCCCAGCCTTCTAAGGGACTCGACCTCAGTTCAAAAGTGGCTCATCTGTTCAAAGGGAGTCGACCTCCAGATTGTGAAGGAGTCGACCCTGGATGAACTGGAGTCGACCCCAGCAAAAGTGGGAGTCGACCCTGACATGCAGAACCTTCTGAAAAGCACTTTTTAAACACCTTCTTGACCAAGACCACTTTCCAAATCTCTGAAACGGCTACTTTTTTGGAAGCAGTATATAAAGGACACTTGGGGGAAACCCTAGGCATGTAATTTCGTGGGGAAGAGAGCCACCTTCAAAAGCTTCATCTCTAGCTTCTCTTCCAAGTTTTTTCTGCCTTCTAAAGCTTCCACCTGCTGCATCCTTGAAGAAGGCTTCATTTGGAGGAGATCTTGTTGCTTCAGAGCTTCAACAACATCTGAAGATCCTCCTCATGAGCTTAGCTTTGTGTTTGCTTGATCATCTTTGTTTCATTCAGTTCATTATCTTGTTCTTGTTGGTGAGCTGGACACCGCATCAACCAGCTGTGTATTGGTGAGCTAGGCACCGTGCTAACTAGCGGAGTGTTGGTGAGCTGGGCACCGTGAAAATCAGCGGGTGTGATCTCTTTCGTAGAGTGGAAAATCTCACCGTGTTGGTGAGGACTGGACGTAGGTAGACCAAGGGGGTCTTACCGAACCAGGATAAATCTGTGCCTCTTTGTGTGCTTGCTTCCTTCTTCCCTCTCTATTCTCTCTGCTTTGCATTCGTTCTTATTTCTGCAATAATTTCCGTTGATCATTCAAGACAAATTTTTAAAGCCCTATTCACCCACTCTAGGGTTAGTCATAGTTTAGATCCTTTCAAGAAGTTCAAATCTTTAGATAGAGAAAAAAAATTGAAGCAACTAATATCTGAGATCGATACCAACGCCGATCTAACTTATAGTAAGTCAAATTTGAGAAGAGATTTTCAAGATCGACTCTCTAACATTGAAATCAGATGTTGGTTCTAAGAAGAGAATCAATAGGAACTTATGTAGGCAAGAGAGATCCAGGGAGAGAGAAAGAAGGTTGGGCAATGATTTTTTGTTAGGATTTAGAACCCCTCATTACTTGCGACCATAGAGTATTTTTATAGACAAAGAGTTAGAGTTCAGTCAGAACTCCTTGGGTCAGTTGGACTAATTTGATTGCGACTTTTGGCACACGAAGAGTAACTGATCAGGTAGTTAAGTACTCTGTCATACATTCGGAGATCAGAAATATTTAAACTTCGGACGAAAGCAGATTTGTAATAAATTGTCAACAATAGATTAGTATTTCAATAAAATGACTGTGACTTCTGACAGAAGTCCTAGGAAAACTCTTCGTCCTATTTGGAGGCCGAGTCGTAGTAAGTTTTGGAGTCCACGGTCAAAAATCTCGAGATGGGTAACGATAGACTTGTGGATACTTACATGGGGTCCGGGTCATAAATGTTATCAGCTTGAGTTATCCTTTCTAGACTGACACAGAAATGGAACGAACTGATATCGCTATTGGGTTGATGCCAGTCCGACGCCCTTATTAAGTCGGCAGATCTGAGCCGGCTATCGAAATTATATATACTTTTGTGTGGTGAAAACGATAACCCAGTATTTGATGGTAGACATTGTAAAATTTTTATAGCGTACGTGCCCATGTGCCATCATCCCTTGCAAAGTACATGTGCAGCATATACTCTAACAAACGACACAAATATGCATTCAAACGAGTTCCAACCCCATGTAGAGTATTCTATACTGACTTGGTTAACAAACCTATTCAAGAGGAAATAACATGGTATAAAACAAAGGTTCCTAACCCTCTAATCATGCAAACTTTAATTAGCTGCCTTACTGTTGTCAATGGGATCCTCCAGCATGCATTTGAAGTAGCCAGACTCTGTTACTCTGTAGTTCTCCTCTGCCTTTCTTATCTTACTCGTACCATCAGCAATAGAGATCCCCCAACTTTCAGGAATGGGGGGGCTAGTACCTTCCACTCTTTCTTGTCCAACCCTTCTCCACTGTTCAGGTACTCCACTTTACCTCAGTTGTCGGTCTTGAGCGGTTAAGTTGCCCATCCTTAGGTGCAAGGAGGACGGATTATACAGCTTTTAATATGTTACGAGACTCATCCCTTTATATCTAAGATAGGTAACTTGTAGTAGTTTAGGGGATAACCAGTGTAGCTCTAATCTAATATTGATGTGGTCGGTCTAGGCGACCACATTAGTGTTGGCTACCTTGGTTGGCCGACCACATAATTGAATGAGATGGGAGCTCTTGTCGAGGTAGATAGTCGAGGACAAGGTGGTCGATTTGGCCAGCCATGGTGACGAGGGTGACTAGGAAATTCAGCTAAGGATGAGATGGACGCAGGCTAAGACGGATGGTCGAGAACGACCCGACCTACAAAGATAGTCAATCTCGAGAAAATATTTTTGAAATTAACCCTCTGACAGTCAAGTTATAGTCTTTTCTCAATTCCGACATTAAACTTGACTGTTAGATAGTCAACTTTAGAAACACCTTATGAGATTGACTATCTTTACAGGTCAAGTCATCATCGACCATTTATCTCATCTTACGTGCACCTCGTACTTGACTAAAGTTTTTGGTCAACCTTGTGGCAGTTGTCGACCGAACCAACCGCCCCATTCTTGGCTATCTATCTTGGCAAGCTCCCACCTCATCCAGTTAGGTGGTCGGCGAACCAAGGTCGCCCAAGCTATTGTGGTCAATTAGAGAGACCACATCAAATATGAATACATGAGAGATGAAAATGGTAAGAGAAAAAATTTAGTGCACTTGAGATTTATACTTGCACTTATATTTTTTTATTTTTCATTAAATGAGTACATTGTATTAGTAGTGTATTGACTAATGAAAAAGTAAGAAGCGAAAGTGCAAGTATAAATCTTAAATACCATAAAATTTTCTCAAATGGTAAAAAGGGAAAAAACTTCACTTCGATGTCAGAAGACAAGCTTATCATATAAAACCTGTAAACTGGTTCTACCCCATAGTCTCCCCAATTATTTACAAAATCTACAGAAAAGGATATACTGCTATTGATATTGAGATATTCAAATATGAAATTAATTGTCTAAATAAAACCTTTGGGTGGGAGCTGAAGTGGGTGAAAGGATGGCCATGACAAAGATGTATGTACCTTTTGTTAAGGGCACAAACATAATTTTTGCTGCGCTCGTATACGCACCGGGGACAGTCCGGCCCGTTTGGTCGGCGATAATGCCGGGCGCGGAGGCGGGTGTGGTTTACCTACCTTTCATCTTGTCTTCCCATCAGTATGATATATGGTATGGTAAGTATATTTGTATGTAATTAGCTTATATTAATATAATAATATAAAAATAATTATATTTTATAAAAAAATATAGATTCATTTTAATCTTAATATGCAACAAGAAATGATTAATTTGTTAATTGCACATTGTTCATATACTTAGTTCCACGTTCAAGTGATAAGATGTAGATGTAAGATAATATGAAAAAACGTGTCTTGAAACTGGTAAGTTCAGGAGCTATGGCAACACTCTTTCTTGTCATATGACTATGTTGGATCGCAATCTAGAGATCAACCACTCCTTTGAAAGGTCATTCAAGTTAAAATTTAATGAATAACCGATGAGTGGATACCTATGATAGATCACTATCTCGATCAAGTCTTATATTAATTAAGATTACAAAATACTTAATGAGTAGGGTAAAACGGCATGTGCCCTAGCTAGGCGATTGGCAAGTATTACCCGGTTGAGGATCCGAAATCTACATAAACTACTGCTCCACGCGTTGATGGGTCACACTTATGAGTCAAAAAGTCCATCGTTCCTCATAGAAGAACCATGCAAGTTCAAATGTGAAATCCGCATTAGATATTGTAGAGGAATAATGCAATTTTTCGTCATTTGATCGAAAATATTAGAAGGTAAAGAAACTTATTCTCTAGAATTCATATATAATTTAGTCATTTGGTTATCAGCCGATTGGATGAAGTGAGGGTGAGGAAAAAGGTAATACACGTACATATTTCTCTAAAACATGCGGTGATGTTTTGATGTTCCGACACAATCTTGGCGAGTATACGAAACCGCGTAAGGAAAGTGTCTAGCCGACACACGGAGAATATTATCCGAAGCTTGTGAAGTCCAAAAGAACAGTACTTCCCTTCCTTTTTAGGGTTCATGTCCAAACTTTGCGAGTAGCTAGGATTCTCTATCTCTCTCTCTCTCTCTCTCTCTTTAAACATTTCAAAGCAGCATTCCGTGTGAGCATGGAATATTGTGAAGACCTTCAATGCGAACCAGGCTACTTTTCTCGCTTTCCATCATGTGAGAAGATGGATACCGTACGTGGTAATGGTCCCTCTTTCACGAGAACATCTTTTATGTATATATAGCTCCATCCCAACGTGTTCGCTTTTGTGCCATTATATATGAAGGTGCTTGATAAAACTTAGGTGAGTAGTACTAATTAGCACGCGGGTGTTTAAGTGTTTGCTTTACTCGGATGCCTGGCTGGCGGCCAGGCAGCCATCTAGTGGGCATGACGTCATCCGAGCGTCCAAATAAATCATTCATCCAAAGATCCGAGTGAATAGCATTTTCCAACATAGATATTTTAAATCTAATTTTTCATCTATTGTTTAGATCTATAACAAAGAAATTAAGTACGTAAACAAATTAAGTATATGAAATGTTTGTCTGACTTAACTAGCATAATTAATCCACATAGAATAAACGAAGTAACATCCTGGCCCACTGCTCAAATCTGTAAGAGTTTTTAAAAAGTAGATCTTGTCTTTCCAAACTTTCAAACAATAGCCGTTCAGTCAGGGTTGTCAAAAACAAGCCCTTGGACACGGAGCGTTTGGTGAACTACGACTCGGTTTTCCTTTGACGGGACTCATAACAGCGCGCTAATTATGTTTCATCTTCTTCCACAAACATGGCACATGGCACATGGCTGATGAGAGAGAGAGAGTGGAGGGGTTACCGTGTCTAGTTTCAATCTAATCGTGCCTGTATGATTGCGAGAGAAAGAATTGAAAGAACAAATTTGATGGCCCCCATGGCCGATCTATCTAGGTACAACTCGTAATTGTTAAAAGTCTAATATAACGGAATGAGTTGAGTTGATTTAGAAAACAGGCCGTCGGATATATATAACTTGAGCAGACTCCAATATTCATGTCCGAAATCATGATAAGAAATTCAAATCGTGATCACGTACAATGAGAAGTGATGGCTCTGCAGCTACCAAAGAGATCAATGCACGTTTAAAGATGAATTCGGCAGCTCCTCCCGTGAGTCTCGGAGTGACAACCATGTTTGAGGATCTTAATTATCTCACATCTTGCAGCTCAAACCCGCTCTTCTTTTTTTAATCTATAAAAATAAAACTACATATATATATAGATAAAAGTGGACGAAACTCGTGTTATTTCTCAGCACTAGAGTTCTCTGCCTGTTTTCTCTCTCCCCGTGAAGTCTCATTACTTCTCTCTTCAAAGGCCAACTTTCGATTTAAGAGTAAACTCCGAAAATCTTATCCTATGATGGATTTCTTACAGGCCAAATCGATGTCAGCTCAGCATCAACAGCTTAGCACTACAACTCAGGCCCCTCCAAATCGGATCGCCTCTAACCCTTAATTTTCTTCAATCACACACAGAAGCAACCGAACCAAAAATTGGGCTGTAACTCCTTTGCGTTTAGTTGAGGTCGGACTGTTCCCTCACACGCATTTTATCACACATATATATAGAAGCCTACTTCACATGGATATAATAACGAATTCAAAGTGCATAAAACAATATAATCGTAAGTATGATAAAGTACTCGGTTGTTCATAGTAATTGTAAGAGGATGGGGCCCGTAAAGTGGGTGAGGGCATTATCTTGTGTTTTACTTATGATTTGTTGTGTCACTATATATGCACTGTTGTATCGTACGATGTTAAAGACTCGAGATCCATATGGTCTCATTCTTTTTATTTATTTATTATTTAATATTTATTATTATTGTATCATTCTAATCGAATTATAATAATGTGACACGGTTCGATATCTGTAGAGTCGTCTAATACGCGAAATTTTGGTTTTACTGTTGTCCTAAAAAAATGTTAAACTATGTATATATATATGATAGACGACAATTACAAAATTAAGTTGAGCCTCTAATTCAAATATTGAACGCTCGTGGTGAGACAGTGTGATAGCCAGTGGGGTGCTCTTGTGAAAGCGTGTGGGGTATCCCTTTGAGAACATTAATTTGCACACGATGAACAAGTAGCTAGCCAAGATATATATCACTCCAGTGTACACGACCAAGAACTCTAGAAGCCACCCAAGTTGGAAAACCCTCTCCAGACGGCTTGCGAGAGTGGACCATGCGCACACATATATGCCTAGGACAAACTTGTGTGGCATGCCATATTGCCATGTTTACGGAGAAATTAAATGATGGTAATTGCATTGTGAACACGAGAGTGTAGACAAGGTCCAAACCCCATCTACTGGCTAGCGACCACAAATTAAGCCCACTCTTCTTCTTAATTTGTGGCTATACATGGATTACATATTTGGAGTGGACCACCCTTTTTCTTGGGACGACTCGACCAACGACGTCGGCGCCCACCGCACCACTCCCCCTACAAATTAACAAATGGTGGCTGGACCACCTTCTCGTGTTTCACCGGCCCGCCGGCTGTGGACCATCGGGAACCTCGCAATTGTGGTGCGTGCGAGCGGTGGCGTGGCCACTGGGGACTCGATGGGCCTTCATGTTTTGCCCGGCCGAGTCAAAGGTTGAGATGTGTGGACACCTCGCAACGTGCGAAATTAAACTTGGACGTGACCCACCCGGCAAACGAGACGGGTTTTGTAGGTGCATGTCGTTGCGTGCGCGTGTCAAAGCCATAATTTGTCTTAACCTAGTAGGGAGCTGGAGGACGGTGATCACAAGCCAAATTAAGGGTCCATTTATTTCTCTGTAAAATCTCTCCCAAGAAAAGATTTTTCTGGAAAAATTTATAAAATTGGTCATTTGGTTGCATTGAAAAGTTGATCTATGAAATCATTTTCGTGAAATCCTTAGATTTTAGCATCCGATGAAAAACTCCGAATGCCGTTTTCCTCCCATGTTCCCTCCCCCCTTTCTCGTGGCCGCGCGATCTCGTCCCCCTTCTTCCCTTCCACCATTGGCGTAACGAGCTTCGGAGACGGCCGGAGGAGGGTGCCGCCACTTCAGTTACGAGTTCTACCCCCCTCCAGAAGATGCGTGGGAGATGGGCGACGTGCTGCTGCTAGGAACAGTACCGTCCTCCACCGGAGCTGCCGTCATCGCTGGAGCTGTCGTCCGTCGTCGCCGCGGCGCCACCTCTCCCTCTTGCTCTCTTTGTCGCAGGCCGCGCCAGTGCCCTGCCCCCGTCCATCCTCGCATGCCCACGGCCTCGTCCGTGGCCGCCCTGACCTCTCTAGCTCCCGCGTCAGCCAGTGCCTACGAAGTCCCATACCAATGACAGAAGCTTCAGACAATACATAATACGGAACCCTCGTCGAGACGGAAACCGGGAAACAAGAGAAAGAAAAAGGCAAGGAGAGAGAGGGCTTGAGATGAAGAGTGTGCGAGGCGCACTGACCTTCTCAACAACCGCCGCCATGTCCCCGATGAAGACGATCTTCCTTCCTTCCTCCGCAAAAATGGCACTCGGGCGAGCGGGCAGGTAGTCGCCGCCGCCGCCGAAATCGGCTGCTGTCGCAGCCGTTGGCTCACCAGCAGCCTTCCCCTCCTTCGCCTGCAACTGCCTCAGCGCGTGGGCTCTTTCAAACATATTTTACATACATCCAAATGACCCGATTGTGTTTTTAATTTCCATGTAAAAGTGATTCGGTAGAAAATATTTTTCTTATAAAATTACTTTACATACAACCAAAAAGACCCTAAGTATCACAGCCTTCAGATGCGAACTAAGACAGGGAGGACCATGGGAGAAGTAGTAACTAGTAATTGCTACATAGAATGAGGTGGGCCTCTTTTATATATGATGATCCTGACATAAACCTTTCAACAATTAGCATTATAAGAGAACCGATATTTATCAACGATTATATGTCTGTGGTTAAAAATTTTAAGGACAAAACGGATATAAAGTAGCGGCTATAATAGATCACTGCCATAAAAATATTTTGTCCGCGACTAATATAACTCATTGACAAAAGTGTAGCATACATCAGCGGATAAAACATAACCGCGGACAAATGTCAACTTAAGAGTTTGGCTACGTACGACCGCGGACATATAATTTTCCGCTGCTATATCAATCGCTGACATATAGATGATATGTCCGCGGTCTTAGAAATCGCTGATATACATTAAATGTCTGAGGCTAAAGAGAGCCGCTGACAGTATTAGTCAGCAGTGATGTAACTGCAGACAAGACACTGACAAATATAAAAGTTTAATTTTATTCGTTTATTAAAATAAAAAACTACAAATAAGAAATATATAGAACATATAAATTTCTTATATAATTTATTTAGTTTAGTGATTGATATATACATATGTTTTTATATTTGTAATATATATGTATATTTGTGCTAGATATATATACTTTTAATCTCAAATATAAATATATATGTCCTACTAACTTATAAATATAAATATACACAAATTTAGTGAACATATATTGTGATGACTCAACCAGTAAATTGGCTCAACAACCGTGCTAGTTGGTAGACTTCCCAGGAAGGTCATCCATCTTGGGACTACTCCCAACTGAACACGCTTAACGTCAGAGTTCTTTTCCATCTCAAGCTCTAAAAATGACTAGTCCAAGTTGTTGGTAGTTTGCTGATTTAATCCATTTAACATATTCTTATATGTGGTGTTACATATATACATATGTGTTTATATATATTTCTATATTTCTAGATTAATGAGTTAATTTACATAAATATTTAATTTAATATATATAATAATAAATTATTCTTAGAAGTAAATATTTATTAAAATTTTACTTATTTGTTATTGAACGATGATCAAATTGATCTTATACAATATGAGTAGATATATATGGATCGCGTAGGTCATAATGATTAATTCAACTGTCAATTGATCTTTATCAAATAATTAGAATTTGAGAACAAAGTAAATATATATCTTTGAAAGAATATACCCATGAAACAAATTGATGAACTGATCCCACATATATATATATATATATATATATATATCAAATTTAAATATAAGAGTAAGAATTAAGTTCCAAAGATATTCTAACATACGATAGAAGTACTGATGATGATGAAGTTTAAACTAAGTTTCTTCGTTTATCCTTTGTTTATAGTGATAGACATAGTTGACTTAGGCATTAGAAGCCAATATCAGTTATGCTCGTCAATTGAAAGTTCAGATTTTCTTATACCAGCTGACTTAAGTATTAAAAGTCTATACCAGTTCTTTCTCAATACGATTAAATTTGATCATATTACTGTGCCTTCATTGTTCATTCCCTGAAATTCTCGTTCTCTTTTAGTGCCGACACATGCTCTTTAGGTGTCCATACATAATTACTAGGTATCATCAAAAGATAATACATTACTAGATATAGTAATATTTATAAGGGCAAATTATTTAGGAGTCTATGACTGTAATAGGGAGGTCCTTACTGTAACAGAACTTAACGTATACTGTAACATGGGATAACACTTACTGTAATGAGTTACAACTCTGTCATGAACTAGAAAACAAGTCAAATATCTGATAGGGATTCCTAATTAATTTATCCTATTTATAATTATAAAAAAATAAATATATTGATGCAAGTAGTAAATATATTTATTTCTTCGAAGTTTATGTGTTAAAATTAATACACATGGCAGCGGCTATTATCCACCACCATACAATTATATGGTAGAGGATTGTCAAAGCCTCTGCTAAAGAATAGAAGTCGTTGCCACATTTTCGCCCTATCCCGCCACAAAACCCCCCTTCCCTACGCTCTCTCCCTCCCTCCCCGGCCCCTCCCCTCTGGCGGCAGCTCCCACCCCTCCCTCCCTGGCCCCCTCCCCTCCAGCGGCAGCCCCCACCCCTCCCTCCCACACACAGAGGTTGAGAGGGAGGGGCCAATGGACAAGATACCATCAGAAATTGGGATTTCCGACGGACAGATTCCGTCGGAAAACACACCTTCCGAAAACTTTCCGGCAAACAACCGTCGAAAAACGTCCGTTGAAAAAATACGGTCAGAAATTACCGACGAACAAAAAATCCGTCGACGGCAATCCGTCGGAACTTCCGACAGAAAATTCCGTCGGAAAGTTCATCGGTAAATTCCGACCGAAAATGGTCGGTAAATGTTGTCAAAAAATTGGTCGATATATTCTAACAGACAATATGTCAGAAAGTCCATCGGAAACTCTGTCGGATACGTTCCGTCAGAAAATAATCCGTCAAAAGTTCTGTCGGCAAACTTGTGTGCTGACGCTATTTCCAACGGATAATATCCATCAAAAAATCAGTCAGAAATAACCACTTTTTTTAAAAAAAATATTGAAATTAAGAATGATAAATTACAAAATCTGCTAAAATATTCATACATTCCACAATAACAAGTACTAAAAATCAAACATAAAATCATCAAACACAACAAATATAAAATCATACACAATAATAAGTGCTAAAAATCAAGAAAGGTCTGTTGGATCGTCCGTTGTCCCCGCCTCATGATCGTCAGGCGCCGGAGGATCCTATATTAAAAAAAAATGAGAAACATAAATAAAAAATAATATACAAACATTATTTTCAAAAATTTAATTTAAAACATGTGATTATTCACCAAGTTTAAATAGAAAATATTTTTGATCCTTTACACTTAGATTTTTTTTAGATTAGTGATTTGAGCACTGAACCCAAACCGGGAATCCGATTAGGATTCCATCAGTTCCCACATGTCACTTTCACCCAACCGGTTGTGTCGGAGTGAATGACACACCGATCAGATCCCTATTTGTGATTTTGGACCCCCGGATTGCGTGTTCTGATCCTTTACGCTTAGGTTTTTTTTAGATTAGTGATTTGAGCGCCGAACCCAGACTGGGAATCCGATTAGGATTCTGTCAGTTCCCACACGTCACTTTCACCCACCCGGTCGTGTCGGAGTGAACGACACACCGATCGGATCCCTATTTGTGATTTTGGACCCTCGGGTTGCATGTTCTGATCCTTTACACTTAGGTTTTTTTTTAGATTAGTGATTTGAGCGCTGAACCCAAACCGGGAATCAGATTAGGATTCCGTCAGCTCCCACACGTCACTTTCACCACCCCGGTCGTGTCAGAGCAAACGGCACACCGAACGGATCCCTATTTGTGATTTTGGACCTCCGGGTTGCATGTTCTGATCCTTTACACTTAGTTTTTTTTAGATTAGTAATTTGAGCGCCGAACCCAAACTGGGAATCCGATTAGGATTCCGTCAGTTCCCACACGTCACTTTCACCCACCCAGTCGTGTCTGAGTGAACGACATGCCAATCAAATCTCTATTTGTGATTTTGGACCCCCGGGTTGCTTGTTTTGATCCTTTACACTTAGGTTTTTTTTAGATTAGTGATTTGAGTTCTGAACCCAAACCGGGAATCCGATTAGGATTCCGTCAGTTCCCACACATCACTTTCACCCACCCGGTCGTGTCAGAGTGAACGACATGCCGGTCGGATCCCTATTTGTGATTTTGGACCCCCGGTGTCACGTCCCGAGAATTTACGCAGTGGATATTAATAATAATTCGGAAATAATTTGAGACGATATCCCGAGATGTGAACAGTCGGCAAATAAGTCTCTATCTAGAACGCACTAAATGTATAACAACATACATCATCATAATATGGCCCAAATATTGAACTCAACTAATCTTTTATTCAAACTCAACTCATTGTATTTCCAATGGAAACTATTACAAGACTAAGACTCAATAAAAGCAAAAGTACATAATACCTCACTTCCTACTATATTGTTCTAACACTCAAAATAAACTAACTATAGATAGACTCATAATTGGAACGCTCATCACTCGGACGCATTCCCATCCTCGACTTACTCTTCCTCTTGAACTTCATAGTCACCTAGATTGGGTAAAAGTAGGGGATGAGCAAACTAGCCCAGTAGGATTTATATCTCAATGTGCGGGCAATGGTATAAGTGATTAGCAATTTAGAACTAGATAAGCACGATGAATGATATGCAAGTACGAATAAAACTCGTTAAAACATGATACATGAAACAAGCTAGATAGAGAGTGATTATGATAGAACAAGACTTGTAAACAAGATGACAAGATAGAACTAACAATAGATCACTTTGTGCAAGCACGCAAGATTTCACTTGATGTCAAGAACGCAAGATATCACTAATTGCATTAATGCAGGATGGCCATATCACGCAAGCAAGAAAGCAAGCAAGCAAGAATGTACGAGCACGATAATGTAACACTAATCAGGCATGTAGACACTAATGTACATCGAGAAAGATCCATCAAGAATGTACACCAGGACACGTGTATGTGGTATTGTATTTATCATTCAACAAGCAAGCAGCCTCCCAGCGCAGATGCAACGCCAGTATCATTATACCCCATGGTTAACATATATTTATGACTCGCCGTCATTGGGGCTAGACTGAGCCCTTGGACACACGCCGTGCCCTATCAGCAATCTCATGAAACATTTTAAATGTAGATACCCACAGTCATTAATAATGGCAATGAGAGTTTCAATAAGTAAGCATATGTAATGTCATGTTCATGATGATGATGAGAATAAGTAATAAGTAAATTGAAAATGATTTCATGAGAACAATGGTCAAGAGGTAAATTCGACAGCATAACGGTACGATTTTACATTATTCAATCTTTACATTAATGGCTTTAGTCTAGATTGTAAATCACACTCACGAGAAACAGAAGAGAAAGGAGTGCACGCTATCTTCAGGGAACTTCAATGGTACACCAACTCGTCGGCCATGTGGGAATCCATGGTCAAGGAGATTTACAGAGGCCTTGGAGAATAGGTCACTAGTCCTACCGATTCGGAATGACCGGTAGAAAGCTTCCCAAATTCCCAAGTAAGGCTGCCTAACAGTGCAAGTGTGTAGTGATGTATGCGTCTCAATCACAATCCATCGGTCTCAAACTCACGAAAAACACTTAACACGATGGCATGCAATGAACAATGCATTTAACTACACGTGGTTTTGCAAGATTTAAAGATAATAATTATCATTTAATCAGCTAGAATGGTAACAAGAGTCAATCACAAGTTTCATGAATGATCATATCATTAAGAAAGCAATTAGAATAATATTTATGTAATTAAGGCTTTTTAAATGGGTTAAACCACTTTTAAGCCATTAATAGACATCATGTAATGATCGACCCAAGACATGCAACTTACATAATAAATATCATGTTAAACAGACCTCGGGTATATGCGGTAAGATTTGCAAGAAAACAGGTGGTTTCATGTAAAAATCCTGAGATCGCGACGCACCCTAGTAAGGGTAGCAACGGGGTCAGGTCAGAACGCGACAAAGCATTGTAAGGATCGCGACAGGCTTGTCTGATCAGGCAGGAAGATCGCGACAGGGGCATATGAAGAAGGCGACATGTCTGTCAGACCCGAAGGTCAGATCGTGACAGATACTTGTAAGGGTAGCGACGAGTCGTGACCAGAACGCGACACTGGTATGTGAACAATGCGATGGGGAAGTCAGATCAGGCAGCCAGATAGCGACGGAGTGCACGTCGCATTCAGAAAGCGAATGGTGAGCTGTCGCAACAAGACCTTTGAATGCGGCCTATCGGGCCGTCGCGTTCATAGGGTCCTGCCTGAATCTGACAGAGAAAGGATAGTGCTTTGGATTGTGGACCAGACTTTCCTTATTTTGACACAGGGTTGTTCTAAAATAGAGACAAATTGTACAGTGCATGAAATAAAGACACCAGTTTTAAACCAACCTAGACATGCAAGGGTGTTTCCAATAAATCGGAATTAGAAAACAATGATGGTTTCGATAGACTTTAATCAAGTCAACACACAACTATACCAAGTGCAACTTGAAAATGTAGTTTCATGCAGCAACCCTCTTACAACACTTATAACTCTCTAACTAATGGCATTTAGACAAAATGTTCAACACAAAATATGACGAGGACAACTAATAGAAAAACTTTCATGTTGTGGGTTTGCTCTAATTCGGTCTTGAGTCACATGCAACATATAAAGAACAGGAAAAGCCCTCACAGTGCGTGAGTTTGGAAAAATGCTTATAATTCAAAAACTACTCATTGAAATTCGATGAAACCAGTCGGAAACGAAAGTTAACTTGATGCTCTACACATTGGTATAGGATATGCTAATATTTGGCTCAAGAAAACTACCTTTTGGTTGATGAAGTCTCATTCTTCAGAAATCCTGTGTTCAGACCACTGTTTGTAGAACGCCTAATACTCCGTGTATACTGCATGGAATTTGGGCATTCCACTTGAGTTAGGAAGTAGACTTGACCCTCTTTCCAAGGGTATAGTTGCAAGGTTTGGTTTAGGTTTGGCCTACCTTTGGTCGACTTCAAGTGGACGGTTTGTGCAGGTCGTAGCAGACAAACGGGGGAAGAAGATGAGCTTCTTGTGGTCGTTCCACAGCTCCTCAGCCACCAAGAGCTCCTCCACACGACCCCAGCAAGTTCTAAACGTGTCCCTAGGGTTTGGGTGAAGAGTATTTAAGCAACCAAGGTGTTTAGGAGTCCTATTGTAACTAGGAAAGCTAGGTTGCGGTTTTGACATATTAGTTTCCTATTTTGAGGATTTCTTCCTCCATAGAGTGTGTGAGGCTTTAGGAAACATCCCACCATAGTTAAGCACGAATTGTGTTTCCAAGAATGCAAGATCTCTTCCAATTCCCTATAATTACTTCTTTCTAATTTCAGCCTATTAGAGTTACGAATTTCCATGCATTTTCTAGCTTATTTGATTTTTGGGCCAACGTTGTCCATTGACCCAATTATATAATGGGTCATCAATATATAATTTGGAAGTCTCCCCAACATTTTTATTTAATTTATGGTTGCATCGTATTTTCGTGTTAACGGTTTTCCGACTTGTTTCCTAATTTGGATAATCGTCACAATAACTCTTAACCTAGTCCAAATGATTTTTATTGACCCAAATTTCTTATGGGTCATTAGAGAATATTATTTGAAGTCCATATATGATTTTTATTTAATTTTCGGACTCATCTGAGTACGTGTAATAGATTTTTTTCGACTTATCATGAATACGATAATAAGTCGTGACACCTTAAACATGACTAATCTGATTTTTCTTGGCACAATTTCTTGTAGAACATTTAGGAATAATGTTTGGGGTCGATTTATAATTTTTACGAAATTTCCGATGTGTTTAGCACATACGATACTGATACGTATGTTTAATACTCTGATATTATGGAAATTATTTATTTCCATTTATTTTGAATTTTTATGTAATTAAGATTTCCGGGTGCTACACCCAAGTTGCATGTTCTGATCCTTTACACTTATGTTTTTTTTAGATTAGTGATTTGAGCGTCGAACCCAACTTAGAATCCGATTAGGATTCCGTCAGTTTCCACATGTCACTTTCACCCACCCGGTCGTGTCGGAGCGAACGACACGCCGATCAGATCTCTATTTGTGATTTTTGGACCCCGGTTGGCGTGTTTTGATCCTTTACACTTAAGTTTTTTTAGATTAGTGATTTGACTGCCGAACCCAAACCGGAATCCGATTAGGATTCCGTTAGTTCCCACACATCACTTACAATCCGGTCATGTCGGAGTGAACAACACATCGATCGGATCCCTGTTTGTGATTTAGACCACCCGGTTGCGTGTTTTGATCCTTTACACAGGTTGTTTTTATAGATCTTTTTTCAAGTGGCTTTTTTATCCTTCCATAAGTTGATTGTATAAAGGGATCTTCTTTATAGGTTTCTTAATTTAGATTTGTTTTTTTCCCTTTTGAGCTCTTTGGACACCGACTCATAAATTGACCTGGGTGGCCTCCAGTTGTAGTGGTTTCATTTCATTCAAACTATATGAAATTAATAGTAATACTGACCTGAGGGGCTTGCTGTGAGGGGCCTACTCCTCGGATGGCGAAGATTAGCTACTCGACCATAACGCCAAACTGCAGCTGTAGCTCTTCCCAGATGAGGGTTCTCATGTCCTCTCCACCACTGCTAGATGGCACAACAGATAAAGTCGCATAGGCCGGAGGAGCGACCGAACTTGCATATGAGGACAACACTAGAGTAGTATCCAGGCTATCCCCAAAGTCGTACACTCGGCCCTTCCTCGGCCCTCCCGTTGCGTCGACTTAAGCCTTCGAATCCAAGTCTGGCTGGGGAGTGCCCTCTGCATAGCGATCCTCCATCGTCCTATCATAGGTCTCTCCTGCAGAACAAATTAAAAATATATTATTGAAATCATATTTTTTTAATATCTAAATTGAATTCAAAATTTATATTTTGACTTACAGCAATCGTGCGAGCACTCTCGCTAACATAGTCATCTATCCCCTTTCGCTTATGAGTCCGATCAAATAACTCGTGAAAAGTAGGGGCATGCTCAAGCTCGTGACGCTTACAATTCAACAAAAGTAGTTAGTTTCACAATAATAATTAGTGTATTAAGCAATTGAACAATAATATGCTTACCAATTTCTGGCTTTGGGTCACATAAGATACGGACCCACTAGTATGCACATTCTTCTCCGGATGAGTTGCTCGATTGCGTTTAGCCACTGTGACCTGTCCTGCCATGGTTTAGCAGCCCAACAATGGCAAAGGAACTCCCAATAGTCCCTCCTCAGCCACACAGGACCGTAATCCATCCAAGCCGTAGGATCCCGGCTGCCTGTGGTCTTCGTTGCCTTGTCCCGGGCCTCCCACATCGACTTTCTGAAATTAGTATGGGCAGTAGACTCCCAGAAGACTCGTGCTCGAGGGAGATCCTCCGATCTCGTGAACACGTACCACCGCTGTTTAGAAATAAAATTACTCAACTTTGTGCACTAACAGAGAGAGATAGTAATTAAAGAAATGACTTCAAATCAGTAAAAAATAATAATACTGTGAACATGTCAAATAATAATTCTTGGACGGACGAGGGGAACTCTTTACATGAGTCCACTGGTCCTGGAATGTGTGCGTTGACCAACGATGTAATATAGCGGGAGGCAGAACCTGGATCTATCTTCCCCCTACAATTGCACATTAATTTTGTACATGAATTATATAAATAAATACCAAATACAGTAAGTTTGAAGTGATCAAGTTTACCCAAAAATCCAACATGGCTGGCGTCCAGGTAGCTGAGGCCCCTCCTCATCCGCCGCTAGATGATGGCTCTCTACCACTGTTGAAACAATTAAGTACACTATTATTTAAAAAATTGGAAGACAAGAAACGTACTAAAGTATGGAAACATACATGTACCTGGTGTGTGTGATGGGATGAGAAGGTGACGCGACCCGGGCAAGAGGGACCCTGCAAAATTATATGCACATTAGAAAATATGAATTTAATATGAACAATAATATATAGAGTTTTGTGTTTGGGTACATATGCATATACTGTCGCCCGGACGACCAACACGTCAGTCGGGGAGGCGGTCCCTGCAAATTATATGCACGTTAGAAAATATGAATTTAATAAATAATAATATATAGAGTTTTATGTTTACATATACATATACCTATCGCTGGGACGACCGGCGTGGACTGGGAGGCGGTCCCTGAAAAATTATATGCACATTAGAAAATATAAAGTTAATATGAACAGTAATATATAGAGTTTTGTGTTTGGGTACATATACATATACCTGTCGTCGACAAACCGCGTGGACGGGAGACGGACCCTGCAAAATTATATGCACGTTAGAAAATATAAAGTTAATATACACGGTATAATAAAAGAATTGAGTTGAGTACATATATACCTATCCGCGTAGACCCTCGGCCTAAGGAGGTGGAAACCCTCCCACTTCGTCCTCCACGTACCATATCTTTATTGAGAAAAATAACATGTCATCAGTACTCAAATTTGAAGTAGCTATTTAATAACATATAATTAGCAACAACACTCAGTTCTTACAAAATTTTATAATATTATCTATATTCATCATCAGATGCTAAAGATATGTCTAATTCAGCGTCATCTTCGTCATCCTCTTCGAATTCGTCCTCATCATCGGGGGACTCTTCCTCCTCATCAGACTCCACCTCCTGCTCAAGGCCATTTGGGTCAACTTCTTCCTGTTCGTTATCCTTATATAAGCAAATTGGTTCATTTATATTATCAACACTAAACTGCGTAGAAGGAGCCAACTCTCGTGCGTCACTCCAGTGTGATCGAAAAGTACCGCAGTGACTTATATGGAACATCCTTCTGCTTTGACTTGTCTCCTCTCTTAGGCTTGAATCTATCAAGCTTACAGATACACATGATCTCTTATCTACATCATCTTTGTAGTACAACATATAATGATTAGGACATGCATCAATTTTTTAAACCAAGCCCCAGATCATTCACCATCTTCTTCGCACGGTAAAAATCATCAGACAACCTCTCTGATTGAGGAAGCATACTCTTGATGAGTAAGAGAAGTCGATCAAAACAACTCTCACTCATATGAATTCAGACTTCAAATTCAGTAGCTGCGACACTGCACAACTGTGTATGCTTCTCACAACCATCCCATATGGCTCATCAGCATCTCGAAGTAACTGATAAATCTCTGAGCTCATGTATTATTCGACACTTCTTCATTTGTTTGGTCATCATGAATATTGAACTCCAGACCAGCAGCATCGACAACCATGTCTACGTACGTACTTGTGGAGGCAAAGTTGGCTGGTTTAGACGACTGGATATTAAACTCACCATGAGACGACCATAACTCATAATGGGCAACAAATCATCTCTCGTATACAAATGATGTTGCACATCCCATGTCGATATCCACTTTCTGTTCTTACAAGCCGAACACGGACATCGATGTTACCCATCGGATAAACTGCTACTGATGATTCCTAATGCAAACTGAATGAAACAGTCAACTCCATCTTTAAACTCCTCTGTCACAACTCCATTAACTATTCCACGTTACATCCATGACCGATTCTCATAAGACATTTTTCCTACACATATTAAATGTCATGTCACGAGTTAAATCCAACACACCCTCACATCGTTCGAGTAAGTCCAAATGAATAGGTAGGACATATTATTTAGATTATCACTTTTAACCCATCTGTGATGTTTGATCGCAGTTAGGTGGTTTATTTACTATGTGTTTGTATAATTTACTGAAAGTTTCGGCAGCATCTCCCCACACCCCTCCGATATACCAAAAATATTATTGATTAAGATATTTTCTTAACACTTACTAATAAGTGGTTAAGAAAATATTCTAAATCATAAAGGTATATCAGAGAGGAGTGAGTAGACGCACCCGAAATTTTTAACAAATAATACAACACATAGTAAATGACCACCTAACTGCGATCAAACATTCACAGACTGTCCAAAACGAGACCATTCAAGACGTTGAGTTTGAGATACACGTTTCTCATCATTGAAAATAAACTCGTGCACATCAATCCAAAGTCTTGAATGGGAAGGTTCATTGACACGAGCTTAACACGTTCTCGTGAGGTGTGTGCAGTGATAAATTGCTATACATGCATAGATTAAATTTAAAAACCACATAAATATGAAAGGAAAATGAAAATAAAAAATAATATGTGAACAAGTGCAATATTAAAATAAATTCACACATACATGTAAATGAATTACATTAAAGTAAGAATTGTAATACTAATCAAGAAAAAAAAAATTGTAGTAAACAACTTCAAAGAAAAAAAAAGGGTGCACTGGCCTGTGTTCCTGAATTTCACCTACTTACACGGCAATCAGTAGCTGACAGGAAAATATTTGGAGGAGTCAGGTTCGAAGAAATGGAGAGGGACTGCCTACTTGCCCATGGGCCGCTGCGAACCTTCACGAACGTGAATATAATGAGTTTATGACTATATATATAATGACAACATTTTATATGAGGGTTCTGGACAAATTTCTGATGTAAAAAATCCCTTGATTTTATCAATTCTCCGGTACCAAAGTTGCTTGGATGTTTTTAGAGTTTCTTGCCAGATTAAGTAGACTCGACTGCTTACCTTATTCATCTTATTTTATGTGAAAATATATTACATTACCCTACCCTAGATTTATTTAAATACTTAAGTAGGTTGTGACAAATGACATATGAGTAGATTGCATGACACTAGTGTAGACACGCAATTTCGATCCTCCACCGCGGGCAATTTCATGTTGCGCCATAATGCCACAATGGCCTCATATTGCCTTGCAAGAGTGTTTTTCCAATATTTCTGGATCTCACCCATCCTTCCCCGGTGCTTCCCCTTCGTTTCCAAGGCTGGCAGGAGGTCGTGGGCATTCATTCCAAGCCGCGACGGATCTTCGGGGCGCGTTAATGAAGTCGTGACGGGTCTGGTGGTCGCATTAGAAATGTGTCTGGCATGTTCGTCGCGATTCCATAGTCGCGCCGGACATGCGGGATGCGAC
Source organism: Colocasia esculenta (assembly GCA_014218235.1). NCBI lineage: Eukaryota > Viridiplantae > Streptophyta > Magnoliopsida > Alismatales > Araceae > Colocasia > Colocasia esculenta. Next base: position 41,960,763 of record CM024763.1, on the reverse strand, counting down.
AAGGCCAAATGGACCTTAACGCGACGTCCTTGTGCGACGCGACAAGGAATTTACCTATTTTATTTATGAAAATGCCCAATGTCATGAACGCATCCGCTGTGAGCGCCGCGATTTTAATGTTGGTTTTGGCATGATTTTTTATAAATAAAATTCATAATACTTTGTCGCCACTGCCATCGCAACGCGTTTTAGGTCTTGTAGGACCCCAAAAATCGTCGCATTTATGGCCCACGTGCCCAAAATGAAGTCGCGGCGGGGTAGGCCGACGCGTTTCAATAACACGGCGGCCATCCCCGATGCGATTTTGAAGGCGATCGCAGGCTATAATCATCGCGCGTAATGTCAACCAAAGGCTTGCAAATCGTGGCGTGCCGCTCAGACGTGTTTCAGTCTTATAGTTGCGGTGGCTGTAGCCAACGCATTTCAAGCTATTCACCTATGTAAATAGACCCCCCATGATCATTTGTAGAGGGGGGTCCACTCATAGCGACGAAGCCCTGCCGGATTCCCGCATCGGCTCTGGACCAAGGAGCGCCAACCATTCCACGCCAAGCTACGTCCTCGTTCCTTGGAGTTCGGAGCCGGCGTCCTCGTCGTCTTCCTCACGTGAACCGGATCAAAGTGGGAGCGTCTTCCTCCTCTTCTTCCTTCGTCCAACCGGTAGCACCACTGCTGCGCATCTACCATTCGGGGAAGCACCCCCTCCCCCTTTTCTCCCTTTTTATTTACACTTCATCTACCCCGGGCCCCACGTGACTCTTTTCATTTACCTCCTCCAGGCCTCATGTGGCTCCATTGTACCCCCCTTTTTTATATACACACACATGCATGCATACACACACACACCTACATTTTTAGGGGTTTAAAAGTCACCACACGGTAAGTCGTTCCCCATGTTCTTTATTCATTTCATTTTATTTTTTTGGATTCAGTATTACCCATTATTTGGCTAATCCCCTTTTCCTTTCTTTGTCTTTTTCTTTTTCAGGGTAATCATCAATGGAAAACGCCCTCTACCACGGCCGGCCGTGCTCGTAGAGGAAGAGGAACCCACATCCCCCGCGCAATCTCCTCATGCTCCAACAGGTATTCCGCGATCATCCTTTCATCTGCACCCCTCGTCGTGCATCTCTCCAATCGGCACCCTTGTGTGCCTGGCGATCACGATCCATCTCACCTGTACATATCATCCCTCTTTGTGGGCCGCTCTTCTTCGTCCCCCCTAAAAGGGAACGCGGAAAACAGTATCCATTACTAGTTGTTTTTTTGTTCCTAAGATGGAGGTTTAATATGTTTTTTTTGTTCCTAAGTTTTTCAATATTTTATGTAAAAAACACATATTATGGAGGTTAATATGGTTGTCACATTTAATACTTCATTTTAAATATTATTTGATAGTAATTATTAGAGAAACAAGTGATTAAAATCTATTAAGGCTAAGAGAATCTAAAGGCCCATTTATTTTCAAGTTAAACCGAACCTAAACCGAATTTAATTCGGTTTGATTTGGTTTGGTTTCAATGGATTTATATTTGGTTTGGTTCGGATTGGATCCGAATTTGGTTTGATTTGGTTTCTTAAAAATCTCCTATAAACCAAACCAAACCATGAACACCTCTATCTATACCATCCATTATCGCTATAGATCACCCGTTATCAATGTGCTGCCATTGATTATTCCCATGTCCCTGATGTGGATGTGGTGTGACTGACTCAAACTAATCCAGTTATGTTTACTGCAACGTCCCTCTTGTAATAACCAATTAAATAGTATGGTGGGGCCTATATATGATCACCCACTTGGCTGACCTAAGCCTTAGTAGCAAGCCCCGAGCACATAGGTCGGATTGAGCCAAAACCATATGTTTGTGGGGTTGGATCCAACTCTATGCTGAGAAGCTCGGTGGACAAGCCAAACAAAAGATGGTGACTCAAATGTAGAGCAAAACACCAATGTCTAAATCCGCACCCCAGATGCTCCCGCTAGATCCTTGCATTGAGCAGGGTTCGCGCGTGTAGATTTTTTTTTTTAAGTTATCGTTGGATCTCCATCCAGCGGCAATAGTTGGGATACGTATATAATATATATATATACACTTGAATGGGCATCAATTCTTGACAAAATTTATCAATATGGATCCAAAATTTGTGTCCTCTAATATGTTATAACAAGTTTACTTCAAAGTTTAAATTGGACAACTTTTAAGAACAGGAAAGAGATGGGAGGGGGAGGGGTAGGGGGAGGGGCGCAGGGGTGGCGGTGGGGCGCAGAAGGGATGGGAGGGGGAAGGGGTCACCGCAGGAGGGGGAGGCGGTGGCAGGAGGGGGAGGGGGCGGGATGGGGGACGTCGGGATGGGAGGGGGAGGGTGTGGGGGTGGGGGGCCTTGCACAGGAAGGTGGGGAGGGGCGCAGAAGGGATAGGAGGGGGAGGGGTCACCGGCAGGAGAGGGAGGGGGTGGCGTTGGGGGCGTACAAGGTATGGGAGGGGGTCGCCGGCAGGAGGGGGAGGGGGGCCGCCGAAGGGGGGTGAGGGGAGGGGAGGGGGGTCCAAAAAGGGTGGGGGGGCCAGACGAGAGGGGGAGGGAGGCCGAGAGCGGAAGGGGAGAGGAGGGGGGCCGCCGAGAGGGGGGGGGGCTGCGGACAGGAAGGGGAGGGGGGAGGGGGGCCAGCAGGGGTAATGGGAGGCTGCGAGCGGGAGGGGAGGGGGTCCCGAGAGGGGGAGGGGAGGGGAGGGGGGCTGCAGATGGAGGGGGTCGTCGAGGGGGAGTGGGAGGGAGGGGTACATACCGGCAGCGAAGGTCAGCGGCACCGGTGGGCAAAGCTTCGGCGGCGGTGCAGATCGTGGCGGCCGGTGGTGGCGGTGGCAGCTCTCGACGACGAGGGGCGAGGGTGAGAGAGAGAGAGAGAGAGTCGAGAGAGAGAGAGAGAGAGAGAGAGAGAGAGAGAGAGAGGATAGCATTTCGCGAGGATGGCGGTGGGCGGAAAATTACGGGTTTGCTTACGGATATTTCCGACGGACTTATTCCGTCAGAATATCCGTCGGTAAGCATCTGACCGTCAACGTTTCCGACGGATATTTTAGACGGACTAGTATCTGTCGGTATTTCCAACATATATGCCGACAGAAATAATTCTATTGGTATTACTGACGGAATAATTTCGTCAGAAATATCCGTCGATAATATCGCTTTCTCTTGTAGTGTAATCTCAAATATAAATATATATGTGCTACTAACTTAAATATAAATATACACAAATTAGTGAACATATATACATATGTGTTTATATATATTTCTATATTTCTAGATTAGTGAGTTATTTACATAAATATTTAATTTAATATATATATAATTATTCTTAGAAGTAAATATTTATTAAATTTTACTTATTTGTTATTGAATGTGATCTAATTGATCTTACAATATGAGTAGATATATATGGATCGCATAGGTCATAATGATTAATTCAACTATCAATTGATCTTTATGAAACTTAAATCTAATAATTAGAATTTGAGAACAAAGTAAAATATATCTTTGAAAGAATATACCCATGAAGCACACTGATCACTGATCCCATATATATATATATATATATATATCTATATATATATATATACATATTAATCAATTTAAATGTAAAGTAAGAATTAAGATCCAATGATATTCTAACATACGGTAGAAGTACTAATGATAAGAAGTTTAAACTAAGTTTCTTCGTTTATCCTTTGTTCATAGTGATCGACATAGTTGACTTAGGCATTAGAAGCCAATATTAGTTATGCTCGTCAATTAAAAGTTCAGATTTTCTTATACCAACTGACCTAAGCATTAAAGTCAATACCAGTTCTTTCTCATTACGATTAAATTTGATCATATTATTGTGCCTTAATTGTTCATTCCATGAAATTCTCGTTCTCTTTTAGTGCCGACACATGCTCTTTAGGTGTCCATACACAATTACTTGGTATCATCACAAGATAATATATTACTAGATATAGTAATATTTATAAGGGTAAATTAATTAGGAGTCCATGACTATAATAGGGAGGTCCTTACTGTAACATAATTTAACGTATACTGTAACATGGGATAACACTTACTGTAATGCGTTACAACTCTGTCATGAACTAAAAAATAAGTCAAATATCTGATAGGGATTCCTAATTAATTTACCCTATTTATAATTATAAAAAAATAAATATATTGATGCAAGTAGTAAATATATTATTTCTTCGAAATTTATATGTTAAATTAATACATATGGCAGTGGCTATTATCCGCCGCCATACAATTATATGGTAGCGGCTTGTCAAAGCTGCTGCTAAAGAATAGAAGCCGCTGCCATATTTTCCCCTATCCCGTCACAAACCCCCCTTCCCTATGCTCTCTCTCTCTCTCTCTCTCTCTCTCTCTCTCTCTCTCTCTCTCTCTCTCTCTCTGCTTCGGCCCAAACCCTCCCTCCCCGCCCCCTCCCCTCTGGTGGCAGCCCCCACCCCTCCCTCCCCAGCCCCCTCCCCTACAGCGGCAGCCTCCACCCCTCCCTCCCGCACACACAGAGGTTGAGAGGGAGGGGGCCGACCCCCTATCCCCTCTGGCGGCCCCCATCCCCTCCCTCCCCCCCCCCCCCCCCCACACACACAGGTTGAGAGGGAGGGGGGCCGACCCCCTCCCCCCAGCGCCCCCCCCCATCCCCCCCGCGGTAGCCCACACCCCCCCTCCCTCCCTCCCCACACACCTCCCAGCCCCCTCCCCTACAGCGGCAGCCTCCCCCCTCCCTCCCGCACACACAGAGGTTGAGAGGGAGGGCCGACCCCCCTATCCCCTCTGGCGGCCCCCATCCCCTCCCCCCCTCCCCCCCCCCCCCCCCACACACAGAGGTTGAGAGGGAGGGGGCCGACCCCCCTCCCCTCCAGCGCCCCCCCCCATCCCCTCCACGGCAGCCCACACCCCCCCATCCCCTCCCTCCCACACATGCACACACACACAAAGGTTGAGAGGGAGGGGGCCGACCCCCCCCCCCTCCGGCGGCCCCCACCCCCATCCCCTCCCTCTAATGCTTCTGCAACTATGTTCCGAAATCTGGAAACATGAATTAGCTTCTCACAACTGTTTGCATGAATTTTTGCAAAGCAAAATTGTCATATTTTAGTCTAAGTAGAGTATGTAGGAGAAATCTTTGTTTGCAATAAATGTTTATTACTCTCAGTTATGACTTCTATTTTACATGATTTTTTTCTATTTTTATGATGCAGTGCTCCAAGTGCTCTCTATATACATGTATATGCATACTTTTGAAAAAAATATAGAGGTATATGCATATCTATGTGTCTTCCAACTGTTCTTCATGACTATAGACATGAGTAGGCCACAACCCCTTTTTCCTCTCCTGTTGTTGCAGAAGCTCAAAGTAGCACTTTTTGGAAGTTTCTTTATAGTTCAATTTTTGAAATGTCGAAGCAAAATTTACCTGCATGGAAGCAAAATGTAGAGGCAGCAGAGGCAGCACTTGGTGAAGTTTTTGGTGCCATTAGCTCAACCTTCTTGATTGGCTTGCACAAATTGAACTTAAAGCTCCTTTATACAAGAGTGGAATTCCTATATAGCCAGTATTATTTGATATTTATGCCTCACAAGAGATATAAAGTCTATTTTGAATTAGATTACTTCTCATATGTTATCCTGTCTATGAATTTTGTAGGCCACTGTTGGCACATAAAAATTTCCAAACCTAAAAACACCCATTTCCCAAACAAAAAAAACACCCGAAATTCTCGAATTTCTCAAAAATCCCAAAACCTCAATTTCCCATAACTAAAACTCCAAAAATACAAAAATTCCTCAAAATCCCCCAAAATTTCAAAAAAATACCCAAAATTCTCAAAAACTCCATAAAACTAAAAAAACCCCAAAATTCCCTACAAACTCATAAATTCCCCAAAATTCCCTAAAATTCGAGAATCGACTTAAAAGTGGGAATCAGTTCTCCCAATTATCTGGAGGAGAATCGACACCCATTTGAAGGTGAAAATAAATTCAAATTTTGAATAATTTCAATGTCCCCAAGGTGGCAGTCAACTCTAAAACATCTGGCAAAGTTGGCCTTTTTTTCTTAAGGTTGAAACTTTGAAACCCCATTGGATTTCTTCACAAAATGCTACACTTTAAATCCGAAGTAGTACAATGCATTTTTATATATTCAAATTTTTTACATTGTTGATATAAATCTGAAGTTTACATTTTTAATTTGAGAAGCGATTCTCAAATGAGACCGATTCCCTTAATTGAGAGGAGCTGATTCTCTCATTTGCAAATGGAACCTCTCAAATGACAGAATTGACTCTCTCATTTGAGAGTCGATTTCTGGTTTTTTTTATTATTACCTATTTCAGTTTATTTCATAAAGTCATTTTATTATATTTTTTCTTTCCTCTAGAACTCTCATTTTTTAAATTCTTTTCGTTGACCCATTCACAGTTTAAACTTTGGGAATCTTTAGACTATTATCTAGCTATTTAAATTTTCAAACTATATATAGTCTTTTTATAGAAATCTTTCCCAAAATGTTTGCAGACTCTAAACCTAAAATTTTCACTGCATCCTTTTGAGCTTCTCTATGATCTCTCGACTGGACATTGTTTCTGAATGTCCACAGCCATAAAGTACCTCTTTGATGTTCATAGTTGATCTGCAAAGGCGTTCTGCAATATCATAATACCCCACCTCTAAGCATCATCTCAGCCCTTGTTTCAAGGATGGCAGAAAATAATAAAGCAAATTCCTTGTTATATATGTGATGATCAAAGTGAATCATTGAATGATTTTTGAGAGGTCGTTTTCTATTACATATTATTTCCCCCAAAATGGAGGCATTCTCCAAAATGTTCCAGCAACTCTTCAAATAAACGAATGAAAACTTTGAGGCAGCTTAACACCTGGATATATGGCTTTTATTGAATGTATCACATGCTATAAGAAGAATGAATTTGCTAATGAATGCTACCAACTCTGGGACACTCAAAACTAAAAGTTGGTGGCTTGGAAACAAGTTTAAACAATAAAAAACTTCTCTGAGAAATTATTAACAAGTAATAGCTTGAAACTTACTTAAAAACACAGTGATCTAAATATTAAGGACCCATATTATCGAGGAAGAACCTATAGAGACTTGGTTATTTCTGGCATTCCTTGGTTTAGTGCAGTGGCCCATGGCGTGGAACCTTTATATGAAAGAACTTTTACTTGTATAACTATAATGACATCCCGAAAAATTAGGAACTAGCCCGCCAAAAAAATTTAACATGTTCTTTGCATTTTTTTCTCCTAGCCTACTAGAGCATGACTTTTCTATTTTTTTTTAAGTTGCACAGGCACTCATATTACTTTTGAGAAAGTTGCACAGGCACTCATATTACTTATCTTGTTTAATGCAAGTATTCATTTGTACAAATTATTCAGGTTTGGTGTTCCTTTCTGCTCAGGTAATCCTTCCATCCCCTCTATATATATTTGTTGAATCAGCGAGTCTGGGTGGTGGCTCATGTTTATTTAATCCAGCGAGTCTGGGTGGTGGCTCATATCTTTTTGCAGGATGTGATTTTATGTGTGAATGTGAATGTACACTAACTGCTTTACAGGATGTATGAATGAAAAAGTATGAATGTCAATGAGTGAGATAAGTGGACCTTCTTTTAATTTTTGCCCGTTCAAGACTTGTGTTAGGATATATGTTTTTACTGTCTTTTGATAGTAATGTCATATATCGAGCATAAAGTTTTGAATTGTCCAAGTTGGACAGTCTATGAATATTTGATTTATTTATCGTTCTTAATATATTATATGTGTATTGAGATTGTCTTAAAATTTTGGTAGCGTCTCTTCGCTCTTCTCCGATATATCAACTAATTTTAACTACTCTTCTTGTCACTTGTATTTTATACAAGTGACTTTCTGAGCATAGTTAAAATTAGTAAATATTTGGGGTATATTGGAGAAGTGTGGGGAGATGTTGCCAAAATTTTAAGACAATCCCAAAACACATATAATATATTAAGAACAATAGATGAATCAAATATTCATAGATGAGCATGAATTCTTGTAGGCACCCCTGTTTTTGTAGGAATTTATGCAGACATGTATGTGTGTGGAATGTATATGTGAAAATGCTCTTGATGTAGGGGAGGTGCTATCGAAAGTTTGTTTAAATTATTGATTAACTCATATTTATTGGAATATATGAAATTGTCTGATGATATTTTATTTTATTCGTAAATTTTAGATTATCCTAAAATGACGAGACTTGATAAGAGTTGGATACAACTTAGAGATCGTTTGGATCCTAGATATGAGAAAGGAGTGGATGAGTTTTTAGATTTTGCTTTTGATGAACAAAGACAATCTTTTAGACATGGACAAAATCATGAGTACATACAATGTTTGTGCCGTAACTGTGTTAACGGATTGAAGTTGTCTCGGATGGATGTTGAAATTTATCTTAAAGTAGGTGGATTTTGGACACGGTATACCAATTGGGTATGTCATGGAGAGGCACCATTAGTTGATGTTCAACAAGTTAGCACGTCTGCTAATGAAGCACAAATAGAAGATCAGATTGATACGACAATTGAAATGTTGTATGAGTTACAAGAGGTCGAAAGAGATGAGGACAAAAGAGGAACATGAACCAAATGGGAAAGCAAGATATTTTCATCAATTATTAGAAGATGCTGAAACACCATTATATCCTGGTTGTGTCAAATTTTCAAAATTGACATTTCTGTTGAAACTATTGCATATTAAAACCATGAACAAAGTGATAGCTTCTTGTATGGGAATGTTTCTTGAGTTGCTTAGAGAAGTATTACCAGAAGAAGCTAATTTACTTCAAACATGGTATGAAGTGAAGAAGACGATGAAAGATTTGGGGTTAGGTCATGAGAAGATAGATGCTTGTCAGAATGACTGCGTCTTGTTTTGAAATGAACATGAACATAGAGATCGATGTCCAGCATGTAATGCACCCAGGTACAAAGAAAATATGCAACAAGGTAGCCTGAAGAAGAGACATCGCAAACAGGTGCCATACAAAATATTGTGTTATTTTCCAGTGAAAGATAGATTGCAAAGAATGTTCATATCTTCTAAGATAGTCATGTAGATGACATGGCACAAAGATGGCCGAAGTCTCTCAGAAAATGGAACTATGTGACATCCTGTTGACTCTGAAGCATGGATATATTTCGATGATCAATATCCAGATTTTGCTGTAGAGGTGCGCGACGTGAGACTCGGCTTAGCGATTGATGGGTTCAATCCATTTGGGATGATGAGTAGCAGATACAGTGTATGGCATGTGATGATAGAGTTTATAATTTGCTGCCATGGATGTGCATGAAGCAGACGTTTATGATGATGTCATTACTTATTCCAGGTCCTAAAAGTTTTGAAAATGATATCGATGTCTATTTACAACTGTTGATAGAAAAATTGAAAGATTTGTGGGACAATGGTGTTGAAACATATGATGCTTCAAAGAAACAGAATTTTCAAATGAGAGCTGCCCTTCTTTGGATGATCAATGATTTTCCTGCATATGCCAATTTATCAGGATGGAGTACCAAAGGAAAACATGCATGTCCATCCTGTCATTATAATACAAATTCAAAATGGCTGCACAATTGTCGAAAATTCTGTTATCTGGGGCATCGATGATTTTTTCCAATCAGTCATAGATGGAGAAGGCATGAGTATCAACACAAATTTGATGGTGTGGCTGAAGTTCGTAAGCGTTCAGAAGTGTTAACGGGTGCTGCAGTGTGGAATCAACAACTTCTGTTGAACCACTCTTATATTTTATCCTTTATTTTGGTGATAACAAAGCCCATGTTTAACTTAATAATATCATCAATATATTTCATATCATGTTTCTTCCATGAATACAATATATTATTGCATTATCACACTAAATTTCAACTCCGTCATATCCGAAGTTTCACTTCAACCAACAACATTAATTTATGTACATTCGAAGTTTAACTTTGTCATATCTCATGTTTTGGTTAATATAATTGCTTAATTAATAAGTGCATAACCATCTGCATATATAATCTTCAAATGCACTATAATAGTACCACAAAAGAATGTATTTTATAAACACTATATTTGGATAGCACATATGTTCTTCTGTTTGCTCAAAATCTTTCTATGTTCACAACTAGTATATATATATATATATATATATATATACTAACTTTGACTCCTGGAAAGTCGTAGTATGATATCGATTGTTGAACAAATGAAGTTCAACTCCGACACTTGGAAAGTCAAAGTAGTCCCACTCCGACTCCCGAAAAGTTGAAGTATGATACATACTCCAACTTCATTACAATCGAAGTTTCTATACTTAAACATTAATTGCTTCTATATTTCAAATGTTTCAAAATGTTTGTGGCGGCAACTAAAAATTCATATGTACTTCACATGTTATCTTATTATTTCTCTGTCACACTGAAGATCTTTTTGTTGTTTATTCTTCAAGGTAGTTGAGATGTTGTCAGCAGAAAATAAGGACTCCTTCCTTCCTGCTAGACAAAAAAGGTCTTACCTAACATGTCTGGATGTCAGTAGAAAACATGGAAGTAAGGCAAGGTATGAGCCTTTTGTCAGATGACCTTTTTAGTCTAACTCTATCTTCTATGCATACAGATGTCTAGACTTTCCTCTACACCAAGTGTTTGTTAGACAGAAGAAGAAGAAGAGTAGATGAAGAAGAAGATGAGCAACGGCTAGAAGAGTTTCAATGAATCTCTTCAATGGATCTGTTCAAGTTTCTCCATAAAAGGATAAAGCAAGATTGAAGAACAAGACATGAGCCTTCCTGAAAATTTCTGAAAGAGTGTACATCTAGTGAAAAGCCTCAACGCCATACACACTCAAAGTAAGAGAGAAAGAGCTCGAGCCCAAGAAGAAGTGTGCACGCAGCCATCTGAAGTCTTCAAGCATTCAAGCTTTTTTTCTCTTCACTCTCTTTGTGCATCATTGTAAATATGGGGGAGAGTCTGTGGCTGAGAGTTTAAGTTCCTTAGTGTTCATCTTGTATATCTCTTAGTCTGTTCCTTCTTTTTCTAAGAAAGACTTGGTCCAGATGTAGGACTGTATACATTGTTCCTCTTCATGTGTGAAGAGAAGGCCAGCGGGGTGCTGATGGTTTCTGTCCAGCTGTGGGACTGTACACAATGTTTCCCTTAGGTTAAGGGAAGAACCTAGCTGGGGTTGGTGTCAGCAGAACCAAGCTGGGGGTTTAAGTCTAGCAGAACCGCACTGGGATTTGTTCCAGGAGGGTGGCTTCTTAACCTGTAACAATAGTGAGTTTTCTTCCTACTCAGAAAGGAAGAGGACCAGTGGGGAGCTTGGGGTTTATGTATCCTTGGGGGGATGGTACCTTGGTTAGTTAAATCTCAAGATTTGCTAGGAGACTGAACGTAGGTCATCCATTTGAGAAGTACCGAACCAGGATAAAATTTATGTGTTCTTGTGTGATTGTTTAAATTTGCTTCCATACTGCTACTCTATCTTTGCACACAACTACATTCACTACCAAAGTTTTCAAGAGATGATTTTTGTGTTTTAGTTTTAGTATTTCTGTAGCTATTCTATTTAACCCCCCCCCCCCCTTTTAGAAAACTTGCTGCCAACCATTAGCCGACCAACAAGTGGTATCAAAGCCAAGTCTCTTCCAGCAAATAAATCTCACGATCTAAAGAGTAAAGATCAAATGATAGCTCAAGGATTTGCTGAAGACCAATCTGTCAATAGACCACCCTTGTTCGATGGTGAAGATTACAACTACTGGAAGATAAGGATGAAGTTCTTCCTCCAGGGTTATGACTACCAACTATGGACTGTCATTGAAGAAGAAGATCTGATAGTCCTCAACCCAAGAGAGGAGTGGACAGACAATGACAGAAAATTGCTCTCACAGAATAGTAAAGTCAAGAATCTCATTTGTCGTGCCCTGACAAGGAGCGAATTCAACAGGATCTCAGCATGCAAATCAGTAAAAGAAATGTAGGACAAGTTGAAGCTCACATACGAAGGGACTAACAAAGTCAAAGAAACCAGGATTGACATCTTGGTTACCCAATATGAGAAATTCCAAATGTTAACAAGTGAGACAATTACCCAAATGTATAGCAGATTTACTGACATAACTAATGATCTTGCAGAGCTTGGAAAGATGCACAACACTGGAGATATGGTAAGGAAAATTCTCAAATCTCTACCAAGCCAATAGACTCCAAAAGTCACAACCATCGAAGAAGCTAATGATCTTACTATGTCATTAGAAAAGCTTATAGGATCATTGATGGCACATGAGATCAACATGGAGAGACTATCTGAAAGCTCATCCAAAAGAAATTTACTATGCTTTCAAAGTTATAGCTGCTCCTCCACCTCTTCTCTTCTAGTTCAAAAAATGCAGGCTTTGAAGATAGTGATGTAAATGATGTATTGTCCAAACATCAGAGAATTCTTAAGAAGAAGAAAATGGATCAAGAAGGATCCAAAAGAAGGAGAAACAGGAGAAAGAACCAGTTGTAGATTATACTTTTCGTTCGTTTGGGAGAACTCCAAGCGGTCCACAAAAAAAATAAGAAGAAAAATAAAGAAAAGTGAATGAAGCACAACTCCTTAAATGAAGACCGTGATCGCCAGGTACGCGTAGGTATTGAAGGAGGTGCACACGATGGGTGCGAAGGAAAGGTTGATCGCGAGCGTACCTTTTGGAGCGGGGAGATTGCACGGGACGTGGGTTCCTCTTCTTCTACGAGCACGGCCGGCCATGGTAGAAGGCGCTTTTCGCTTGATTACCCTTGCAAAAAAAAATACACAAAAGAAGAGGGATTAGCCAACGTGAGTGTAGTATCAATTCTCAAATGAAATAGAATGACATGAAGAATAGGAGAAGAACTCACCGCGTGGTGGGTTTTAAACCCCTAGAAAAGGTACGTGCGTGTGTGTTGTGCATGCATATGTGTATGCTAAAAAGGGGGATAAAAAGAATAGCCATATGGGGCTTGAAGGGAGTTAATATAAACAAGAATGATAGAAAAGAGGGGGGTGCTTCCCCAATGGATGGCGTAATAGCCACTGCTAGAGCTTGAATGGATGAAGAGAGGAAGAGCGTCCTCCCGCCTTACTCCGATGCACGTGAGGAAGACGGAGACTTTGAACTCCAAGGAATGAAGGCTCGTGTAGCTTAGAAGTGAGAATGCTCCTCCTTGGTTCGAAGTTGAGTCTCCAATCCGGCAGGGCTTCGCCGTAGTATGTGGGTGATGCTCAAAACAGTGGCCTCGGGGGTCTATTTATGGGGAAAAAATTCTTAAAACGCGTCCGACATAGTGGACGCGTTTCAGGTTAAATCACGTCTGACATAGTGGACACGATTCAGAACTTCTATTTTCGGCCAACAGGACGGCTCTAAATCGCGTCCAGGTAAGTGGACGCATCTTAGAACTTCCAAAAAAAAGTTTATAGAAGGTTGCCAAAAATAATTTTGGAAATTAGAATCGCGTTCGAGATGGTAGACGCGATTCAGAAAAGGCAATTATGCAAGGAAAGCTTCTAAAAACCGATTTTGGAAATTGTGAGGCCACCGCGATTCAGAACTTCCTAAATTAGCTGCCAAAAACAAATTTAGAAATTTAGAATTGCGGAGGCCTAGGCCACCGCGATTCAGAAAAGGAAAGCGGTGCATATAAGGATAGCTCTTAATCGTGGCGGGGACCCAGGACGCGTTTAACAAGTGTTGTGAATCGCGATGGGTTACCCCGTCACCCCATCGCGATGCAAGGTAGACCGACAACTCTTTGTGAATCGCGACGGCATAGGCCACCGCGATTTACAAATTTTTTCCAGGCTTAGAAAACCAATGGGGAAGCACCGAAAAAATTGGGGAAAATTGAAAAAATATACGAAAAATCTCTTAGAAGGCAAAATAGGGCCATTTTGTGGCATTACGGTGCAATTTGAAATTTGCCCACGGTGGTGTCAATTTCGCGTGTCTACAGCTGTCACACCTTGGCGTCCGCTTTGCAGGGGAGCGAAGCGTAGGGATATGAAGTGGAGTCTAATGGAGTGAAATGGAATGAAAGAAATGAAACGTAGCAAAGCAAAATGAAGTGGGAGCATACTGATAAGTAGGCGCCAAGGTGAAAAATAGACACGCGTAATCGTTGTGTTGAACACCACCTGATGAGAGTCTTTCATCAAAACCCAAGGAAATTTCCTCTAGAGAAGAAGACCTAAAAAATAAATGTTTGGATGGAAAGAAGAAGGCTACACGAAGGGCACCAAGGAGAGATCAACTTTCAGCGAAGGGGAAGTACCTAAGGACACAATCCGTTAGGTTGCACCATTGGGGGCATCTGCCACTACCAAGGTGGATCTATGGGAGTAAGGACAAAAATAGGGGATGAATCTAAACAAAGGCTCTCTGAGGAAATCAACTCGGAGACGACATCAAAGGGAGTTAGGTACTTGACCTGGAATGAAAATTTTCAAATTGATTTGGAATTGAAGTGAGAATGGCTTTCAAGTTGCATTGGAAGAGTGGTTTTCCACAGTGATTTCAAATATGCATGTATGCTGGGCTAAACGAGAAATAAGGATAAAAAGGAGTCGAAAATAATCAAGGATATTATTGTCATAATGGTGTTGAGTCAGGACCAGAGTTTTATGCATGGGTCCATCGTCCTCACGTGCCAAGCGTAACGGCCTATCCGTGCGGCTAAGGATCCTCTGAGATAATCATTGTCTTTGATAAAGGGGAACTCAAATTCCAGATTCCTCAGAGCCATAAGGTCCTTGATATGCTCTAAGGGTATACCATATAGTAAAATGTAGATAACTGATGGTGAAGGCAGCCTTTGTAGCTTGATGTAGCGCCGGATGAGGTAACTCGTCCTTGCACTCAAAATCATTAGCCAAGAGATAACAAATATCATGGAATAACATCCTTCATACCATGGAGCATGGATAAAGCATTCAATCACAGACATAGCTCACTCAATTTGTTTCTTTAAACCATGAGTATCAGTGGTCTTTGGCCAATTTTGGCATATTGGAATTCTAGGGTAGGAGGAACCAATGATTAGAAGAATTGAGTTGATCTGACACAATGAGAGATGCAACGTGCTTTCCATGTGCAATACCTTCATGAATTTTTTTAGATTTTTGAAGGTATTCAAATTTTATGGGATTTTGAAGACATTTGATTTTTGTGGGATTTTGAAAATATTTGATTTTTATGGGATTTTAAAAATATTTAATTTTTGTTGGATTTTTTAAAAGTATTTGATTTTTTTATTTTTGAAAAGTATTTGGATTTTTGTTAGATTTTTTTGAAATATTCATCTTTTTTTGGTTGATTTTGGAAATATTGTCATGCCATGGCCGCATTAAAGTTATGAAAACTGACTGGCGAGGAGTCCTCGTTACCTCCCGTTTCATTAAAGGGGGCCCAGATTAAGGCGCGTATTTAAAGTGGTGCCTATAGACACGCGAATTCGGCTCCACCGTGGGCAAATTTCATATTACGCCATAATGTCACAAATGGCCTTTCTTTTTACCTTGCAAGGAAATGTGCAGACTTAGTCAAACGGTCTACAATAACCCATATAGCATCGAGTCCACCACGAGTTCGGGGTAAACCCATGATGAAATCCATTCCGATGCTTTCCCACTTCCACTCGGGTATGTCCAGGGGTCTGAGTACACCCGCAGGATGACGGTGTTCAGCTTTTATCTGTTGACATGTGAGACATTGTGCGGCATGCTCAGCCACCTCAAGCTTCATGTTGGGCCACCAAAATGACATTTTCATGTCTTGGTACATCTTGGTTGCACTTGGGTGAATTGTGTACTTAGTCTTGTGAGCTTCATCCATTAGCTTCCTTTTCAGCTCCTCATTGTCAGGCACGCATGTCCTGGCGTAGAATAATATTCTCCCATCTTCAGCGATGGAGAAATCCGGCTTGTCAGCTATGGCCTCCCTGACTCTGACTAGGAATAGATCATTTGCTTGTTGCTCTTTGATCTCGACAAGGATGTCGGGTTGAGCTTTAAGATTAGCCACTATCATCTTATCACTTCTCTTCTCGATGTTCAGATCTAGACTGGCGATTTGTTATAACAATTGCATCTCTCCCATGACTAAACATGATAATGATGCTACTGGCTTTCTACTAAGTGCATCAGCTATGGCATTACCTTTGCCTGGGTAATATTGAATGTTGAAATCAAAGTCCTTCAGATACTCCAGCCATCTCCTTTGTCTCATATTAAGCTCTTTCTGAGAGAACAAGTACTTCAGGATCTTGAGGTCGGAGTAGACAATGAACTGTTCTCCATATAGGTAATGCCTCCATATTTTGAGTGCAAATACCACTGCTGCTAATTCTAAGTCATGAACATGATAATTGACTTCATGTGGCTTCAACTGCCTTGAAGAATAAGCTATGACCTTCTCATTCTGCATTAGCACACAGCCTAGACTGATTCTAGAAGCATCAGTGTAGACTGAGAATCCTTCGCCCTCGACTGGCAACGCGAGGACAAGTGCAGAAGTCAACAATTGCTTAAGTGTATGAAAGCTCTTTTCGCACTCCTTGCTCCAGACATAGGGGTTCTCATTCCGCGTAAGACGCGTAAGAGGTACGGCTATCTTGGAGAAATCTTTTATGAACCGTCTGTAGTAACCAGCCAGTCCAAGAAAGCTTCTGATCTCAGTGACATTAGTCGGTCTTTCCCAATTTAGCACAGCTTGAACCTTGGAAGGATCGACAACGATACCATCCTTGGAAAAAACATGGCCTAGGAATGACACCTCCTCGAGCCAGAATTCACACTTGCTCAATTTGGCGTAGAGTTGGTTGTCCCACAAGATCTGCAGAGCAATCCTCAGATGCTCCTCATGCTCTTCCTTGGTCTTGGAGTATATGAGAAAATCATCAATAAAGACCACGACGAACTTGTCGAGGTAGGGCCGATAGATGCTGTTCATTAGTTGCATGAAAGCTGCAGAAGCATTGGTTAGTCCAAAAGGCATGACTACAAATTCATAATGACCGTACCTGCTCCTGAAAGCTATCTTATAAATGTCAGCATTCTTTATTCTCATCTGATGATATCCCGATCTAAGGTCAATCTTAGAAAAGTACTTGGCTCCTGATATCTGATCAAACAATTCATCGACGCGAGGCAGAGGATATTTGTTTTTGATAGTGAGATTGTTCAGCTGCCTGTAGTCGATACATAGCCGCATAGATCCATCCTTCTTGACGAACAACACTGGTGCTCCCCAAGAAGAAGTACTTGGTCTGATAAAACCTTTTTCCAATAGTTCCATTAATTGCTCTTTCAACTCTTTCAATTCAGCGGGGGACATCCTGTAGGGTTGCCGTAATACCAATGTAGCTCGAGGTATGAGATCAATTGAGAAATTCACATCTCTCTCTGGTGGAATGCCTGGAAGCTCATCGGGAAATATATTGGGATATTCTTGCACTATATGAATGTCTGATATCTTAGTTTATTTCTTCTCAACTACAATTGCGGCAAGAAATACCACACAACCCTTTCTTATCATGTTTTGTGCTTTTATAGCAGAGACGAGAGACAAGTGCATCTTGTGTCTAGGTCCCGTGAAGGTCAATTTAGGGAATTCACTAAAGGAAATTTTTTCTCTTCTACAATCTACGATAGCCCCATACGTGGATAGCCAATTAGCTCCCAGAATTACATCGTAGCCCTCCATAGGCATACAGATCAAGTCTGCCCTAAGATTGAGTTCACCAATCTTAACATCAGCTAATGGAAAATATTTATTGAGTTGAGCTTTTTCTCCCAGTGGTGTTGTGACAGGTAATTCAAATTCCATGGATGTGGGTTCTTCATTTAGTGTATCAACAAATGCTTGTGATATGAACAAATGTGTTGTGCCAATATCAAACAAAACAAATGCTGATTGAGAAAAGACTGGTAAGGTACCTTCGATGACTCCACCCTCCTCTGTGGTTTCCACCTCTTTCAAGGCCTGCAATCGACTGAGCTTTCTCTGTCCCGCAGGATGCTTCTCATTCTCCTTCAGCAATGGTCATTCGGGAATCTGATGATCTCGGCTCCCACAACGAAGGCATGCACCTGCCTTCCACCAGCACTCTTCTGCAGTGTGACCCAGCTTGTCACAGTGCTTGCATCTCGATTTATTGTTTGGGGCAGTAGGAGTGGGGACTTTAGGTTTCCTCTCCTGGCTTGTTCCATCGGTGATACTTAACGGCCTTTTCTTGCCGTTAGTAGACTTGCTCGATGCTCCGGATGTCTGCTCCTTCTTGACCATTCTGCCCTTGATGCGATCAGTGAGATCGGTCGCATCTTCTAGTAGTTGTGCCCTTCTAATCATTTCTGGATAAGTTTGAATGTCCATAGGTGCCAGCTGTGTGATATACGTGGGCCTGCGTCCATTAAGAAAGCGCTTTGCCTTCATTCTTTAAGTGCCTACCAGGTGATTGGCATAGCGCGCCAACCAAGAGAACTGAGCTTCATACTCAGCAACAATGAGATTCCTTTGCTTGAGGGCTGCAAATTTAGAGGCTTTCCTTTCTTGGACTCGTTCTGAAAAATACTTGGAGTTGTAATGCTCCTTGAACTCATTCCATGTGAACTGTGCATCTGCCCTTGTAGCCTCTATGGACTCCCACCACGCACGGGCGTCCCTTTCTAACTGGAATGTTGCTAGTAATAACTTGTCACCATCCGCGCACTGCATAACATGGAAAATGCGTTCAATCTCTTTCAACCAATTCTCTGCCTCGTCAGGGTCAATGGTCCCACTGAATCGAGGCGTGTTCAAGTTGCAAAAATTCCGGTGCAAGTCTCCAGCACCACGGTTATTGTTGTTATTGGCTTCAGCATCCTGAAGCAATGCCTGAGTCAGCTCTTGTATGGTTTGCTGCATGTCACGGAGTTGTGCATGCTCCGCTGCCATTGTTGTGATTTAAGTTCCTTCAAAAGAGTACATACATATAAGATAATGAGTTTGCACTAAGTTTATGCGTGTGTGAGTTCATTTTATCTTATTACCATTAGTTCTACCCATCTCACATAGGTATGGAATTAGACTCTAAGTCAAGGCAGGTCAAACCTAGATCATCCTATACTTAAGAATAACCTAGGTTCTGATACCACAAAATTGTAACGCCCCGACGTAGAATATCGGAGCAGAATTACAGTTATTAAATAGTAAAGAGCGAGAAATAGATAACAAACCATTGCATAAATAGAATAATACTAAATATATTCCAATTTCATTAATAATCCACCAACCTCATTTACAATCACTAATAACTCATCAAACTTCATGAACTAACTATTACATCAACGTATCAGACCAAAACTAGGGCCCAAAGTACTTTATTGAAAACCAAACTATTATATAAGGACTAACTGACTCACTATCTCATAACTATACTAACTAACTACTATGCCAAGATAGCTGATCGGGTCACTTCTGAGCAACGTCCTCATCAGTCCCATCCTTGTGAGTGTGGTCATATCTATCCAACTCACCTGAACACATGAAATAAACACGCAGGATGAGCGAATAACGCCCAGTAGGACTTAATATCTCATGAGAACAAGCATGCTTTAAATAATTAATGTTTTGAACGGCAGGATATCTAGAGAGAATAGTCATGTATAACAATTAATGATAACAAGAGAACGATGGCACTAGTACAGAGAAAATAGCACAACGAGAACATTAATAGAATGGCCATGTAACGATAATAGCACATAATGATAGCACTTGTATAGCACTTGACTAGCTTGCACTTGTATTGATAGCACTTTGATTGTCATAGATTAATCTAGATAGTATAATGGCACTGGATGCATGCCATACACATCCTTGATCATTTTAACTCCTATGGGCACTGGCACTTTTCGGGCACTCCTCCTAGGACCAGATCGGGCCCTATTGCACTGGCATTAGTCATTTCTTTATCTTAGACAATCACATGAATGGCCAAGAGAGTACCAAGAAAAGATGAGAGTAGTAGACGAAATAGATGAGAGTGTAGAGAGAATGTGAACAGATGAGAAGATATAGATAGTAGACGAGATAGGGACAATATCGTAAAATAAAGTAACACTGATAGTAACAGTTACGCGGCACCAGGTCAGAAACCGACAATCTGGTAGAAGTCACAACCGCCCACTAGCCGTGCTGTGAACACGAGCCAGGTGGTCCAGTGTGATCACAAGATAAGGAGAGAACATACTAAGGCCATGGATCGTACTGATCCCTAAGGGTGTAACGGGTATTAGGGTACAACCAGCTCGTCGGTTAAGGACGTGCGTCAAAACTAAGAAGACTTACGGAGGCCTTGATAAGGAGTCTCTGGTCCAGTCAGGAGTCTTTTCGGTGGAGAGGTAGTCCATGTCAAGAGAAAGTGTGTAGAAACTGGTCAGTCGTGCCTCGAGTGCTCGAAGGCCGAGGGAAAACGATGACGATGTGTAAAGTGCACGAGAAAACGAAGACAAATGTAATTATTTAAAAAAATAGGGAATTTGGTAATTTATTTTGCTAAATTACCAGATACATTATTGCATAATTTAATAGGGTTTAATGGCAAACATGATGGTTATGTGTGTGCAAGTGTAAGAAATCGAAGAGCAAGTATAATTGTGCATAAAGCTTTTTAAATTAATAATTTTCATGTAATTAATACTCATTATTAATTAACAAGTTATTATCTAGCATGTCAGCACTTAAACAGGGTCAAATTGGCATAAAGACAGGGTTATATCTGTAAATCTTATGTTCTGGTCGCATTACTAAGGTCGCGACGTCGGCCTCTATCGCGTTCAGGTCACGACAGGGCTAACCAGCACGTTCAGGGATCTGGTCGTGACGGGCTTAAAGGCCGCAATCAGGTCGCGACGCTACATCCAGTCGCATTCTGCTGAACCGGGTGCTGGGGTGAACCGGAGGGCAGGTCGCGACCAGTCGACCTGTCGCGTTCAGATCACGACGGGCCCTGGTGTCGCGACCCCCTCTGAAGCCGCGGCGTATCGGGCCGTCGTGACACCAGAAGGTGGCCCAAACCCAGAAAAGGGGTTTTGCCCTTTTTTCCAGGTGGGTCTGCATGATACAGGGCTATTCAAAATTCATTTTAAAATCACACAGTGATCCAAAAATGATGAAACTAATTTCAAACGACAATAGACATAGAGATCTATCACTGGAAATGAACAATTAGAAATCAATCATGTATAGAACGTGTTTTGACTAGGTTACTTTTTGTTGACCTAATCATGCACAAGTCTAGGAAAAGATTTAATTCGCAAGGCATGCTCAATGGAATTTGGGCAAACAAGGCTCGTTAGAACCCTAACTACATACAGTATTTGTGGTAATTTTACATACAGTATTTGTGGTAATTTTATCAAGGCATAGGCATGAGTAAGTTTGAGGTTACAAGCAAAACATGAAGGTTCGGGCAAGACATGTCCACAAAGATTTGGGCATTTAATTCGTTCTCATGCAAGAACAAAAAAGGGCGAAACAATAGGGCTTTTGAAAGGATCATGAAGTCTACCTAGGATAATTTTTACACGAATTTAGCTTGAAAGATTGCGTACCTTTTTGCATTGACAAGAATCTAGGGTTGATGACGAAATAGAAAGACAAAAATCCAAGCTTCAAGCCCTTCTCCTCCAAGCTCCCACGTCCAAATTGCCTCCTCTTCGTCTCCCAAGACTCTCAGCACGCAAATGAGGGTTGATAGGGCCGAATTAGGGTGTTTTGATGGCTAATAGAGTCCTAACCATTCTAAGAGTCCTCCTTTTCCTTAAACTTCGAAAATCCCTAATTATCTCTATTAATTCTAGCATTTATCCATTTAATTGGATAAGGAAGAGGCCTAATCTCGTGGCCAAAGGGTTAGGATGGAATAAAGGCTCTTTATTTTAGGTAAACATGGGTTATTTAGTATTTATTTTAGCTCTTACTATTTATTAATTAATTATTTCTGAAATTGGGATAATTATTCCCCATCCCATGATGGGCTCCTCTTTATTAGGCCCATTATTTTGTATTTGAGACAATTACACAACCCTTTATTAATTTAACTTAATGGGATTGGTTTAATTCCCTTTTATTTCACTTATTTCTCATTTATTCTAGTTAAAGCTATTTATCTCATTTATTAAATAAAATTTTATTTTATTTGGATTTTAAAAATCAAGGGTACTACAGATTGCCTCCGTCCCAGGAGGTGTTGACTCGCTTGATTGGTAAACAATGTGCGAGATATGGACTAATGTGGACGAGCAGGTAATATTTAAAATTGTTAGAATATAATTATTTATGATTATTTTTTTATATAAATGAAACAATAACTATCTATTCTTGTCTTTTTAGAGGGCTGCTGAGCGGAATAAGCAGAACCGTTCCACTCAGTCTATGACATATAGACGGGGCAAGACTGGTCATTATCAATTGATGAATGATTTTGTGAGTTATGTTTTATGAATAATATTACCCCTTTCATTTAGTTACTTACATCTCTTTCTTATTTTGTCTCAATTTAAATAGTCTAATATGCATGGACGTAATCCTCATCAACTTGAGCTTTTCAAGATGGGTCGATGCAAAGACTTAACAGACGACAGTGATAGTTGGGTAGATGAGGAGAGCAGGAAACGATATGTAAGTAACTTTATTTCCTTTTCTTTTATGTTGCTATCTTTTCAATACAATAGTTGTATCATTAATATTTTTTCTCTACCGTTTGCTGTAGGAGACTATGACTCAGTTGATGGCTCCTTCCTCAAACGTTGATGCTGAGAGCCACACCCCAACGACTCTCGAGGAGGCCTTCATTTCGGTCATGGGAAAAGATCAACCTGGTTGTGTTGGCTGTGCGGGTAGTAGAGAGACGCTGAGCACATGGTATAAATCTACAACAACGTCTGGCAGTTCAGAGCGAGAAAAGATAATGCAAGAACAATTAAAAGCATAAGAAGAAAATATGAAAGCACAGACTGAGGAGATGACTCAAATGCGAGGAAAGATTACTCGATTGGAGAATATAGTTACAAAGGTAGACGAGATGAGCACACTCCTCTCCCAGATACAGGCGTCACAGACACGTACCCAACATGTACCTTCTGTAGTTCAGAGCGAGAGTGAGACAGATGAGGAGGTGGATGATTATTCTGATCGTGATGATCATGTCTCTTGATTTCCCTCTTATTCTATTACACTTCAACATTTTCTACTTTTCTGGATATTTGTATAACAATATTTATACATTACTTTCTATGTGTGTGATTGAATGATCCAGCGAGCCTGGATGGTGACTCATATGTGTGTGATTGAATGATCCAGTGAGCCTGGGTGGTGGCTCAATAATGTGTGTGATTGAATGTTCTAGCGAGCCTGAGTGGTGGCTCAATAATGTCTGTACGTGATTGAATGATCCAGCGAGCCTGTGTGGTGGCTAAATAATGTGTGTGATTGAATGATCCAACGAGCCTTGGTGGTGGCTCATGTACGAAAAGAGTGTGATAATAAATAAAAAAGTTTTTTTTTCTGACAACATGTCAGCAGTTGGCCAGCCACTGCCAAAAGAACATATGTCAGGGGCTACCAGAAGCTGACAAAAATAAAAAATATGGTCGCGGCTCAGCTCTGCTGACGAAAATGGTTTAAGGCAGCAGTTCCAGCCACTAATAAAAGAACCATATGTCTGTGGCTAACACCCACAACCATAATATCCTAATGGACGCGGCTCATAGCCGTTGCTATACAATATATGTCCACGGCTTTATCTGCAGACAAAAGATGGATATGGCAGCGGCTCTTGTGATCGCTGGAAATACTTTATGTCAGCGGCTATAAAAGCCGCAAACAAATCCGATATATATCGACGGCTTTCATGAACTGCTGACATAAGATCTATCCACGAATTTTTTGGCAACGGTTGTGTCAGTGCCTTCTTAACCGCTGACATAATATTATGTCAGCGGTCTTTCAGGGTTTGTCAGCGCCTTCCAACTCCTGACAAATGCCCGTTCTCCTGTAGTGTAGGATGAATGCTCTGGGTTCGTCTTAAAGTTCCAATAAGACAAAGAGTAAGCATTACTTGCAGACTTGAAACCCCATACACATGGATCATCAGCATGCAAAAGGAGAGAGGACCTCTAGAGGACACAAGTTAACTACATTAATCAGTTAATTTGCACAAGTAGATCGACAATATTGGACATGAATTTGGAGGTAATTAACTTCATATATATACTCACGCATTAATCTTAGCTAGATTTTTCCTTAATTACAAGTAGTGTTGTAGATGTGGACTGTAGTACTTAAGCAACATGATGTCATATACCATCATTTATGCAAGAGAAGACTACAACATACGCGACGTTCCTTGCTTTGTAATGGCTCTTTCTTTTGTTGGAGAAAGACTTAATGCACTTTTGTATTACACTTTAAGTGCAATATGACTAGACAATAGTCCATGTGGCATCCAACAATTGGGTTGCCACTTTATCACTCCTCATATGAGGGGTGCCACATGGGCTATTGCCTGGTCATATTGCACTTAAAATGCAATACAAAAGTACACTAAGTCTTTGTGAGACCCCCGAATTTCATTCATTTTATATTCTATGTATGTGAAGTTTACTTGTTCTTGTATATATGGTGTGTATTAAATTTATGCATATTATAATTATTAAATTACTCACGTGCATGTGTATGCATATATGTTATTTTTCGTGAAAATAAATAGTTAGCTATTTTTTACATGTTATGCTTATTTAAACCTTATGCATATTATATTGAGAAATGTTGTGCATACAATATGAGATTATTGCCATGCATCTTGTAAGTACATATGAGTTTATCTTACACATGTAATATATTTAAATATGCATGTATTATTTAATTATTAATGTACATATTGCATTTGTTTAAATCCATGCATGTTGTATGTAATTACGTTGTGTATACATGTATATATATATATATATATATATTTAACCATGTGCATGTAATATCTACTTATTTCCGTAACCATTAAATTGTGTATGATGTATTGGTACATCTATTTTAATGTATATCTATTTTTCTGGCCGAGATGCACAGTTGGTGGCAACATGAAGGCCGCTGACTGCATGGCCAGAGGGATTGGCATCCAGATCGATGGACGCCAACCACCCCTGTTGGCAGCACCATAGGTGGACGCCAAGTTCCCTGCAGTGTGACGGTTTTAGATTTGGTAATGCCTGCGTTTCGTCTGGTTCCAGTTTAGGAAACCCATCCCAAACCGTAGGAGACCTACCCTAATGCGTACCCAGCCTACCCAGCTCTATAAAATCACCCTATTCTGACCGGATTAAGTTTTTTGGCCTTTGTGAAACCCTAGAACCCTTTGTGGAGAAAAGCTGATCTTTGAAGAGCTGGATCCGGCGACTGAATCAATCTACATCAACAGAGGAACGGATCTGAAGAGGTTTTGAACACCTTCTTAGCTGGGCCGAGGAGGGCTTCTTCGGCAAGATTTGACCTCTATAGATTGATTTTGAGGCAAACAACCTATGGATGTCAACCCTACTCATGTCCCCTTAGGTCCCAGCATTTTTCTGGATTTTTCCTCGTGTCCTAGAACCTCCAAATTCCCTTGCAATTGTGTGCTACTTGCATGGTCTGCTAATAGGAAGTTGGCGGCCACATACTGTGCCGCCAAGTTCCTATGTTGGCGGCATGATCTTGTGCCATTAACATAGTTGGCGGCACACACTGTGTCGCCAAGTTCTTCAGGGTTCTAAAAGTGCACTGTTTGATCTATAAAATGTGTTATTTGGACTTCGAGATATATATACATGATGTAAATATTTTATGTGGTCAGGAACAGTCATTAGGTCACACCATGAGGATAAGTTGAATTTCTGTAATTAATTCTATTTATTAAAATTTCGGTAACGGGACAGTGAGCATGAAATGACCATGATATTTACTGAATAATTAGATCCAGTGCATGTTAGGGTTTTGTAAATTTTCCATGTTTGTATGATGACTGTTGTCATGTCCTGAAACTATTAGATCCTACTGTTTTACTGTGAACCATGTGATAATGAGTTTCTTGATAAATACATCTGAAATCTCTTTTAATTATAAAAATTAGAATTACTATTCCGAAAAATCTGAGAAATGAACCAGGTGATATGTAATCTGTGTGAAACCTATGATAAAAGTTTCGTACTATTTTGATAATATTAATTACTGTTATTAGTTTAACAACGATAATTGACAAAATAAGCATGTTTAGATTTAATCATGTACAATTCTGTAAGTAGCAGCATGATTAGGTTGTTTTATGAGTTAATGATCACTGTAAACAGAAGCATCAAGTACTGTGAAATAAAACATGCGGAATTATGTTAAAGTGCATGTAATGAGTTAGAAATGTGTATGTGAATGAATGGAACATATGATAATGTGATAATATGTGCTAATTGGGCCGAAATTGACACTGCTACCATAGAGGTCTGAGAGCCTACTATAGAAAAGTCCCTATGGGATGGCTCAACGTTTAAGTGATATCCTAAGAGTATTAGGATGAAATCCTAGAGGTGGACAAGTACCACTGGATAGGGTGGAGAGGGCTTCTCCCGATCTGCGCAGTAACCAAGACTCGTTACTAGCTTGCCTAGGTGACTAGTGTATGTTAAGTGAAGTGCTATGTGCTAAGTGATAAGTGCTAAGTGCTAAAGTGTGTGTTTCCTCTAGTTGGTAGTTAGGACTACGTGTCACGGCAACTTAAGTGATAAAATGTGAATAAATTGTAAAGTGTAAGATGTGAATGTGACATGTGATAAGTGGAAGTGCAAGTGAAACATATGTGAAAAGTGTGTGAAACCCTGTGTAAGTGAAAGTGAATGTAAGTGAGAGAGTAAATATATGTGAGAAACTAAGGTAAAAATGTGTATATTTATATTCTTCATGTGTTAATATATTGATATAACATCATGTTTAGTATCATGTTATATAGGTTAATAATCTCCATGTAGTAGTGTATGTGAATATGTGTATGTAAACATGTAAATTGTGCAATGTGAAAGATGAGCATGTGAAATTGTTGAATGAATAATTAAGATAGCATGTGAACAAATGTAAACCCATGTAATTATGTTTAATTCATGTCAAAACAGCAAGTAAAGTGTGATTATAATTGTGATAAATATATGAAAGGATGTCTAAGTTCCATGATAGATATGCTATTCACTTAGTACATAGTTCCATGCTTAAAGTGTATATAGTTGACAACCGATTTGAATATATTTTAAACCTTCAAATCATGTTAATAAAATATGTTATCATGAGTAATTGTGATTTATATATATTAAAACAGCAAATGAAATGTGTAATTAAATGTGAAAAGTGCATGTGAAGTATGAATAGATATCATGCTAGGTTGTGATTTACTTTGTGCTTAACTCCATGCTTGGTAGAGTTGTACCATAATATGGATAATATTTAGATTTTTAAATCATGTTACATGTTAGGTGTAGGAAGTATGTATAGGTGTATGTTTATCATCTACAATTTAACATGAGCATGTGTTAGTTAAAATGTATTCGGGTGATTTATGTGTAGTTAAATTATATAAAGCATGTGCCATGTAATTTGTTATGGTTTAAAGGATAGCATGTGTTTCTTTATTGTTTGATAGCTTCGCATCTATGTGATATATGTAAGGTTGAGTCTTTAGATTGCTTGCTGAGTATTTTAAACTCATACTTACTTCGGCGTACAGGTGAGACAGGAGTTTCCGCACTTGAGGAGGGCGTAGCGAGGAGCGACGTCAAACTCGGGGAGTAGTTACTCGTGGAAGATTTATTAAGACTTGTACTTTTCTTTCATAGTTCGAAAAGTGTTACTCATATGGACAATGATATAGGCAATGTAGTTCTTTTGAAATTGTAATAATGTGGAAATTGACATTTCTTTCTATTGCTATATAGACTATGGAATATGTGATGATGATGGAATGAAGTTGAGTTACTTATTTGATTCCCGCTGTACTCATTATATTCATGTACATATCAACCTATCGTTTAGTGTTGGGTTATTATCCCACTGTGACGGCACTCTTTGTACCGATGAGGATTGGTATAATCGTATCGGTATGAAGAGGGTCGTTACAGTCTTTCTCCTTTTGTTGACTCACCGAATGAAACAAATTAGAATGGTTTGAGATGCCATGAAAATGGAATATTGAACAGTTGTTCTCAAGGAATGTGGTGGCCTATATATTGGCAATATCACCGGCTTGGTCCATTTGAACCGGAATCTGCACGGTGGCCGGTTCCATGGTCAGCAGGTTAAGTATATCATGTGTTGCTGAAAGTGCAACTGAGGTCAGTTTGGACTGAGATGATTTTTGAGGTGATCTTGGCTGAGGCATGAGCCGAGACAACCAAGTCGAGGAAAGACCTTCCTAAGCCCATCTAACTGACGTGAGATGCGTGTTCTGAGCTCCCGACCTGATCTGCAAAGCTCACCGAGAGGCCTCGGCGGGGAGATACTCTGACGTCTAGTCGGTGGCTAGCACCGAGCAGAATGGCTTAGTCTATGGAGTAGAACAGTGTCTCTGAGTCTGTGGAGTGTCTATCTCTTTTATAAAGGGAGGATCGCCTAGGGAGACCTCAGACAATCCGCGAATGGCGCAACAGTTACTGAAACCGTCGCCTCATCAGTTGCCATAATTGACCCCCACGATCAGGTTGTGGGTTTTATGGCACCTGTTACTGGATGCACAATCTGTGGCTAATCTGAACGGGCATCATGCGGGAGTTACGCAAATCGTGCTCCCAAGATCCTCATGGGAACATCGCACCTAATCGTTCTCGAGTCGAGGGGACCAATTGACTATCAGTTGTATCTCGAGACGTCGGCTCAAGTCGTGTCGACCTGGTGGGTTCATCTTGCGGACATGTCGTGCTTCGTATTAGTGAAAATTGAGTCAGATAATCTTCATCCTTGGTCGAGCTGAGGCAGTCAGTCCGAGGGATATAAAGAGGTCGATCTAGCCGACCTGCATCATCAGACTAGACGACAGAGGAATCTGATTCCAACTACGTCAAGTCATCGACTCTGATATTCTGATAGGTTGACCTAATGGAGGCATATATGACCGACTTGTGGTGACCCTCCTATCATCTTGTACCTGTTGGAAACCATGCAATATTATTGATAATTTGATATGGACCGGCTCATGGCTCTGTCTGAGTAGCTAGCTTGGCTGCTGACGTGCCATAGACATGGACGTGCGTTAAGTCTGCCTCGGCAGTCGAAGCAGAGTATACGGTAGCTGTGAAAACTTGTAGAGAAAATTAACAAGCTACTTCCGGCGTGCATCATGTGAACCCTGAATCATGTGATCCAAACACGGTGGTTCGCCCATCACTTTCTTGTTTGGTAGTACGTTACATGGCTTCTCCAGCCAAGCAATCAGCTAGCTAGCTTCCCAAGGGGGAGTGAGAGAATTAAAGAGAGAGCAAATTAGACTTGTGGGTGTATTCTCGGAGGAACGCGATAGTATCACCCCCCCCCCCCCCCCCCCCCCCTTTTTGTTACTTTTTACTTGATATGTAATGTAACTTAAAATTGGCTGAAAAAGGCATGACTTAATTAAACACGGTGCTCTTATATATATTCATGTCAAACAAAGAAACAGAACAACGGGAGTTATCTTAAAACCTAAATTTATCAAATTTGAGTTAATACCTAGTGGTTCGATATGATCGTCTGATTTAAAATTGGACCATCCGAGTGAGACTAATAATAAAAGTAGTGACAAGAAAATGTGGCACTGTAATATTAATCTTCTCTTTCTCATTGGATTACTTAATCAAGGTATATATGTAACTATTGTTTCCATCACTCATCAAGTTGCTGGATTCCAATGTGGTGAAGTCCTTCAAGAAAATTCTCTTGTGGGCCGGATTCGATGGCCTAAACATCAATCAATTCCATTAACGTACAATTCCATCCAATTCCCAAGTTCCCACTTAATCGTCTTTTCAATGTACTCTTGTGTACTTTATAGATTCGGAACGTGTTGGGAGAGCTTTCTTGACAAAATTAAAGAGAGAGAATGAGTTGTCCAATCTCATAAATTCATAACATTGTTCCAACATGCTCTGCCGGAGATAGATTGGTAGAAATATCAGGCACAAAAATATAAAGACATGATAGGGACAGACGCAGAGTACAATGTGGAAAACATTATGCGAACATGTTACTTTTTAATGAATTATTTACCACTTTTTTCTAGATATTCTCAAAATGTTGCTCCGCCATCATAATAATTCACCCTATTTTGATGACTATTCTAAGTACGGAGATCTCATGGTATCGTGGAGAAGTATAATATGTTAAAAGGGGAGTCATATGGATATTAATCTTAAATCGTATAGGATCAGGTGGAACTCCTGTGCTTATATATATTGGGTTAATATTTATATTTTGTGAGTTTCTACATAATATCAGATTCAGGAACCAAGCCTATTCTGATGTTTTCTCCTCCTCCTTATTCAAGTTCACGACTGTGATAGAAAGTGTTAACTAGAGGAGAGTCATACAGACATTAACCTCATATCGAATATCCAGAAGGAGCCCCTATACTTATATATCTTGGACCTCAAAATCTGAACACTTAAATTTTGTGAATTTCTATATAATAGCTTAGATCTCACTTCACAAATTTATTTATTCTTTTTTTTTCGATAGTACAAAATTATTTGATCAGCCTATGTAAAAGGTTAATAAGTGTTATATTTAATCCTTTCAAAAACAAGTGTTATATTTAATGCTATGAGCAAGGTTAGACAACCCCGTGGTGAACCGGACAAATTAGAATGTATTGCATCAACATGCTCCGTCAGATTCTTTTTCAAATTTAATAATAATAATTAAAATTATGAGTATCAAATTTACCGTGTTTTAAAAACTAGACTCACTCAAACATGGTACAGAATAGACGTACTATGTTGGTATAGTGTGATACACCTAGTTGTGCTTGTCACATGTCTAAATCTTTTTCGCGTAATATAGAAAAGATAGAATTTATTCCACGAACCTTGGGAAAGTAGATATTTTGTTCCCCTCCCTTTTCTAAATTAAGTAGTGGGATTCATGAAGAATTATTTTCCTACAATATATAGAGCTTTCATAATTGGAAAAACCATTTAAAAAAGGTGGAAATTATGTTAAGATAATAAAAAACAAGCTTGCTATAGGAGAAATTTCAATAATGTCGTTAGTATTTGGAATTTTCTTATTGCGTAAATCTTTCTAAATATTTTATTCACTCAAAGAAACATAGTACTTGACATAGAGAAACACTAGCATGCATCGACATGGAGACTTTGAAGGTGAAAGTCTTTACATATGTGATGGATATGTTGATCGAGAAAGACTTATTATCGCCCCAACCATTCACTTTCAAATATAGAGTGATGGGTCCCACAATATACTAATAACTACGGAGCTCAT
The DNA here is from genome assembly GCA_014218235.1 of Colocasia esculenta. Taxonomy (NCBI): domain Eukaryota; kingdom Viridiplantae; phylum Streptophyta; class Magnoliopsida; order Alismatales; family Araceae; genus Colocasia; species Colocasia esculenta. The sequence continues at coordinate 41,929,133 of CM024763.1, read as the reverse complement.
TTTATTTGTGTTTGAGATGAGTACCATAAGATGAACCGCAAGCCTTTCTCATATATATTGATCAACTGTTGTCTTGAGAAACTATGTGAGGTCATGAAAGATGGAGAGAGACCTCACAAGGGTCATTCCCCGCCCACATCCTTTCAAGTTGGCCGTGAATAATGATGCTGATTCTTTATGTAGAAACTTGGAATGTGACCCCATAAAGATGAAGAGAAATATATATATATATATATATATATATTATATATATATATATATTGCAATAGAGACCGTTGGATCTCAATCTAAAGATTTTCAAACACTTAAACAAAAAAGAAAAAAATGGTAAGCAATTTTACTACTTGGGCGGGAAACCTACCATCAAAGAAATGTGCTTGGACAGATTTCTCACCTAAAAGCAATGACACATAGTTACGATGTGACTCCAACTGTGGGTGATCCGGCGGTTGAGCTCACATCTAACTTACTCGTTAGGGCTGCAATCGGATCGAGTTTTGAATCGAAAATATGATTTCGATTCTGTTAACCGAAATATAATTCTGATTATGATTCTGATACAATCGAAATAGTTCATTCTGATTCTATTTCGATGCCTAAATTAGAACTAGACAAGAGTTAGAGTAAGGATGGGGAGTGACTCGAGATCGCTCCCCACAGTAGAATGAGCATGAAATCTTGCATACCTCTAATTGAAGAATTTCCTCTAAGATTTATAATAGTAGTTGAACCTCCCCAAAGGCTCCATACGACGTGATTGTAGTTGTAGCCAAAGTCATGAATGTAACTGTAGGATAATGACCATCATCTATTTTTATGCATGCCAACTGTGAGGATCATGGGTGGTAACTATGCCAACCATGGGCAATTGGGCATCATTACCTTTTTGAGGCTTTATTGTCCTGGGTGGCCATCGTTCACGCGAGATCTATTGATCAACATATTAGGTAAGAGTGTTTGTCATTTCACTTCCACCGAACTAATTAGATTCTATTGGTCAAGGATACCTATTGGGTTAAGTAGCCTTCAGACTATAAGTGGTCAAGATAAGATCTATTGGGATAGGGTATATTGGGATAAAGTGTGGAATATGAGACGAGTTAATTTTTTACCTTAGCATATGCTGAGATGGTTCTTGGGGGCTATATCGTCACCTCAAGCTATCCTCTTAGGATGGCAAATCAAGGGCTCATGGTACTTCATACGTGGCCTCTATTTGATAACTAGACTTTGGTATGCATACTCTTGTTTAGTAACTGAAATTATGTTATTTTGAGTTTAGTAACAAAACACTTAACAGATTGGATCAAAAGATTGAAATTCTCCTCCCTCTCCATATATATATAGGTCAACGGCCTCTCCCATGTTAGCCCATAAGTCGACACTCCACATTCCAACAAACTAAGAGAGCATCCTCCATTTGAATGGAACCACACACACACACTCCTCTTTCATTTGTCTTTCAAGTTTCCAGCTGCACCTAAGTTTAAACCTAAAACATGGCAAGGCAGTAGACACATATTTTGGAGCACAAGCTTAACAAACTTTGTCAGATAGCTCATTGATGAGACGTGGATAAAAGTTCAACTGTTTGGATAATAATATATTTTTGTTTGCAGCTGATGTTTTTGGGTCTCACTCTTGCACCTTTTTGATCTCTTGCAATGGAGCTAATGTTCAAATCATCAAATATGGAGAGCCATCTCCTAATTGCATTCCATGACAAAACTTACTTGAGTCCCAGATGCAAAACCTCTCATTGTATTAATATCATGAATATATAAAAAGGCTTCACGATCCAATGAGAATTGAACATAGGGTATCATACTTGAGACTCATTTACATCATTACGCTAAGTTCGGATTTCATCAAATAAAATTGTTATTCAAATGGAAAGCTATCTTCTAAATGCATTTAGATTCCAATATTTTTGTTTCAAAGACGGGAGAATATATGTTGGTTCCCCCCAATATCGATTTCTTTTTATTTTACATTTCCATCTAAAGGTAGTCTTGGCATATTTTAATTATGCTTTTTATATGAGTCGTGTTTTTATAATAGTTTTTAATTTGTTGAACAAATGAATAGTTTCTCGATGAATATTACAAGAATGAGATATATAACAAGTATGGTACCATAGTATTAATAACTCTGGCATTTCTCTTAAGAGAAATGTTAGTTACTCGGGCGCCGTAACTACTGCTACTTGGGTGCCCAGGTGGCACCATGTAGGCACTAGCATGGCACCAGCCACCACTGTTGGCCATCGCCGACTGTCGCCAACTATTGGCACCCATTGTTGTTGCCCGTCAATCTCCATCCATAGTGTTCACAAATAATCTATTTATAATCGACATTAGGTCGAGGTTTGGTGAATCAACTGGTCGCTCCTCTAGTTGAAGTATTAAGCCCCACTTTTGTTACCTTGGTTACACCTTCGGAATGCCCTAGATGGAAGTTTCTCTCTGTTCCCCCCAATCTTCACTTTACGCCACGTCGACTCTCCGTCGTGGAATTAGACCAAGGGGAATCTCTATAGGACCCCATGTCTCTCATCTTTCGCACATAGAAGATCAAGACACAGCCCTAGGGTGTCTACGGTGCAAGTAGACCAATTGCCCTAGATAGACAACTACATAGAGGGTCTCTAGAAGTCTAAAAAAGAATACTCATTACTTATCAGTAGTTGTCTAGTCTTATCTGATCAAATAAATTATTTGTGAACACTAACTTTTGTTTTCATAGGAAATGGTCACAAATAGCAAAATAATATTCACAAATAAACTATTTATGATCAAAAATAGAATCAGTGTTCACAAACAATTTATTTGTGATCACAAATGATCACTAATTTGTTATTTGTGTTAATATATAACGGTCACAAATATTAAGATAGTATTTACAAATAATTTATTTATGATCACAAATAGATTGAGGGTTCACAAATAACAAGTTAGTGTTCACAAATGATTTATTTGTAAAAATTTTGTGAACACTAATTTGTTATTTGTGTCCATAAATTAAAGACACAAATAGCAAGTTAATGCTCACAAATAATCAGAAGTCGCCACTGGCTGAGTGATCGTCGGCTCGTTATTGATGATCATCATTGATCATCATCAGTCGCTAGAGGCCATCAATCTCTAGCCAATCGCCACCACTTTGAGCCACCTTTCTTCCCCGTTGGCACCTAAGTGCTCACATAACATACTACGCAAGCGCCACACCCAACTAATAAGTATTTTTCTTTCTCTTATGTTGTATAGCGAGGTCACCATGTTCGCTCATGTTTTTTTTTTTTTTTTCCCTCCACGATAAGGACATAAAAGTTAGCTTAATTTTTTAGATGAGCTTATATCTTGTATTTAGCTTAATTTTTGAGATAAGCATATATCTTGTAAAAACTTTAGAAATGGACTGTGTTTAAGATTTAAGATTTAGGATTTTTATGATTCCTTTAAAAGCTTTCGAGAGGAAAATATTCAAACCAGTATGGATGTATTCTATTTTAAGGCACTTTTTTTGAGTAGATATGATTACTATTGTCATTACAGATATTGTTGAGAACATGTCCGCTACACAATCACGAACAAATTAAGGATACAAAATAGATAAAAGTAAACAAGAAGTGCACAGAAGTTTATGTAGCGGATACCCAGATAAGCCTGTTTTAATCTACTCCTCTGCACTATTCTTTTGAGGGAAAAAATGAGTGCAAGACGTGATGGTATCTCCTTGGCATTTTCCCTTTGTCACCACATATATGGCACACCGAGAAAGAGCTCTAAATGTGCATATATGTATGTGTGTAACGGCGTCACCTACTCTCTAATCATATAGTTCAACTTTATTCTTTCTATCCACACCATTAAATTTTCTCTATCATCAATGAACTATTTATGTACCATGCAACGAAGTGTATATCCATGCATTAGAGGAATATGGAATGGACGGCTCAGATAATGTAATTTTTGATATCATAGTGGGCCGATGCCTTGTGGTGACACTCGTCCCCCTTTACTTGGACCTGCTAACCTTCTCTTGAAGGTGAGCTTGGGAGGGAGGAAGCTGGAGCATCCGATGTTGGATTAGATCCCCTTGAAGAACTTGTGTCTCCGTCTTCCTTAAGTCCTATAGTGGGCCTGATTGGGCTGGACTTATTTGGACGGCCCAAGACCCTAGAAGAGAGTTTAAAAACACACTAATTAAGCTATCCATTCAACTTAGATTCAGTAAGTACTTCACGTAAAACCAGCTATACATAAAATCATCCTCCTCCTAATTATAAGGGACAAGGGCTAACATGTCAACCGTCAAATAAATTCTTCTGAAGAATAGAGTTAGGTTATAAATATTGTCTACGAATATATCCTAATCTTTGAAGTGACCTCGTTAAATAAGATTTTTACATCCGTTATTGGTGGTCACCAACTTGCCACATGCAACCTGGGTTATTGTACCTTCCCACCGGCATGCTGGGTTCCTCCAACCAACACGCACCGCATATGATTCATGTGAGTGGATGCTGGTCTTCTTCACAGCTTTGTGACCTGCAGGATCCTTCCAGGAAGCTGCGAAGAAGAAGAAAAGGAGGTAGCGAAGAAGAAGAGAAGGTAGGGAAGGTGTCGCGGGCCCAGATGCGGGCGAGGCCGCGAGAGGGATGACCAAGTCAAACTCCCAATGTTACATCGTTTAATTTAGGGGGCTATTTTTTTTCTTTGTTACTGCTTGGGATGGGTTGTTTAGTAGGGCCGTAACTGGGCCAAGGCCCGACCAAAGTCCACATTATAAAATTTGGAAAGTGGATCCCCTCAGTACAGATTCCTAAAATTTGCGTCCGGCCCCCGCGTCTAACCATGGTCTGGCCCAGCCTGACCCATGAATAGCTGTGGCCTGAGCCAGCCCGGTTTGGCCCGTGTCGAAGTTGCAGCAGGGCCCAATAACCCTCTCTCCGACACAGCGCAGCATTCAGATTGCAGCCATGGACGGTTTGAGAATGCCGCCCAGCAGCCCAGCACACACAGAGACACCACCCTTCCACAAGTCCAAGGCTGTGCAACTTGGATGTGGCCCTGGCCGGGTTGGCTTGGGTCGGGCCGTAGCCACCCTTGGGCACCAGACTTACATCTTATAATGTAGGCCTTGGTCCAAATCGGCCCATTAGCATCCCCATAGGAAATGGTTGATTAGTTCTGATTTCAAAGATGTCTGATTTAGAAAAAAAAAACCATGCATCGTCTAATGCAATTAAGTAAAGAGAACATCTAAGAGAATATCTTGATGCAAATCATTGGTTTGAAACAAGTGTCGACATGGGGTGTTATAACAATACCCCATATCATGATTACCCAACCCTACCAGACACAAGGCAGGGCCGCAGGGGCAGGCCCCAAATATAAGCTGCAAGTGTTTCTCCTGACAGAATACATGGACTTCAGCATAAATGCTTCTTTTTTTATATTTATTAATGTGTTCCCCCCCAAACTAATCGTTGTATCCAAAGTAAATGCAGCCTCACTACACATCTGTGAAATGCTTCTTCCTCTGCATATGCCTCCTCTCAACATTACCTGATGTTAGCCATTTACATCATGGTCAAATGATTTAATGGAAATGACGGAGAAAAAAAGCAACTTTGTGGCTGGAATTTTGCAACACTATCTTTGGCAGGCCTCTCATTTGGAATCCAGTCCACTGCATCTGACAACTATTTTTTTCCACTAAATCCACCATGATTATGATCACAACAAAACAATCGCTCCAGATGAAAAAGAAAATGGTCCAGGACGTTATGATGATTGGGGAAGTTAATTGCCGGAAGAAAACGGGGTACCCCGTAATTTCTGCCATTTCAAATGATTTGAACTTGATCTTCATATACAATCCTGAAAAGAAAGAAAGAAAGAAAGAATGCAAAGGAACAAAAGAATCCTTATGTGACATGTTCAAATACAGAAGGCAGCATCCAGCTTCATCTGAAAGTGAATACAACAAAGGACAAGCTGAAGCCACAAACCTGGGATGGGCAGGAGAGAGAGGGAATAAAAAAGGTATTGTAGCTCTCACTCTGCAAAAGATGAGTGAATCTCTTCTGCCGACACATTCTCAACTTGCTGCCAGAACATCGGAGAAGCACAAGAGGAGCAGTTCCTCAGATGTCATAGTCAATATCAATAATGTTAGGTGTTGTTGATTGTTTTACTAGTTGTCCTTGTTCATCATAGCGGTCCAGATTCTGGCATGGGGCAGGGAAGATGGATCCGATCACATGGCCTTGAACGAATGCGCATTGAAAGATGTGCTTCTTCTTGTACGTTATGCCAACTGAAAAATCGCGGAAGCTGACTCCTTTCACAGGGATGTCTTCACTGCCTTGTATTCGGACAGGGACCCTGACTCCCTGTCCATGAATCGCACTGTAACTTATATGTTCAATGATGGGAAGCGCCAAAGGGTTGAAGTCTTCATCAGGATGCTCATTGTAATCTGTTTTGATAACAATTCCTACCCGAACATTGTCAAATGTCAAGTTGTGGTAGGAGATATCACGAATATAGCCTCCTCTTCCAGGGGCCGTTTTGATCCTTATGGCCCGCCTTGAGTTCCACACTACAACATTCTCCACAGTGACATTTGAAATGCCACCTGACATTTCACTTCCAATTGATATTCCGGCACTGCAAACAATTGCAACCACATTTCTCAGTGAAATATATGTCCAGTGAATATTCAATTAGCAGAAAACAATGGGGATCAGCAACTTTGAGAAAAGCAAACACTATGTTACTGCGGGTCCATATGCATTGAACAAAAGGACACCCCATACTGGAAGGATCATAAGCCTGGAGCAAGTTCAATTTAAAAAGATTACCTAGGAAAGGGAAAACTCACCTCACCATAGAACGAAGAACAGCATTACGTATTAAGATGTTGGCAGACGGCCGGCCATACTTGATTCCATACTGGTCCCATCCACTCTTTATCGCTATTCCATCATCTCCCACACTTATGTAACAATTTTCTATAACTACATCCTCGCATGAATCTGCATGGATCATAAATTTCAGATGATACTAAGAGCAGTGACGATGCCTTCAACAATCAAAACCTTACACAGCTTAGCACCATACTTCAAGTCCCATTTTAAGCATCAGACAAGCTAACATGTAGCAGGGCAAGTAAAATGTAATAATGTAAGGCAAGAAAAAGGTCATAATTACACCTAAACAACCCATAACATGAGTATAGTCTTCACCCACCAGTGAGGCCTTATAATATAAACTCAATGCCTTATAATATAAACTCAATAAATCTTTGTTAATGATATTATCGCTCATGGCAGCTTGCATGCAGCAATTTACATGGTTTTCTCTTTGTGTAATCATAGAAATGGAATGACTGACGTAAAGAATCAGATTTCTTGTCTTTGAATAAAGAAATAGTAATTGTAACTGAAGTAATCAAAACAAGAGTAAAAGTAATGAAATTTCTACATTAACAATATTTCATTGAATGATTACCAAAATATGTTTCAAGCAAAAGCACCTTTAGATCTCTCTATCTTTTTCAGTAGCACACGTAGTTGTGATCTGTAATACACATTTTCTCCTTAAAATATACAGTTTTGATCGAGAATATATATTTTGTAACCTAATATCCAGTGTACAATTTTAAAATATCAGAATACATATTTTTACATCAAAATACACAATTTTCAAGCTGATGGTTTAAATGCTTTCTGCCAATATACCCCTCAGTTTCTCCCATTCTTAAAATCTACATCTACTATCTCCTACACCTTTTCCATCAATGTTTGTCCACTCCACTCAAATACAGTTTACTTAGAAGTTTACCCAATGCTTGAAGTACATTCTACTTTTGAGGTAAAATTATCATCCTTAGCCCTTGGCATCGAGGGGATTGGGGAGAGATAGAGGAGTGGGTTCTGCAAATTAATTTCCCTTATGCAGATGACAGAGAGAGAGGAGAGAGATTTTTAAATTAACATTAGAATGATAATATGTTTGCTTTACTAATGCCATGGAGAATATTTTCAGCACATTCTGAGAATGTTCTTCTTTAACAGACAATACTAATTGTGGAGGATGCATGCATAGTTTTATTCAACTTTTAAGGGCATCTCACTACCTCAGCTACCTCATGGTTGGGTATACAATAAATAAGAAGAAATTGAGGGGTATGTCAGCAAACAACCCTATATAATTTAGAAGGAACGTGTAGTTAGACAGAATAGACAATTTTCACATCTAATACACTTTCTCAAGAAAAAAACATAGATTAGAAAATATGTTAAACTAAAGCATAAAGTAAGAAGACTGGATCTAATGCACATTACATGGTGAAATGGACTCACTGCAACAAAATTTTCCAACCAATAGTATCATCACAAAGCTAGGGCATCTGGCTCTGCGCTTCACTATTTGGTGGATTTGGCTTTTGGCAAGAGAGATGCTCGCGAATGCTTGAAAATGAAAAAGAAGACAGGTATGCAACTCTTATTTCATATCCTGGAGGACAACCATGATTGTATACCTGTACAGATTTTTAATTGGTCCAAGAGAAAGAAATCTGTTCTTCAAAGATTTAATTACTCAGTAGCTTGATTTAAATTATGTATATAGTGCATTCATTTTAGGTAAAGTTCACAACTTGTGTGATCTTGCCGATTTAGTGCCACTCAGATCCTGAGGGCGCTTCTGTACATATTTCATTTTCTTATATATTGATTATATTCCACCATTACCCATCAAAAAGGCATAAAGTAAGATAATATTGTTCTAGCATGAGTCTTTGTTACCTGGATCTATCCCATCAGTATTAGGAGCCTCAGAAACTGGGGCAAGGATGGTAACATTTGAGATAGTTACATTCTTGCAGTCATAAGGATGGACCGTCCAGAAAGGAGAATTACGCAGAGTTATGCTTGAAATCACTATGTCCCTTGACCACATGAGCTGCAAAAGTGGACCCCTTGTATGGTAGAGTCGTTTTTGACGATACTTTGTCCACCACGATTTACCTTGACCATCGATAGTACCATTATGCCCTGCAGGGAATGATAGTGAGCGAAAAATATGAAATTAACCCAATAGTTGCTCTAATTTTCTCTGATTGATTTATAGAAACTGTGGAACTACAAAAACACCATAATACAACTCTGAGGAAAAGCACATGTTTCTGAAATCACAGCACTTACCAAGAGCTAATTTTTCAGATTATGTCCTCTTTGAATATAAAGCAGAATTGGCAAACATGGTCCAAATAAATGTGTCATGCACCAAGAAATTGAAAATTGCAGTGATGTACTCACCTGTTATCACAATATCTTTAAGATTTTGACCATGTATGAGACTCCCATATCGAGGTCCTTTGTGCTCCCTTCCATATCCATATGAAGGCAACGGGGGCATCAGCGGCCAGAGTTTTTCGTCCTATCAAAGTGTATGGAACAATGATCTTTTAGTAAATGGGATCATATTATGTCATCTAATACTATATGGCATGGGCCATAATTTTCAACCACTAAATATTCTTATCAACCCTGCGGAAGCACAAGGAACACATGCCTTTACAAATAATCTCATGGACCATGTCACAAAATTTCTCCATGGCAAAATGGATTAGAGAAGATCCTTAGTACCTGTCAGAAACATTTGAAACTGATCTACAAACTAACTACTCACTGGAGACAAATAAAATGTGCTTACACTTCTACAAGGAGTTAATGGAAACTTGCAGCAAATTACAGAGGACGCCAATAAATGTAAGCTTTATGGAACTACCTTCGAATTTCAAAACAAAAGTAAGAAGACCCTTTTTTTTCTTTTTGAGGTCCATACCATAATGATATGGAACTGTTCCTTCAAATGTGAAATTTAACACCACGTCGGTAAGAAGACCTTTGGCAACAGAATGCTGCACAGTGGGGAATTTAAAAGAGGTAACATGCAAATCTTTGCTAAAAGGAAATAGATAGCATCTCTAGGAAAACTGTAATGGCAGACAAATCAAACAGCATACTTTGGATCTCACTGTATGTATTATTAATCATTATTATCATTGCACTTCTATCAGTGTCAAACAAATATGTCTATGTTCCTAGGAAAGTAGGATATTATATTATGCAAATTCTATAATCACAAATTTTCAGGCACTCAGCTTGGCTTGGTTGATATTAGAGGAGGACATTAGTGCTGGGTGGGTACCAATGATTTGTTCTGATAGCACTGTTGAAGATGTGACATAAAGTGCAGTTTTATCCATGAACAGCCAATTGACCTTCACTGCACCTTTGGTGGGATTGCTCTCATTGCACCACATGGAAAATTTTTATTTTCATTTTATCTTTTGCAAAGGGGTGCCAACTAGTTAAGGTGTAGTCCATTTTTTTAAGCATTTTGTGGATGGTATCTTGCATTTCCACTTGATTGTACCACCTCTGCTGATTCAATAAAGTGGTCAGAACAATCCATATTTCTTTAGAAAAGATAACAAAAAATTTTCACTTTCCATCTGATACGGACTGACAGTAGATTAAAATGGACATAATTTCTCTAACTTCTTACCCATCAAAAGAGTATTTATCATGGTCATGCTCAATGTTTGTCTCATCTTATGCTTATGGTCTCTTCAAGGTGTGAAAGGAAGAATTCAAAAGATCTATATTCAGGCAAAAAGTTACAGAACATCCACATCCACAGAGGATCTATAATCAGATTACTGGGCCAACACCAAGCGTTACCAGCAAATTAACGAGCAGAAACAGAAAACTCACCTGTACTCCGAGGATCACCGCTCCTTCCGCGAGGAAGAGGGTCATGTGGCTGGTAAGATTAAAGGGGGCCGTCAGCCAAGCCCCGGGCTGCACGTTGAGCTGCCCACCTCCCTCCCCCTCTAGCCGCGAGATCGCCGCCACCGCCCTCTCAAACGCCACCGTGTTCAGCGTGGCCCCGTCCCCGACCCCGCCGAAGTCAGTTAGGTTGAACGCCCGCGGGCGCAGGAGCGGTATCGGCCGCGCCGGCGAGGCCCGCCGGAGGACCCAGGTCCCGTCGATGGAGCTCCGCTGCCAGAGCACCAACATGAAGCCCACCAGCCACAGCCCCACGAGCAGCGCCATCCGGGACGACAGAGATGCCGGCACCCACCGCCGCTGCTGGTGGAAGTGGAGCCTCCACCTGCCGCTGGAGGAGAATGCGAACGTCTCCACCATGATCCCCCCGGACAAAGGCGCGAACCAACACCAACCACCACTACTACCACCTTGAAGAAGGAAACAACCACCCAATAAAGATGCGAACTTTACCTCGTTTGGCCTACAAAGAACTCAGACTTCGGCGGCGCGCAGGAGGTCTCGAGGAGGGGGATCCGAGGAGGAGGAGGTCGCCTTCCCGGTGAAGAATTCGGCCATGGAATCAGTTTGAAACTTTCGGAGACTGCGGAGGCGGAGGAGTTTGTAGGGAGAGTGAAGATATGGTTTTGGCTAGCATAGCTTCGTCTGCTCTCCCAACACCATGGGCAAGGGCAAGTGCGTGGAGTAGTAAGAAGACCACCCAACAAAAAAAAAAGGGAGAATTAATTTCAGGTCCCTTGACATTAATTTCAGATCTCTGTCAGCTTTTCTCAAGTCATGTGGTCTTTTCTTTATGAGAGACTTATTTTTAAGTCCCTACTTTTTGTCCCCGTTATCCTCCTTCGTTATCTCAAACTGTGTAACCGTTATCCCAAAAATGTGTAAGAGTTACATATAAATCTTGTAATTGTGTAACTTGTTACCCAGTTACACATGTAATTATGTTATCCAGTTACCCAGTTACATACTTACACAGTTACACATGAAACTATGTAACTACATAGAAATTTTATAAGTTTGTAACTCTATAATTAGGGCTTACCTATTACATAGTTTTAGAAGGACTTACCTAATTATTTTATAACTGTTATCCCAAAAGTGTGTAAGTACGTACTTACACAGTTACATATAAATCATATAATTGTGTAACTTACCCAGTTACCTAGTTACCAAGTTACATACTTACACAGTTACACATGAAACTATGTAACTACATAGAAATTTTATAAGTTTGTAACTCTATAATTATGGCTTACCTAATTACATAGTTACATAATTTTAGAAGGATTTACCTAATTATTTTATAACTGTTATCCTAAAAGTGTGTAAGTACGTACTTATACAGTTACATATAAATCCTGTAATTGTGTAACTTACCTAGTTACCCAGTTACCAAGTTACATACTTACACAGTTACACATGAAACTATGTAACTACATAGAAATTTTATAAGTTTGTAACTCTATAATTAGGGCTTACCTAATTACATAGTTACATAGTTTTAGAAAGATTTGTCTAATTATTTTAATTCGTAATATATCAAAAGTGTGTAACTGCGTAAGTACGTACTTTCACAGTTACATGTGTAACTGGGTAAGTATGTAAATTTTGTAACTGTGTAACTTACTTAGTTACACATGTAAGTATGTAATCATGTAAGTATGTAAATTCTGTAACTGTGTAACTTACCCAGTTATACATGTAAGTATGTGTAACGTCCCGGAAAATTTTAATTGTAAGAAATTATGAATAATATGGTCATTATACATTATGATTGACGTTAAATTGAAATAATTAGAATTTTGGCTTAATTAGTGGTAATATACGTTACCTTAGTGTCGTACACAGAGGTGTGCGCTCCGACTGGGTGACACCGAAAAACAGTAACGAAATAAAAATCTGAGGACATCATAATTTTTAGAAAATGTGGAGATATCAGAAATGTAAATATCCAGATTTGTTGACATACGGATTTCGAGATGAAGTCGACGTAACTATTTTTCGGTAATTTAACACCCTGTGTAAAATAAATCTAAAATTAAACTAAATTACCATAATTTGTAAACCTATCACATTAGTCTATGGTTAAAATCTTAACATAAACAGACATCATTTGAATATATAAAAATATAGACAATTAGACCAGTCAAATTATTGTCCAATTACGGTGGAGAATTTTTAGATTTTTAGGCTGCCTCTTGAATTCCATTCTGTCTGACCCCATAAATAAGAGTAGCAAGGTGTTCACAAGGGGTATGATGAGGTGCCCGTGTAGTGGAGAGAGGGACGTACAATGTGACCACAGCACAGATTTTTGGCAAAGGATGATATGAAGTGAGCCCACAATGAGGAACACCCCGTAGCTATTACCTCCTTCCTTTCCAATAAAGAATTTGTATTTTGGTTTACCCAAGGCTTGGTAATCCCACTGGGGAATGCACCACCAGTGACATGTTGGACATTATTGTGTAGGGGCTGGAATCGAGCAAAGTTTGCATCTTTGTGGAGGCTGTCGACAACCACTCTGTATATTTTAGGAAGAAGAAATTATATAAGGGAAAACAGATAACATATTATAGTGTCTTGATAGTGTCTGTCGACAGCCACTGTCATGCAGAATGGAACCCAGCCCAAAAATCTAAAAAATTCTCCACCGTAATTAGACAATAATTTGGTTGGTCTAATTGTCTATATTTTTATATATTCAAACGATGTCCGTTTATGTTAAGATTTTAACCATAGACTAATGTAATAGGTTTACAAATTATGGTAATTTTGGTTTAATTTTTAGATTTTATTTTACATAGGGTGTTAAATTGTCCGAAAAATAGTTGCGTCAGCTTAATCTCGAAATTCGTACGTCAACAAATCTGAATATTTATATTTTTGATATCTCCACATTTTTCTAAAAATTATGGTGTCCTCAGATTTTTATTTCGTTACTATTTTTCAGTGTCGCCCTGTCGGAGCGCACACCTCTGTATACGACACTGAGGTAACGTATATTACCACTAATTAAGCCAAATTCTAATTATTTCAATTTAATGTCAATCATAATGTATAATGACCATATTATTCATAATTTCTTACAATTAAAATTTTCCGGGACGTTACACATACTTACATAATAACCTGGGTAAGTTACACAGTTACAGAATTTACATACTTACATGATTACTACTTACATGTGTAACTAAGTAAGTTACCAGTTACAAAATTTTACATACTTACCCAGTTACACATGTACTGTGTAAGTACGTACTTACGCAGTTACACAGTTTTTGATATATTACGAAGTAAAATAATTAGGTAAATCTTTCTAAAACTATGTAACTATATAATTAATTGTAAGTATGTAACTTGGTAACTGGGTAAGTTACACAATTACAGGATTATATGTAACTTTGTAAGTACGTACTTACACACTTTTGGGATAACGGTTATAAAATAATTAGGTAAATTCTTCTAAAATATGTAACTATGTAATTAGGTAAGCCTAATTATAGAGTTACAAACTTATAAAATTTCTATGTAGTTACATAGTTTCATGTGTAACTGGTAAGTATGTAACTTGGTAACTGGGTAACTGGGTAAGTTACACAATTACAGGATTTATATGTAACTTTGTAAGTACGTACTTACACACTTTTAGGATAACGGTTATAAAATAATTAGGTAAACCTTCTAAAATTATGTAACTATGTAATTAGGTAAGCCCTAATTATAGAGTTACAAACTTATAAAATTTCTATGTAGTTACATAGTTTCATGTGTAACTGTGTAAGTATGTAACTTGGTAACTGGGTAACTGGGTAAGTTACACAATTACAGGATTTATATGTAACTTTACAAACTTATAAAATTCTATGTAGTTACATAGTTTCATGTGTAACTGTGTAAGTATGTAACTTGGTAACTGGGTAACTGGGTAAGTTACACATTACAGGATTTATATGTAACTGTGTAAGTACGTACTTACACACTTTTGGGATAAACGTTATAAAATAATTAGGTAAATTTTTCTAAAACTATGTAATTAGGTAAGTCCTAATTATAGAATTACAAACTTATAAAATTTCTATGTAGTTACATAGTTTTGTGTACTGTGTAAGTATGTAACTTGGTAACTGGGTAATACAGTTATATGTGTAACTGGATAACAAGTTACACAATTACAGATTTATATGTAACTCTTACACACTTTTGGGATAACGTTTACACATTTGAGATAACGGGGGAGGATAACAGGGACAAAAAAAGGGACTTAAAAAATAAGTCCATCATAAAGCAAGGACCGCATGGCTTGGAAAAGCTGACAGGGACCTGAAATTATGTCAGATCCCTGTCAGGGACCTGAAATTAATTCTCCCAAAAAAAAATCGAAAAAGGAAAAAAAAACACCTTCTAATTTATATGCTTGGTAACACTCTTCATTACTGCTCTCATCTTATTTGTCCATCATAAAATTAGATCTAAAATTGATCAGACTTTGAATTCCAGGAATTTTGGAGCGAATCAAAATTTAAAATTTATTCTTTGTCTAATTTTTCAATTAGACAGCAGATATATTATATATATATATATTAAAAATATAATTGGCATTTTTATCTCTTTTATTAGTGGGGATGTTTGGTAAATTTTTTATTTATGTAAGAAATGTTTAGTTCTAATCAAATATGAAAGTTTTTTTTTGTTGGACTAGTCCAATGCACCACTGAGCTGAGCGGACACACACCCACCTCGGATGTGAGACCCAAGACCCCTCCCACCCATCTCATGTCCTGTTTATATATTATCTCATTTTAAAAAAAAAAAATCACATAAAGCGCTTACGAGTTACCTCTTACAGGTCTCGATACTTACATGTCTTGATGTGCAGCAGTGGTCTGATCATTGAGCTACCCCTTATGCACAAAATGTGAAATAGTTACGTACCTGTAAATTCAAAGTTAACTGCAATCACTCTAAAAAGTTTTCTCAACACAATCCGTATCTTTAGAGTACTCTAAACACTTCTCACCTGCTTTCCACCTAAATATCTATTCTTTTCTTCTTCAGAAATACCACCCTCTATGCTCTCATATCAACCTCAGTGTTCATGTTTAATAATCAAAATCTTAGTATCAAAGACAATGCTATCTCAAAATTGGAAGAGATGGGGTTTGGTTTTGCCGCTTACTAAATATTGTCCGGACTGGCTTTTAATTTGTTGTTGGGGAAATGGAGATGTAGAATAGGATGGACGATGAAGAACTAACCCTGATTATATACCCCCACTACATGAAGCCCTCCCCTTTTCAGACATTTTTCATTGAGATGGAATTTGGTTGGTAATGTGGACATCCCTTGTAAGTTTGGAATCCACAATTGGCACTGCCAACTAGGACACACATGAGGAATGAAAGGGATGAGCTGGATAGGAGATTGTTTCATCTAGATTTGTTTGATAAATTTAATGAATCCTAATGTATGAAGCGGTCAGATATTGAATCTTCGTATTGTTTGATAAAATACTTAATAGATGTTAGAAAATATAATATGAAGGTTAAGGTACTTTTTATTTTTCACATGGGACACGCCCACGTCAACCTCTAGCCCATTGCCTCGACAAGTGACAACTGCTTGCTACTTGAGAGCTTCATCGTCCACGCCGACAATGAGGGCGTCCAAGACGTATGCCTATAGCGTTGAGTCCGACAAGGTGGAGTTGAAGCTCAGGTGGTTAAGAATCCCCCACTATTGTTTCCATTGCTCTTCACCCCATGTTCCTATAAGAATCCATCCCAAATCCTTCCTGGTCACATGTGGCGTCGACGGCAGAGGCAGAGGCGGTTTCGATTCGTCTCTCGCCCCGAATCCCTATCGATTAGCCAGAGGATGGGCAGGTCAACGGTAGGCATCGTGGTACCTTCTCGTCGTCACCCTCTACGAGTCTTGTGGAAGAGTATGAAGGAGGCAGCATAGACATTGAAGAGGAGGCACCAAAACCATCCTCGTCATTGGCATCATCATCTTCATCACAACATGAGTCATTCTCCCGGAGGGATCACTAGTATCTGGTGTCTCTAGTGGAGGACTTTGATCCGACCGTCCCAATATTATTCCATCTCCTAAACCATGACATCATGCTCTAGAACAACTTTGCCACCGCCGAGTGAATCACCTTCGATGAACGTTGCCCCCTCTCTCACTCTCCTCCACTTAAGCACATGAGTTGTTTGTGTGATTAGATTTGATTATGTTGGATCAAATCCCATTGGGACAGTGCATTGCGATCTTTTTTCTGTCTTTCTTTCTTTTAAGAAGATAAGAAATAATATGAGGGATCAATTATGTTTTATGGAAAGAAATATATTAATTCATAAAATATTTAAATTAATTATCGAACAATTCTTAATAGAAGTCTAAAATATATTAAGTACTTATCAAGTTACAAATTTACACAATACATGAAAAATTAGGCTTCAAATTTTTTAAATAAATGTTATCAAATTCCACTTTAATGTCAGTCTTTTTTAAATTCTTCAAGTAAGTGGGCGAGTTGACAACCACTGCATGATTGCATGGACTTGTTTATATATCTTGCATCAGTGTACCTCTTACTAGAGTAATGTTCATTGTATACTTATATATGGGGTGACAAAATATAGATACAGAAAAGTAGTGACAAGATTTTTATATGTAACTGAACCAGTAATATACATATCCATTTGTCGTATCAATATTTATATTTATTACACAATTAATTGTACAGAAAATATCTCCCTCACTGAAGGGAGTGTACGGTGTACCCATTGGCATATCATATTAATAGTCTTTGAAGTGTGGGGCATCTGAATTTTATTATTTTGAGAATATCTTCATTTTATATTCGATATTTTAATCTCAGTCTATTTAAATATCAAATAATCCTTAAAAGATTATTGTATTGCTAAGTTTGATGTTGGCCAAAACTATCAACTTTAGCTCAGGACAAAGTAACACTTTCCAGCTCAAGGCAACAAAGTGATCGTGTAAAGTTTGTCTGAGATCTTTCTTCCAGGTAGGTCAGACTCCCATTGTCAATTGCTCTTCCCGGTGGACAGGGGACCGCCACAATAACTTCAAGACTTTTTTTTTGAGTCGATCGGTTAGAACTCTTGCTTAAAAGCAGGAGGTCCTGAGTTCGATTCCTGGGGGGGGGAGATTTACCTGATTTACATGCAATTCTCGAGGTGTGTAGATCTGGGTTTTTTCGGTCAAGTGAGATAAGGGCAATACGGGTACACGGAAAGTAGGAGCTGCCAAGTCCTAACCTTGGAGTTTACGAACACCAATCCTTGAGCCCACAAAGCCACACGGGGTGGAATTTCCTCGTTATCAAAAAAAAAAAAACAATAACTTCAAGACTTAGTGATCCTAATATGCAACAGTCGTTATAAATATTTTAATCTTCCAAAGTTTAAACCATGCAAAACTTTCTTTATATTTTTAAGCTATAGACGAGCAATACACTAAATTTCTCCGCCGTGATATCGTCGGTCTCTCGTGACTTTTGATATGGTCGGTCTTAACTTGAGTTTCAGATTTTTAGTGGGGATGATTACATCGAGCTCAAATCTAGATCTATGAGGATGAGAATTGTTTTTCTTGACTTATAAGATATATAGTTCATGACTTCGAAAATGTAGATCTCAAAGATAATCTTTTAACGAATCAAATCAATAATAAAAAAAAAGAGTTCAACCCTGCAAATAAAAAGATAGAAGAGGGAGGGAGCTTAATTAGATGAGATCGAGTTAGGTGTTGAACCTTCACCAATTGCCCTTTGCATGTGGCTTCTAATATAGGACCAATCGGCATCTTATAACTGGATAATTTTTTTACTTGCGAAAAGTGTTACTCATCCAATACCATATACCGTCTTATGCAAAATCCGATTCGGATTCGTACAGTACTTGATACCGGTCGTCGTCAACCGACGAATTGGATCGACAAGATCAAGGATCGGCCATACCAACGAGCCGACAACTAAGTTGTCGGGCATCGTCGTCATGGGTTAGTTAATCACTGCCGAGAACCAATTCAAATCAAGCACTATATCCGGACGTCTCCAGCTGGCGCCAGCTCGCACTTGCCCAAGAGATGGGTGAGTCCGTGGATCACGATCCTCCAGCTGGCCCGCATCCACTTCAGGCAGGTGACCATCAGGCGGGATTCTCGAAACCCAGTTGGCGGAATTCCCTGAATGGCGCCCTTGCCTCACGGAGACTCGTCCACCCCTTCCTTTTATGTCCAAAGGACCAGCCCTTATAAAGGCACAGATACCCTCAAGAAAAGGTACGCTATTCATAGCACAAAACTCTCTCTATTCTCTCTCTACAACCTTCACTGACTTGATCGTCGGAGTGCCCGCCACCGAGGGGTCTCGGTGGGTCTTTTGCAGGTCGGATTCTCTCTTCACCGACGACCAGGCGACGCCGTCAATCCCTCGGGCCCACTCAGCTCGGCTCCGCCGACGATCCTTGCTGATTTTTCCAGCACATTTGGCGCCGTCTGTGGGAACTCGATACAAAAAGCTTCTCCCAATGGCACCCAAGGGAAAGGCGGCAGCTCGCACGTCGGAGGAAGGTCAACCTTGTTAACGTCACGGAAGAAGTAGCTGGAGGAGCATCCGGGGCGGGGGAGCAAGATTCGACCACCCTGTCGCGGCTCGACCGCGTCGAGCAACCCTGGCAAACCCTTCAACAAATCTTGATGCGCAGTCGTCGGGAATGCGGCAAAGGCCGACCTCGCCGATCACTTCACGGCAGAATCCACCAGTCACCTTTAGCGTGTCCCCATTCGACCCGCGTGGAAGATGACCTGCGGGAAATGAACAGGAAAATAGAAGCTTGCAGCTCGGCACCCGTGCCCCGTCGGTGGCGACGCTCCTCACCTCCTCGCCATTCACAGAAGAAATCACGTCGGCCTGGTTCCACCGAAGTTCCAGTTACCGAAGTTCCGACGCTACAATGGGACGACCAATCCGGTCCACCACCTCGACCATTTTCAAGGGCAGGTGGAAATGATAAATGTAACTGACGCTGAAATGCAGGGCTTTCATGTCCACTCTTTATGATGCACATTACAGTGGTTCAAGGCGCTCCCCGCGCGATCGGTCTCTTGCTTCTCGGACCTGGCCCAGAGGTTCCTCGACCACTTCTTCAACACGGTGCAGCATTCGTTGTGCACCGACGACCTGTGGCTGGTATCCCAAAAAGAAATGAGATGTTTCGAGACTACGCTAAACGCTTCCAGGTCGAGGCAATGAAGGTTGGACCTGGATCTGAGAACAGCCGTAACATTCTCACAAGGGTGTGCACTGACGTGGCGTTTGTCGCGTCAATCGCCAAAAAACCGCCGATAAGTCTCTCCGACCTCCTCTCTCGGATGCAGAAGTACGTCAGGCTGGAATCAACCCTGGGAGCCGCCGGACGACTTAAGCGACCTCTGGAGAAGGGGGATACGAGCTCAGGTCGAGCGAAAAGAAAAGGCCGAGGAGGGAGGAAGTGCACAGAGACAGGCGCCGAGAATCGGAGAGCCGACGGACAACTGACCGACGACCTGATGAATATCGTCGTGTAAGGGATCTACCCCGATTTGGGAGACTGCCATCAGAAATCCTCCCCGTCATCAAGAAGCTACCGGAGTTCAGGCGACCAGAACCATCGCGAGGCCTCCATCAGGACGAGGGGCCGAGCTATACTGTGAGTACCATAAAGGTTTTGGTCACCTGACGGATCAATGCAGGAGCCTGAAGATGGAAATAGCGGAGATGCTGCGCCGAGGGATAATCGGGAAGGACGTCATCGACGGCAAACTGAAGGATCGCGAACCAGAAGGAGATCGGGAACGCGAGGGGAAAGGCGCCGTCCTCGTCCTCGCCGGCGGGTCGGCAGGTGGCGGCGACAGCGGCAGGAAGAGAAAGCGTATGCATCGGCCGTCGTCCTCGGTGTGAGCCAGCCGACGCCAAGTTGGAGATGATCACCTTTTCCGCCGAAGACGCAGTTGGACTAAGCTTCCCCCACGACGACGCACTCGTCATCCATGCCAACATCGACGGATACACCGTGCACCACATCCTCGTCGACAACGGAGCGCACCCGACGTCCTCTTCTATGTCTGCTTCCTGAAGATGACGAACCTGAGCACGGAGCTCAAACCCATTGCCACACCACTTTTCGGGTTCAACGGAGCGCCAGTCACCGCCGAGGGGTCCATAAGGCTCAAAGTGACGTTGGGTACCCGACCTAGGCATGTAACAGTTGAGGTCGACTTCCTGATTGTAAAAGTGAAGTCGGCCTACAACGCGATTTTCGGGCGCGGATTGCTCGGGAGGCTTGGGGGGGTGCCGTCAACATACCACCAGAAGCTAAAGTTTCCAACTCCTAGCGGGGTGGGGGAGTTGTCGGGAGTCAGGCCGAGGCGCGCCTGTGCTATGTCAATTAGATCAAAGCAAAAGAACTAGCTATTTCTGAGTACGTACCAACTGTCGATGACACCCCGAAACACGAGCCAGCAGAGAACTAACTAAACAAATAAAGATCAAGAGCGGGCCTCTAATCATCGGGACCGAACTCAAAGAGTTGGAAAATGATATCGCCACATTCCTCGGCCAAAGCGGAGACGTATTCGCTTGGTCCGACGACGATCTTCCAGGAATAGACCCGAACATTATCCAGCACCACTTAAACGTGGACCCCGAAGCCCGGCCCATCCGGTAAAAGAAAAGGCCCTTGTCGGCCGAACGACAAGAAGTAGTGGAAAGCCAATTGACAAAATATTTGCATGCAGGTACTGTTAGAAATTCATTTTACCCAAATTGGGTCGCCAACGTCGTCCTGGTGCAAGGCAAATGACAAGTGGCGAATGTGTGTTGACTTCACCAACCTAAACAAGGCCTGCCCGAAGGACAGTTCCCGTTACCTCGGATCGACCAACTGGTCGACTCAACTGTCGGACACGAGCTCTTAAGCTTCCTGACGCCTACTCAGGCTATCATCAAATAAGGATGGCCCCAGAGGTGAGGATAAGGCATCCTTCACCACCGAGAGAGGTTTGTATTGTTTTACTCGTATGCCATTCGGACTGAAAAATGCAGGAGCAACGTACCAAAGGCTAGTCAACAAAATGTTCGAGAGGCAATCGGCAAGACCATGGAAATATACGTCGACGACATGTTGGTGAAAAGCCGACGAGCCGAGGACCACGTCAGGGACTTAGCCGAAGCTTTCGAAGTGTTGAAACTCTACGGAATGAAGCTGAACCCGGAGAAGTGCGTCTTCGGCGTCCGAGCAGGAAAATTCTTGGGGTATCTCGTCTCCCAACGAGGCATTGACGTCAACCCCGACAAGGTTCAAGCCATCCTCGGCATGACGGCTCCGAGGACAGTTAAAGAGGTACAAAGACTTAATGGCATGGTAACGACTCTAGCAGGTTTATGTCCAGGTCAGCAGAGCGGTGCAGACCATTCTTCGAGGTGCTAAGAAAAGGCCGCTTTAAGTGGACCAATGACTGCCAAAGGGCATTCGACGAGCTGAAGGAGTACCTGGCGAGCGTACCGACGTTGAGCAAGCCGAAGGAAGGGGAAGAGCTGCTGCTGTATCTGTCTGCAACAAGCTATTCCGTCAGCTCGGTGCTCGTCCGGGAAGAAGACCGAGCCCACCTACCGGTGTACTACACAAGCAAGGCACTACGAGGGGCCGAACAACGCTACCCTGACCTCGAGAAGGTCGGGTACGCTCTCGTCATGGCCGCACGACGATTGCGTCCGTATTTTTAATCACACAAGGTCGTCGTCCTCACTGACACACCGATTCGACAAGTTTTTGAGCGACCCGAGTCCTCGGGAAGGTTGGCCAAGTGGGCCGTAGAGCTCGGAGAATTCGACATTGAGTTTAGGCCCTGTGCCGCTATCAAAGCCCAAGCCCTCGCGGATTTCATTTCCGAGGGCACTGCCCGAGCAGCTACAGAAAAAGAATCCGACGAAAGATGGGAAGTCTTCGTCGACGGAGCCTCAAACTCCCAGGGCAGCGGAGCAGGGGTGGTCATGCGCTCACCCGAAGGCATCAACTTAAGGTACGCGGTTCGTTTCGGTTTCCAAGCATCTAACAACGTGGCAGAATACGAAGCGGTGGTATCAGGACTGAAGATGGCAAGAACTCTCGGTGCAAAGAAGGTCCGTGTCCACAGCGATTCCCAACTAGTCGTTAACCAGGTATCGCAAGCGTTCGAGGCAAAAGAGGAAAAGCTCGCATCGTACAAGGCCGAGGTGTTAAGGCTCATGGCGGAATTCGACTCTGCGGAGCTTGTGAAGATACCAAGGTCCGAGAACGAGCAAGCTGACGAGCTTTCAAAAATAGCATCGTCTGCACTGGAATCACCCACAACCCTATTGATAGAAGAATTATTGGAGCCAACTATAGCGCCCAGAGATCTAATGAGTGTCGAGGTAAGAACAACATGGATGACCCCACTAATAAATTTCCTCAGGAGTAGGTTGCTACCGGAGGACAAGAACGAGGCCGAGAAAACGAGGCGGCGGTCATCAAAGTTCTTCATCGTCGGCGATGACTTGTATCAAAAGGGATTTAGCTATCCCAATCTCCTCTGCGTAGACCCTGTTCAAGCCGAGGAAATTATCAACGAAGTTCACGAAGGAACATGCGGTTCTCATGCAGGCCCTATCTTTAGTAAGAAGAGTGACCCGACAAGGATACTGGTGGCCGACGATGCTTAAAGACGCCGAGAAGTACGTCAAAAGCTGCCGACAATGCCAGCTGCTCGGCAAGATCGACCGACAACCTCCATCAGAACTCACAAGCATAAATTCCCCATGGCCGTTCGCACAATGGGGCATGGACATCCTCGGACCATTCCCACCGGCGACGGGTCAAAGGAGGTTCATCATCGTCGGAGTAGATTATTTCACGAAATGGGTCGAAGCAGAGCCCCTAGCGAAAATTACAGATACCAACGCCTGGGGTTTTGTGTGGAAAAATATCATCTACAGGTTCGGTCTTCCACGAACAATCATCACCGACAATGGACGACAGTTCGACAACGCTAAATTTCGTCAGAACTGCGTCGCGCTCGGGATAGAGCACAGATTCTCCTCGGTAGCCCATCCCCAGTCAAACGGAATGGCCGAGGTCACCAATCGGACGATCCTAGATGGACTAAAGAAGAGGATAGCAAGCCATAAGGGAGCTTGGGCCGACCAACTCCTCCATGTGCTTTGGGCATACATGACGACACCAAGAGAGGCCACTCGGGAATCACCCTTCGCGTTAGCTTTCGGGATGGAGGCAGTGTCGCCCGTAGAAATGCTCGTCCCCTCGCGAAGAATCCTCGGATTTGACGAGGAAAGCAACAATCAGTCGTTGCGTGCCGAACTTGACCTAATAGAAGAGAGGCGAGGGAACGCTTCTACAAGGATGGAAATATACCAAAAGAGGTTCAAGAAAAGCTTCGACAGGAAGGTCAAACCACGACGCTTCGGAGTGGGGAGCCTTGTCCTCAGGAAGCTCGCAATTTCAGACCCGAAGTCGGCTAGCGGGAAGTTATCGCCAAACTGGGAAGGGCCATACCGAATAGTCGACGAACTCGGCCAGGGAGCTTATCGGCTTCAAGAGCTCGGGGGAGCAGTCATACCGAGAACGTGGAACGCCGAGCACCTTCGGCGCTACTTTCCGTAAGTACGAGGTCGCTTCAGCACTCTCCAAGTACAAGGTCGCTTTGGCACTCTCTAACCCAAGTACGAGGTCGCTTTGGCACTCTCTAATCCAAGTACGAGGTCGTTTCGGCACTCTCTAAATCCAACTATGAGGTCGCTCCGGCACTCTCTAAGTCTAAGTACGAGGTCGCTTCGGCACTCTCTAAATCCAACTACGAGGTCGCTCCGGCACTCTCTAAGTCTAAGTACGAGGTCGCTTCGGCACTCTCTAAGTCTGAGTACCTGTTGGTGAGGTCATTTCAACGCTCATAGACAATGAAGGAACAAAAATCGTCAGTCAAAGCAAATTTGTGCCGATATTTTCATTAAAGGAATAGAAAGTACATAGATGAGGTCAACTATGCCTCGTTCAACACATCGTCGGCAGCCTGGTCAAGGGAACGTTCGATGGCCGCACCTATGGCCTCGTCCGCCACCGCGGCAATCTCTTCGTCCCGACCCCCGACGACCCGCTCCTCCTCGGCGCCCTTGCCAGGAAGGGCCGCTCCCGACAAGTCAAGATCAAGATACAGCTCCTTCACCTTTGAAAGGCAGTCATCATATCCTGCCTTGAAGAGGTCGGCGATCTCATCCTGAAGCTCCTCGGAGTCGCGATAGTCCTCTATTGCCTTGTCCCTTTCCTCAGCGACGAGACGCGAGAAGCTTTTCTTCGTTTCTTCATGTGCAGCTATCTCGTCGTACTGAGCCTTCTTCACGGCCTCGAGCACCTTTTTCTCGGACGTCAAGGCCGCCTGGAGTTCGCTCTCCCTCTTCTTCGCCTGCTCCTCCAGCCGAAGACAACGGGCCTTCTCGGAGGCCACGAGCTCCTCGGCCTCTGCAACGCGCTTGTCGCAAGAAATCTCTTCACCTCGGCCCGATGCACGAACGCGTCGAACGCGGCCAACTGGCTCAGCATACCGTGGTAGTAGTCGTGCATGAGCCGACGTGCAGGATGGCCGAGCGTTTCGGCCTTAACTTCAGCTGGTAGGGCTTGTCGCCCCCACTCAATCGGGTCCAAGGAGAAGCGAGCCTGGGCCGACGCCGAGAAAGCGGGCGCCATGGATGACGACGGTGGAACAGAACGCTTCGCCGGATTATCCTCAGCCGATGGGACGGCTGTCGAGCTTTGACCAGGGGGCGGGGCCGACGGCGGCATAGTTTCGGCCCCACGCTGACGCTTCTCAGGACGAGAAGCCACCTTCTTCTCCCTCGAGTGAACCCGGCTCTTGGTCTTCTCGATAAGCGACCCCTTGCGCGTCGGGGGTGCGGAGTCACTCTTGTCGGCCATGGCTGCAAGCACACAGACCCGTTAGATGGGAAACACATGGATAGGACGAGAATGCAACTACGGGGATGGCGACCTTTTGTGCCCTCGTCGATCAGCCGAAATAATTCTTCGGAGATATCAACCAAGTTGGGGGGCTCCACCTCCTTCAAACATTTGAGGTCGACGAGCTCGGATGCAGTAAGCCTCGGCGATCCAAAAGCTTTGCACCAGACGTCGATGGCCGACCACTTGGTCGGGAACGGACAACCTGAGGGACTATAGACAAAAATGAAGTTCCTCTTCCAGCCGTGGAGCGAGGATGGCAGTCTGCCGTGGATGTGCCGACCATTCCTCGCCGCGAAATAGAACCAATCCCCAAACGGTTTAATGGAAAAAAGATAGAGGAAAAGGCGCAAGGTCGGAGGGACCTCCGCCGAATAACACAAGGATAGAAAACCGACAACTACGCGCCAGGCATTCGGGGCCAATTGAGAGGGAGCCACCCCCAGCTCCAGAAGAAGGAAAATAACAAAGGGGTGGAAAGGGAAACAAAGGCCTGCTCGAACCGCCTCGGAGTAAACCGAGAACCCCCCATTCATAACGTAATGAGCCCTAAAGTCCCTATCAACGAACATGACAGCGTCGGCAGGAAGAACAAATCTAGGATGCTTCCTCAACCACTTGAAGGTGCCAGGAGAAGTCTCGCAGCGAGCTTCAGCAATGTTGTCGGCTCGGCGACGAGCACCGGAAGTGTGGGCTGAAGGTTCTTTGGGAACGTAAGTCCCATGGAGTAGTTCGAGGACAAAGGAATCATCGACAGGTCCCCAGACCTGGGTTTCTATGGATCCCGACCCTTCCCCGAGGCTTTCGGAAACAAGGTCAGGGGCATCGGCCTGAGCAGAGGGGTCCCTGTAGAAGAAGAAGAACGACTCATCGCTTACCTCGGAGGGAAGCAAGCGAAGACCGAAGGATGACTCCGCACAGGCGAGCACACTCGTCGGGGGCATCGGCAGACGTCGGGCCAGCAATTCGAAAGGGTCGCGCTTGAAGCGAAGAAGACGAGCTGTTGTTTCGCATCGAACCCTGGCTATTTATAAAGCCTCGACATCAATACGATCGAACGACCCAAAAAATCCTGCACTCCAGGATTCCGCCACGTGTCGGAAGCCCGACAGCCGGAAGACGTTCACCCGGATCCACAGCGTGCGCCCCGAAACCAAGCGACGTCATCATGGCGCAAGGTCTAGAGTAAAGTACTTGACAAACCGTCACCAGCAGTACCATCATTATGACAAGACCACGGCTCTCATTATGACAGCGGCAGAACGCCCCCGACTTAGGCGCGCGGAATGCGAGGCGATGCTGAACGCCCCGTACAAATTTCTGGGCGTAATAAATGGTTTCTCTTCGAGCCGAGAACTCGCCTCGAAAAGAACCGGGGGACTAGTGATACCGGTCGTCGTCAACTGGACGATTGGATCGACAAGATCAAGGATCGGCCATACCAACGAGCCGACAACTAAGTTGTCGGGCATCGTCATCATGGGTTAGTTAATCACCGCCGAGAACCAATTCAAATCAAGCACTATATCCGGATGTCTCCAGCTGGCGCCAGCTCGCACTTGCCCAAGAGACGGGTGAGTCCCGTGGATCACGATCCTCCAGCTGGCCCGCATCCGCTTCAGGCAGGTGACCATCAAGGCGGGATTCTCGGAAACCCAGTTGGCGGAATTCCCTGAATGGCGCCCTTGCCTCACGGAGACTCGTCCACCACCTTCCTTTTCTGTCTAAAGGACCAGGCCCTTATAAAAGGCACAGATACCCTCAAGGAAAAGGTACGATATTCATAGCACAAAACTCTCTCTATTCTCTCTCTACAACCTTCACTGACTTGATCGTCGGAGTGCCCGACCACCGAGGGGCCTCGGTGGGTCTTTTGCAGGTCGGATTCTCTTCACCGACGACCAGGCGACGCCGTCAATCCCTCGGGGCCCACTCAGCTCGACTCCGGCCGACGATCCTTGCTGATTTTTCCAGCAACAGTACTGATTCGATCAACTTTGATAGATATGTACAATTTTTTTATAGGTATTAGTTTTTAACATTTGTTTTTTAATCTAAACATGATATTCTTCGAACGTTCTATTACATTCTCATCTTGAATTTTGAAGTTTTTACTCCCCTTGATATTTTACAATTGGCTTTTAGTTTTCATGACATGTTTGCTTTAGTTTTTATCAGAAGCATATCATTTCCAAATGGTTAGAAATAATAATTAAAGCTTTAATTTCCCCTTTGGCGGTTTCAAGTCGAATTCGAAGAGGTTGGCATATGGATGGCTATTGAGACCTATATCGAACACTGTCCTATATGAATTAAATGTTGGACCTGCATCCACAATAATAGAGTTAGTTTAGAATGTGTAGATCTAGAGGCTACACTTCAATACTCTGAGCGATGGTTAGTTGAACCAAGTTGGTGGGCACATGCGAGGACCACGTACGCGCACCTAAATATATAAGAGGGTATCGGAAAATTTACTTTGAAGAAATACTTTTAATATTGCACTTGCAAGTGTAATAATTATATTTTTCATAATCTTTTATTAGATAAATATGATATAAAATTTAATTAAGAGTTTCTATTAGAAGGAGTGATTTATTTTCTAATCTCTATTAAAATCTAGAAGTCACAGTCTTCATTTTTTTTGGTGTGGTTTGATTTGAAGGTTCTACTTTTGGTTTTCAGCATTATGAGTTCGCAGGATAGTTTTCATTATTTTGACGCCTCTTTTTTAAATTCATGTCTTAACGTATATGTTTTTCAGTTACAGTATAGTTTTTATATCACTTACGATAAGTATTAATTTTTTTTTACAGTAAATGTTGTTGTCTTTCACAGTAAACGTCAAGTCTCGTTACACTAAATATTTTTTCTATTACAGTAATATTTATTTTACAGTAAATATTAAGTGATTGTTACAGTAAATATCAAGTCTCCGTATAGTAAACAAAATTCTATGTTACAGTAATCTTTTCCTATTACAGTAAAGAACATCACCTATCTTACAATATCTGCTGATGATTACAACACTTAAAACTATTAAATGATATAAATACCTATTGTAAGTGATATAAAAAAATATTGTAAGTAAAAAAACTATGTTAGGTGGCGTTTTTTGTTGTAACAGAAAATATTATGATAACAAAGAATAACGTTTATTATAACGAGACTTAATATACATTGTAAAAAATATTTGATGTTTATTATAAAAAAATATTACTAGAACAGGAAATAACATCTATTGTAAAAGGATTTGCTATGTACAGTAATAAGTAACAACATTTATTGTAAAGAGACTTAATATGGTTCACAGTAAGTGATATAAAAATTATATTGTAAATAAAAAATATATTACGATAACAAAGAATCTCGTTTACTATAATGAGACTTAATATATATTGTAAAAAACATTCGATGTTTATTATAAAAGAAAATATTACTAGAACAGGGAATAACATCTATTGTAAAAGGATTTGCCATGTACAGTAATAGGTAACAACATTTATTGTAAAGGGACTTAATATTGTTTACGGTAAGTGTTGTGTAAAAATATATTGTAAATAAAAAATATATTATATTAAAGTAAAATTTTAAATTAAGACAAAAAACATCCCTCGAGATTTATAAATATTAAAAATTAAAAATTAAATCACACAAAAAAACAAAGAATTTACAACTTTTGATATTAATTTTGGTAGAGACTAAAAATAAGCCACTCTATTTGATAGGGATCCTAATTAATTTTTCCCACAATATATCACTAGGGTATTGACCAATAAAAAACTATGTGAAATGTATTTCTCTTGCCCTTGAACTCACGGATTCTACATTCTGGCAAATTTGTTGTGGGGGTGAGAGGGGTCTCAATTTTGAAAAAGAAATAATTATTATAAGATACGGAGGATAATTAAAATGATGTTAATTATTTGAAAAATAATTTTATTAGTTTGAAAGTTTGACAAACTTTTTTTTTTCAATCAATAAAATTATTATTTTTTCATTTTTTATTATAAAGACAGCAGATGATGAAACATTTCTCATTCTAAAATGAAATTACTAAATCTGACTTCTGAAGCAGCTGCCTAAAGGCTCCAAAATAGCTAACATCTCATCTCGATCACTTCAACTGTGGGTTCGGATCGACATTTAACCCACTAAAATCAGAGCAAAACTCTTATAAGGTCCTCTCCCATCGGTAACTTTTACAACTAAGTGTTAGTCCTTGAAAAAAAAAACTTGCTTTTGATGAAGTTAAAGTTTTTAAGGTTCAAGTCTAAATTGTCAAACTTAACAGATTATAAGTTAATTACTTACACTTTTTTTGAAAAAATAATACATATACCCCCTCTAACCTATCATGTTTACATAGATAAATTAAAAGTAGAAAGTACATAAGTGCAATCTTTCAGCTATATCAAGAATATTCTGGACAATTCATAAAAGTGACAGAGTGAATTTATAAATATTATAGATCATAGATCAAAGGACTATATATGTGAATAGAGAAATAATTGCTGCATTACATCATGACTACGATTTTGCCGTTTAATAGGCGAGCATCACCTGTACATCTGCTCGTTTATTGTACTCCAGTGCTTTTATTGTGCTCAGTTCAGACATATTTAATGTGCATCTAGTGCAACATATATATTTCTAATGAAGTATATGTAGTTTCTAAGGAGCATCTACGTGTTCTCAGGAGAACATACTTAATCTCTGGAGAGCATGTATGACTAGAGTTCAGGTAAAAATATATGTATCTCTTGGAGAGTATATATAGTTTCAATGGAGCATCCGTGTCCTCAAGGGAACATCCTTAGCCTCTGGGGAGTATACATGATCAGTTCATGACAAAATATATGTATCTTTTGGAGAGCATATGCAGTCGCTGAAGAGCATCCACATACTCAAAGGAGCATCTCTTGAGGAGCATATGTAATTTTTGGAGCACATTCACATAATCAGCAGAGTAACTACATCCTGATCATATGAGCACAAAAAGTGTTTGAATGCGCATTAAATGCACCTGAATTGAGTACAATAAATACGCACATGGAGTGGTGATAGCTAACTGATGCTCGTCCATTGAACGACGAAATTCAGGTCATGTTTGCTACACCACATCGATGTGCAACAAGCATTTCTCATGTGAATAAGCCCAAATTAATGTACTGATTTACGATTTAAAGAGTATTTGAAATGACTCTTTTTCAATCAAAATGTAAGAACCAAACCTAAAACCATGTACATGCCTTTATGTTATGAAGTATTTGCCTCTATGTTTTGCTATTGTTACTGTTAGAGTAGAGAGGTCGTCCTCGACCGAGTGGTTCCCAAGGGAAGACGATCGAATGCATGCCAATCACCGAGCTCTGCACCTACAAGACCACCGAGTGACCTCGGTAGGAAAGGACTCCGACGCTCAAGTCAGTTCCGGAGGTCGGAAAGGAAGAGTTTTTAGGACTAGAAGTTGCATACCCTCTGTGTGGGAGACGTCTTATCCTTTTATAGTGGTTCCACGAGCGCGGTTATGGTAAGTGGGTTGAAGACGTGTGCTCCGGGATCTGTCCGAGATTCCTGTTGAATGATTATTAGTGGGCGTTGATTGTGGGCGGTTTACGGTTGCGATTTTCGGGGTGTCTGAGCATTAATGAGCCTTCCATAATCATCGTGTGGGAGTAGTTAAAAGACGTGGTTCGTGATCTTCGGGCCTTTCCGTAACCTGACCTTCCCATATATGCGGTCGGGGCTCGGATTAGGAAAGCCTAGGGAGCGATCAGCCTTTGCTAAAAGCTGAGGCGGGAACCAACCCGTGTAACAACTTGGCTCACCAGGGGATTCGGTCTTGCGAGAACTCACCACTCGTCTTGGGGACAGCTCGGCTGGTGGAACTCATCTAGCCAAGCTGCCGGGAGCTGGCACACTTCCGATTAACCCCTGCCTTGGTCAAGTCGGCTATCCTGGCTCGGCTCAGGGTTCGGTTGGCCGAAGACATGCCACTGCGCCGAACTATCGAGTGACGACCAGCACCAACATCAAGCCGAGTGGCTATGATGACCCGTATCACTAGCCCCCCAGCTTTTACTTAGGTCGTTGTGACGAGCTGAGGAAGAGGTGCTAACAACTAATATTCAGACGCTGTCGTATACCTTTTCGCCGATTGCGTTGCGCACCGTCATGATCACGAAAAGACCCAACGGCCATTGAAAAGACGTGACTTTTGACATTCATGACTTCAGTTGGGGTGGCGCGTCGCCTCGATTTCTGACAATAATCATGGCCGCCTCCGAAACGAAGGGCGTTCCCATCGACGTCTCGTCTTCCGAACATTCCCCCAAGATCATGATCTATGCCCACGACTTGTTGGCTACCAGAGTGGTGACACGTGGGTCAATCACGACGCTTCAGGGTGGCGATGATTGGTGCCCGTTGGATCGAGATAGTCTCTGGGCCCTATAAATAGCGTCGCCAGTGTCAACATGGGACCCTTCGCACGCGAGCTTTGTCATTTACAGAGACCGAGCTCCCAAGTTGTGGCGGAGTGACCCGGCGTCTCTTGCCGAGCTCTCGGTTGACCGCCTTCGTTTGATCTCTTCCTCCCTAGAGGTAAGCCATGGGCTTGCCTTCTGCTTCCTGGTCCCCTTCTGCTTCTTCCACTGGGTATTCTCCTTCCAAGGGTACCCTGATTCACCCTTCTTCTTCTCGCCTGTCCTCTGCTTCTGCGGTTCCTTTCGACGCCAGGCCGGCGGTGGAGGAGAGCGAGGTTGAGCCCGTAGTAACTCTTGGGATGTATGTGCCCCAGGTTTCTTCAAGCGGCCCACCTCCGTTACGGAGATTGATCAAGTGACCATCGATGGAATCACGAACCATTCGGGGATCGCCTTCCCCCGTCCCCCCCCCCCCCCCCCCCCCCCCCCGACTTCCAGGTCTATGCCTCTGACATTCTTCGGCCCATTACACACGATGGAGAATGGGTTCTGTTTATACTCGGAGTCAGTCAAGGCTGGTTTCTGATATCCCCTTCACCCCTTTTTGGTCCACCTTTTGTGGTACCTGGAAGTCGCTTCCTTCTCAACTAGCCCCGAATTCGTGGCGGTCGACCGTTGGTTTTTTGGTGGCATGTGCCACGGCCAAAGTTCAGCCCAGTATTCTGAATGCGCGCATTGTTGATTGTGCAATTCCGTTGTCTAGAGTTCCTTGCGCATATCAACAAGCTCACCTTCTCTAAACTGTCTCACAAAATTAAAACAACAAAGATGAACTAGTAAAATGGTGAGCACATGCATAATATCCACGAGAGGCCGAATAGAACTTGATTTAAACTATTTTATCTTGAAATCATTCTAACAAACACTCTTAACTAAAATCACACTGCATGAGAATTAACTCTATAAATTACATCAATCAAATTCCTCTTAACTCGTTAGGTCAAACTTAATGAAGATCAAACAGAATTGAAAACACACGAATTGGTATCACTGTACCCTCTTAATGAGGGATCAAACTGGTAGACAGAAAGAATATAAATTGCAACTTCACTCATGATCTTCCAAAACTTAGAAGGAATGAAATGGAAATGCCAATGGATCAAACTCTGAAATACAAAAGAAATAGAAATAGAGCTTTCGAACTCACCAACACATAGCTTGCATCACACAGAAGAAGAGAAAAAACTAGAACCCAACAGCTCTCAGAATTCCCACAGCAGCCGAATTATTCACAGAGAATGTAAAGAAATAAACAACACCTACCTCTGCTCTCACAGAAAGAAGCAAATCTCAAATATGGACATCGCCAAGCTCCTCTTAGCAGCAGAGCAAATTCTTAAAGACTAGAATTCAGAAAAGTGAAGAAAAGAGCTCCTCCACTCCCCCTCCATCCAGGATTCACAGAAGGAAACAACACATTTGTAGTTACTCTCCGGATGGACACAGAAGCAAGACAATACTCTCACAACCTCCACTGGAAGGGATCCACACAGCACAGAAGAAATGGAACTAATCGCACAGACGGAAGGCGGAAGAAACACTTTGATCTAGCAGCTAACAACCACTCAAATGCTTACACAAAGAACATAAGATGCGCAGAAGAAATGACCGATCAAATTAGATGAAATGGGCTAAGCAAGTGCCCCTGGATCTTTCACACAATAGTCGAATTGTCACACATTAATACTAAATGAAACAGATGCCACACCCCGAAGGATAGAACGCAGAACTTCCACCACTCACTGCTCTGATCCTCTCTTGAAAAACAGAAAAGAACAGAATTAGACAATCCTAACCCCTGCTCTGCTAAATACAGAGAGAAAGAACAAGAACAGTAAAGAACTACTGGAATGCTCTTATAGCAAAAGAAGTAAACCAAACTGAAATCGAACTCCACCCCTCCCCTGCTTGCAGAAAGAAAAAAAAAACAGAATTAAACTGGCAAAGATCTAACTGGCCAAGGCTTCCCTCAATTGCTCAAACAGACAGATGAAGATAATGGAATCCAAATTGTGAAACTAAAATTCCAAAAAACAAGAATTCTCAATCTGATCCCCTTCCAGTAGCAACAAAGAAAGAAAATTTCTAACAAATCACAACAATCTTTCGAATCCCTCGTAGCAGCAAAGAAGAATGAAAAAAAAAAACTAAACTCCAATTGCCCAACTCCCTAAGACTCTCGAAGAACAAGAAGAAAAACTGGAGAACCCCCTGGTACCCCATCCCTCACTGTCTCTGCTCAAACAGGGAAAATACAGGGAGAACTGGGAACTGAAACTTCTAAAAAAAACTCGAACCCGGGGACCTCCGGAGAAGAGGACCATGGGTCCTTTTATAGGCCTCAGGGCCTCTGCTCTGCCCCAAATCGCTTCCTCATGGGCACCTGGATCGCCAGCTCAGCGCGCCATCCTCCCCTGGCCACAACAAAATACAGGGAGAACTGGGAACTGAAACTTCTAAAAAAAACTCGAACCCGGGACCTCCGGAGCAGAGGGACCATGGGGTCCTTTTATAGGCCTCAGGGCCTCTGCTCTGCCCCAATCGCTTCCTCATGGGCACCTGGATCGCCAGCTCAGCGCGCCATCCTCCCCTGGCCACAACCGCGCACAGCACCAGGCCTCAGCAGGCCACCTCAGCACAGCCCTAGCTCCATCTGCTTCCCGCCTCCATCGCAGGCGCCAGCAACCTCACGATCCGGGCCACCAGCTCTCAGCACGATCGCGCATCGCACTGGAGCCATCGGCTTCACACCCACCCAACACACACGGGGCTGTACACAGCATCTGCACCTCCTCTCCATTTTCACACAGCCTGATCGCCCTGGTCTCAGCACGAGCCCTCCGCCAGATGCACAGCACACCCATCTCCATCCTCCAGATGGAGATCCGGCCTCCCAAGCTGATCTGCATCTCCTGCGCACGGGCTTCAGCAGCCCTGCACGATCCGGCCACATCAGCGCCCAGCCGCCTTCACCTGCAGCTTCACCATCTCATCCGAGCCTCCCATCGCATGCGCCATCACCGGTGAGCCCCTCAGCACACCCTGCCGCCTCACTGCCACGCCAGGCCGCCCGCCCACACAGCAGGCGCACCGCCTGCCAGCATCTCCAGACGCCCACACACAGCTGGGCCTGGCCGCCAGCTCAACACAGGACCGCACCGCCCCCCCAGCCTACTTTGCACCAGCAGTCCCGCCGCCTTCACACCCAGCCGCGCAACACCACACATCGCCAGCCCTCCTCAGCTGGTTCAGCCCTGCACGATCCCAACCTCCATCGCCATGGCCAGCTGCACCATCTGGCCTCTCTCCCACGCCAGCCGCACGCACCAGCTCCGCTTGCACCCTGGCCAGAGCTCCCAGCGCCATCTCTGGTTTCACACAAACCGCCAGAGCTCCGCAGCAGCAGCATAGTTTGTTTCCAGCTTCTTCTTGAAGCTTCCAATAGATGAGACAAGGAATGGATAAAAGGTTAGGATAATATCGAAAAAAATGGTTAAAATGGGATGGATTGTGGCAGTCAATTTAGTTGGAATATTATTTATTTAATGGGGTGAGTGGGGTATTTAGATTAATTTTTATTTGTTTAATGGGATAGATGGGGTATGTGTCATGTTTGTAGTGGGTGGGATATTTAAAATTTAATTAAAATCTATTTAAATTATGACTAATGTTTGCAATATTAGAATATCAAATATTATTTATTGTACAATATTTGTAAGAAACTTAGACAAATTATTCAAATGGATTGAATTATTTAATGAGAGTCTACTATGTGTTCTACCAAAACTAATTTGCTCAAAAATTTATTTAAGGATGAAATGAAAATTAAACTCAAACTGCACATTATTACAAATACTGAAGTCTAAAACTACTATATGCATGAAATTTAACTCAAATAATTGTGCAGTTATCACTCCACCCCTACTAAATATTGCTAGTCCCTTAGCAATAAAAATTACTCTAAATATAGGACTAGAAGATGTAATGTCTCATGCTAACCAGCCATCATGTAAAAGATTCATGTAAAGACACGTCTTTCCTAATTGTAAGGGCTTATGGCAAGAATTAGTGCAACAAGTAGCTCACTTAAGATTCACATCAGCCCTTCTGGAGCTCCTCTACCTCAGCAGTATTCGAGATTAGATTGATTTGAGGGAGAAGAAAAGAATTGTGGAATAAGATCCTTGCTCAGTTCAGATCTGGTTGTTTCTCTTAGTTCCATTCTGCTCATCTTCCTTGAGAATTATTTCTCTGAGTTGGGGACTTTGCCCCTTTTTTGCACTTTGTGCACTCAGAATTTCTTTATTTCTTTTTCATCACCACATGCTGCACAACCCATCACTTTCAAGAGTAGCGAGTCCAACTTTACTCAGATCCGGGGCATTTTTCATGGATATATTTTTCTTTTGCTTTTGCTTTTACTTTTTTCTTTTTACTTTTCTTTTCTTGTTCCTCTTAAAGGAAGGATGAACAGTCAGGTTCCTTGATCACATGCCTTCACTTCCTTCGCATTCACTTAAGGGGAGGGGAGAAAACCCAATCACCTCTCTCCTACTAGCCTTGACAATTTGCTACATTCGGGTTTCAGCTAGTCTAAGTGGCTGTGTAGTGTGTGTATGAAAACTTCTTGCCATAAATCCTTACATAAGGTAGACAATGAGTACATGTAATCTTTTACTAGAGGCTACCTAACATGGATTTTTGCAAGGGAATGTGACAACTACAACATTTAATGGTTAAAGATCAAACAAATAGTCTGTGAAATGATAAGCATTTTTATTCAAAGATTTTATTCAAAGATGAAACATGTAATTTTATTTGCATATGTACAAGCTCAGAAAGGAAATGAAGCATTGGTTAGGGTGAGAACTATGAATGCATGTTTTATTCTACCTCTCCCCCCTACTTATTTACAGGAAAAGAAAGTAAGATAGAGAATTACCTGATAAAAGAAGTCTGTACACATGGGTGCCTCCCAAAAGCGCTAAGTTTTCGTTGTAAGCCCCCTCGAATTTCCGTCGCGTATTTGTGATTATGTGTGTATAATTGTGCTTGTGTTGTATGTACATATTTACG
The DNA here is from genome assembly GCA_014218235.1 of Colocasia esculenta. NCBI lineage: Eukaryota > Viridiplantae > Streptophyta > Magnoliopsida > Alismatales > Araceae > Colocasia > Colocasia esculenta. The sequence goes on along the minus strand of CM024763.1, from coordinate 41,891,634 downwards.
TACGCATTATAGTATAATTACGTGTGCATGTGTTTATATTAAGTATAAATAATGTATGTATTGCATGATAATAGTATGGATACAATACCGTATGTATATTGCATGTATATATGCAAGGTATGCATGGTTTTCTGCATAATTAAAGTTCTGCCGAAGGCCACCTGGGCGTCAAGCCCAGGCCGTTTAGTGGTGTCAGCGTCCAGACCTGGACGCCAACACTTATCCTGGCATCCAGCGATGTGGACGCCAATTTCTCTGACCTGCATGCGCGCAGAGCTGCAAGCTTCTGAAACAAGGTATGGCCACCATTGGGGGGATGTCCCCCAACGGCTCTGAGGGTGTGTCCATCACCCTAGTGAGTGGAGAGAGACCCTCCTAAATCCTGACCCGAATTGGCCTCTCCCACTCTTCCCTTCACCCCTGCAATAAGAAAAAGAGGAGAAAAACCTTAGAGGAAAACTGTGAGAAACCCCATCTTAGCACCCTCAAATCCGACCCCATTGGAGCTGATCTGGAGATCTACTGCGACAAGAAGGAAGCTGGAGCAAAGAAGGTTTCCCCATCGTCCCTTGCTGTGGAGCTCGTCCAAGAACCCGAGGAAGGTGACCTTGGAGGAGTCCTGCAACTTTCTTGGGACTTGCCAAGGAGGTCTTCACCAAGCCCTATATCCCTTGGAGGAATTTTTAGAAGGCAAGTTAACTATCCATGATGTCCCCTTTGAGTCTAGGTCGTTTTTGTGATTTTTATGGATTTTTTCCCTCGAGTCCTAGACCCTCCCATTCACCCAAGTTTTTAGAGCTCGGTCTGTGTTTCTGCAAGACCTGATTCGACGGCAAGGTCCCTGGACGTCCAGATCATACTTGCGTCCATCGCCATCCGGTGACCTGAGTCAGCGGCAGAGACCGGCCGCCAAGTCCTCAGGACAGAACAGTGAGCTGTTCTGCCTCTTCTTATACATTATTTCGGTATGTTTTTCCGCGATGAGAATATTGTAATCCTATACTCTATGAATACAGTCAATTGTGGTGTGTGGATGAATGTGTGTGTGTTGTGGATGGGGAATATTTATTCTATGAATTGTGAACATGACTTGTTAATGATCTTGTTAGATTATGTTTCATGATTAGTATTAGTATGAATGCCTTGGTTTTGGTTTGATCATGAAGATTAGTGTGTCAGTATGTGTGTTTGCAATTTTGGTAAATCATCTATGTTTGTGTAATTTGCTAATAAAATCCGGTTCGGTAAAATAAAAGCATGTAAGAATGGTTGTGATGATTTATCTATAGGTGTATGATTTAGGTAATCTGGTATTCTCAAATCATGCATATATCAGTAACCTTTGTTTAAATAGTAAGGGCAATTTGCAAGATGTGTTACACCCCATGTTAAATTAAATGTGGAATGACATGCTAATTAGGTGTTTTATTTACTGTAATTTCCATGAAGCTCAGAAAATCTGAACAATTGAGGGTATCATCTTGAACCCGAAAACATCATGTGGTTAATTTTTCAGGTCATTTGGATTAGTAAATAAAAGTTATGTATTTTCATGTGAAATGTGATAATCATGCATATGATCGTAATGCGATTAGTTTTATGGTCTAAAACCAACATGATTAGTGTGTTCACTTGTGTTTTTAACTCTTGAAATTCTGTAGTACCATGTTAGGTAAAACAAGACATCATGTGAGTGAGAAAGTGAAGTGATGAAAGTGTAAAGTGTAAAACCATGTGTAAAGCGTAAATGTGTAAATGTGTACTGTGCCAATGTGACACTGCTTCCGTAGAGGGCAGTGGACCTGTATCAGGAAAAGTCCCCCTGAGAAAGTTCATTGTGTTAAGTGACCCTAAAGGCATTAGGGGGAAATCCTGGAGGTGGACAAGTACCACTGGTTAGGTGGAGACTTGTTCTCTCCGGTCTGCGCAGTCCAAGAGTGGCCATTGGAATGCGTAGATGGCGTCTATGTGTAATGTGATGTGTATATGTCCTTCTTTGGTGTTTGGACTATGTTCACGGCACCTAAAATGCGTAATGTGAAATGTGAAATGTGTATGTGTCCATGTGTAAATGTGTAAGTGACAATGTGAAAGTGTATGTGTAAGTGAACCATGTGAAAGAGGGAATTTGTGTAAGAAAATTGAAACTCAAGATGTGAAAATGTGTTATTGAAAACCTATGTGAGACAAATCTGAAACATGTGAATTCAGTAAATTCATGTTATTATCATCATGTAAAATGTGCAAAAATGTCTAGAATCCATGTTAGGGATAACTAGCGACACGGGCACAAGATAGCAGAATAGTTGTTACCATGATATGTTTTATGCATTATTGTAGCTCTCATGCATAGGTTTTTAGCCATGAAACCATAATGATCAACAACCTAAAGCATGTGAAAAAGTCTATGTAGGTGTTTGAAAATATGAAAAATCCATGCTAGTTGTGTCCCTTTCATGTATGTGAAATGTTCAGGTTGATAGCTCTCATGTTTTAGCTCTTTATTAAAGTTTCATGAGTAAATTGAATCGAGATCATGTGATAGGTGAATTTCATTTTCTTTAGAAATCTGAGAGCATGATTCATGTATAAAATTGTAGAACGTTCATGAGAGGTTGAGACTTGACTTGGCTAGCATGCTAGGTGTTGCAAATTTTAAATGTGCATGTAGAAACCACTAGGACTTATAAGTGTATATCATGAGTATGTTTGCTTGCTGAGTCCTTGGCTCACTCCTTGCTTCGGCGTACAGGTGTAGTCGGTGACGTGGCCACCTTTGGAGGAGGCAGCAGAGACGACTCCGAGCGTGGAGACTAGCTAGCATTGGGAGTTTATTGAGATTGTGTATTTCATAAGTATGCAATTGAACCTTGTATTAGAGTACTAGGAAAAGAAGTAAAGTGGGACATTTGTATTTCCATTTCAGCAATTTAAATTATGTGACTCTTTAGTTCCTTTTATGTTAATTGCGAACTGCATGTATGGTTTAATGTGGATGATGAAATGAATGGAGACTGTTGTCTTTTACTTCTGCTACTCTGTTGTATATTCGCGTGTATCTCAGCTGTTTGTATCGTTTGGGTAAATGTCCCACTGTGGCAGCACTCGCTATAACCGACGTGGGTTGGTACCACTGTACCGATGTAACGAGGGCCGTCAAATCGTCTTCAGCCAGACGCAATTAGGCTTCACTTGGCTCATCTAGCCTGGTAGACTCAACTTTCAAGGAAGGCGGGTTTTCAAAAAATGCTTTAACCTCTGCCCATTAACAGTGGACGATTGTCCATTTTAGGATCAAGAATAACGACAGCGCCATTATCATAGACTTTGACAACCATGTAAGGCCCATCCCCACCGGGACTTCATTTTCCCGGGAAAAAGACGAAGCCGAGAATTTAAATAGCCAGACTTTATCATGCACTTGAAAGTTTTTCTATGAATGTGTTTGTCATGGAATGCTTTGGCCTTGGCTTTATAGATCTTGAAACTTTCGTAGGCCTCATTTCTGAGCTCTTCTAGCTCATTCAGATGAAGGGTCCTTTGTTGACCAGCTTGGGCTAAGTCAAGATTTGACTTGTTTAATAGCCCAATAGGCTCTATGCTCAAGTTCGACCGACAAATGACATGATTTTCCAAAGACCGCGCTGTAATGGGGACATTCCAATGGGAGTTTTGAAAGCAGTTCGATAGGCCCACATGCATCATCTAACCTTTCTGACCAGTCTTTCCTATCAGGCCTAACTGACTTTTGAAGAATGTTCTTATCTCCCTGTTTGATACTTCCACTTGGCACTAGTTTGGGGATGGTAAGGTGTTGCTAGCTTATGAGTGATCCCATACTTCTTTAGGAGGGTCTTGAATTGGGTGTTAATGAAATGAGGTCCTCCATCACTAATGATTACTTTGGCCACCCAAATCTAGAAAAGATGTTTTTCTAAACATTTGATAACCACCTTATGATCATTAGTCTTTGTGGCAATGGCCTCTATCCATTGGACACATAATCAACAGCACTAGAATGTACGTGTATCAAAGGACGGTGGAAAAGGTCCCCTAAAATCTATCCCCCAAACATCAAAAATTTCTACAACCAATGGGGTTAAGAGGCATCATATCCCTCTTAGAAATGTTTCCCATAGTTTGACATCTAGGACAGGCCTTACAAAATTGGTGGGCATCCTTAAACAATGTGGGCCAATAGAAACCAGAGTCTAAGACCTTAGCAGCGGTCTTCTTTCCTGAAAAGTGTCCTCCACAGGCGAGAGAATGACAAAACTTGAGGACACTTTGATGCTCGCTCTCAGGGACACATCTTCTTATCACTGGTCTAGTCCTATGAAAAATAGCTCCGGTCCTCCCAATAAAGTACTTGTCTCTAGCAAAGAATCCCTCTCTCTCATTTTTGGTCCAATCTCCAGGTACTCGTCCAATGACTTTGTAGTTCACATGTGTGCGTACCATGGAGATAAAATGTTGGAGACAGCTAAAATGTGCTCATCCGGGAAAGCATCTCTAATGGGCATAGAGTCCGGGGCCACTATTCTAGACAAGTGGTCATCTACCACATTCTTGGATCCTTTCTTATCATGAATTTCCAAATCAACTCTTGTAACAATAGAATCCATCTGATCAATCTAGCTTGGCATCCTTTTTGGCAAGGAAATGCCTCAAGGCAGCATGGTCAGTGAAACAATGATTTTGGCTCCTAAGAGATAAGATCTGAATTTCTCTAAGGCAAAAACAACAGCTAGGAGCTCTTTTTCAGTGGTTGTGTATCGAATCTGAGCATCATTCAATGTTCTGCTTGCATATAAATCACCACAAATCCTTTATCAGTTTTCTGGCCCAAAATGGCACCTACTGCAGAATCTGAAGCATCGCACATTATCTCAAATGGTAATGACCAATCTGGAGATTGTAGAATTGGAGCTCTGGTCAAAATGTCTTCTAATTCCTCAAGGCTTTATGACAAGCTTCACAAAAATGAAGGGAGTGTCTTTTACAAAGAAGTTAATGGCCTTGCATTTTGAAAAATCTTTGATGAACCTCCTATAGAATCCGCATGACCAGGAAGGATCGAATTTGTTTTGACAGAGTTGGAGGAGGCAATTCGGAAATGAGATTTACCTTGGCTTTATCTACATCTATCCCTCTCCCTGAGACAATATGCCCTAAGACAATCCTCCTCCTTAACCATGAAGTGGCTCTTTTCCCAACTTAAGACAAGATTGACATTAATGCATCTTTTGAGCACTTCAGTCAATGGTCGAGGCACGAATCAAAGTCATTTCCAAACACAGAGAAATCGTCCATGAAGACTTCGTAATCCCCAACCATGTCTGAGAAATAGACAACATGCAACATTGAAAAGTTGCAGGGGCATGCAAAGCCCGAATGGCATGCGTCTAAAGGCAAAGGTTCCAAATGGACATGTGAAAGTGGTCTTTTCTTGGTCATCGGGGTGAATAGCCACTTGGTTATACCCTGAGTATCCATCAAGAAAACAAAAGAATTTTTGGCCTGCCAGTTTTCTCTAAGATTTGTCAATGAAGGTAAGGGAAATGGTCTTTCTTGGTCATTGCATTCAGTTTACGATAGTCAATGCCACTCTCCATCCTGTAGCCAGCCTAGTGGGAATGAGCTCACCCTTTTCAGTTTGAATCACGGTTAGTCCAGACTTTTTAGGCACAACTTGAGTTGGACTAACCCACTGGCTATCAGAGATGGGATAAATAAATTCTGCATCCAGCCATTTGACAATTTCCTTCTTAACAACTTCTTTCATGTTGGGATTAAGTCTTCTTTGCATTTCGATGAACTTTTGGCATTCTCTTCTAAGTAGATGCGATGTGTGCAAACTGAAGAACTTATCCCTCTCAGATCATCTATTGTCCAACCTATAGCTCTCCTATGACTCTTCAAAACATCAATCAATTTCTTTTCCTGCCCTTCCTCAAGATCACTAGCGATTATGATGGCCATGTCTCATTCTCTCCTAAAAAGATGTACTTTAAATTTGCAGGGAGTGGTTTTAGCTCAACCTTAGGAGGACACTCAAATGGAATTGATGGATCTTATCTTGAAACATAAATTAAATGTCCTTCCTCTCCCTCAAACCCTAGAGCACAGGGTTGGTCTATTGCTTCTTCCACACAAGACTCTTCCAAGTGTCTACCACTAGACACTTTCCCTTCATCATGATGCCTAGATGCCCTGAAAATATGATACTAACCCCGCCTATCTCCAAATGATATTCCATCATCCCGGTAGTCACAGTTAATATTGGCTCTAGCTGTGGCCAAAAAGGTCTACCAGGATAATGGTTGGACTGGGTTAAATCTTGTGGAGTGTTCATGTCCGATGATGGAATCGGCTGGAAAGTAACAATCATGATTTTTACGATCACGTCCTCAACAGCCTTTAGGAGTGGTACCAGATCGATCGGCTAGTTTGAGGGACAACAGAAGTGGGTTTCAACTCTCCTAACGTGAATTTCTCAAAAATGGCAGAAGGTAGGAGGTTGACACTGGCTCCCAATCTAAAAGGCCACTCTCAAAAGTGACTCCACCGATGGTGCAAGGAATTAGTGGAGTGCCCGATCTTAAGCTTCTTAGGGAGTTGGTTTAAGACAATGGTACTCACAATTTCTGGGAGAATTATTGTTTCAGTTTTGTTTCTCACTTCACGTTTTGGAGTACACATTTCTTTTAGAAATTTGGCATATGCGGCACATGCTTTCTGGCATCAAGCAGAGGGATGTTGATGTGAACTTGCTTAAATAGTTCCAAGAGTTCTTCATTACCAGTGGATTTGTTTTTGGATTTTGGTTTTAAAGCTTCAGGAAAAGGAACTCTTGAGATGTAACAGTTTGGATCTTCATTCCTCTTGATTGTGTCTAGAGTGTTCTTCATTTATTTTCTCTTTTCCCTTGGATTTGTCTTTTGCAACATTTTCTTCAATTTCTTCCTCAATTTCAATTTCGTTTTCATTTCTTTATCCTCATTTGACATGTGTGGGTGAGGATTTGTTCTGATTTTTCCACTTCTTAAGTAGACAAGGTTTTGCATTTTCTACTTGCGGGCCCCTAGCTTGGGCAGGAGGATGATCCTGTTGTATAGGTTGGTTTTGATTTTGAGGTGCAGGAATGTTATGGACAAAAGCTTGTTGTGGTTCTGTGGTGGAGGTGCATTTTGTCTAGCAGTGGGGGTCTGTACCCCTGACCCTGATGGTATTGCTGGTTCTGGTAGAATTCGGGAGGGTTGTTCCTTGGGTTTGCTATAGTTGACTCGGCAATTGCCCTATTCCCTCCTTTGACATACATAAGCAATTTGGGACTCTAACCTTGCAAAATTTTGTTGAAAATTTTGATTTGAGTTTGATATGAGTTTGTTGTTCTTGCACAGTTTGGCATAGAGTCGCCATCATGTTTTGGAGTTGGTTCATTTTATCACCCAATTGGGTTGAGGAGGTGGTGGTTGATCAATGAAGGTTGTTGGAATTTGTGTGAGCAAATTGATTGGAATTTTGATTTCCTTGGTATTGTGGAGGTTTGAGTTAGAAGATGGGCCACTCCCGAATTCTGATTGGGATAGGATTGACCGACATGGATTGCTTGAAGGCAGTTGGAAACTTGTTCAGATTGATTTTTCCATGAAACATTTGGTGATTTCTCCAACCAGATTGTATGAGTTAGAGTATGGATCGTAGGAGGGTTTGTAGAAGCCTTGAGCAGCTTGGACTTGTTCCTGAATGAAAGGAGGCAATTGGGCGTAGTGGGACAAGCATTGTGGGTGAGCTGGGCTAGCACACATAGCACAAGTTTCAGGTTGTTGAGAAATTTTGGGTGTGGTTGCCCAGTCAAAGATAATAATTGATCGAATTTTTGTTCCAACTTCTGATCCATCTTTGGTCAAGTCTAGCTATCAGATCTTCTACCCTAGATCTGATTCTCCTCTCCCTTTTACTTCATACATCCATGCCTTCTTTACAGGTCCTAACGCTCTCTCATAAGAAGAGTGAGGCAGATTGATAGAATTCTCACTCAATGTCTCAACAGATTATATGCCTCATCCTCGCTCTTAGTCATGAATGCTCCTCCCACACGAAGCGTCAACCATTTGCCTATTTGATTCGTCAGACCTTCATAAAAGGCTTGAACAATTTGCCACCTCGACCACCAACGATGGGGGCATTTTCTAAGCAACTCCTTCAATCTCTCCATGATTCGTGCATTAATTCTCCTTGGTGTTGGGAGAATCCATTGGATTGCTCTTCTCATGGTGTTGGTGCGGCCAATGGGGTAAAATTTCTTTAAAATTTCTGCTGCATTTCTGGCCATGTTGTGATGTTCTCCCTATGGTTTCCCAACCAAGTTTAACCTTGTCTTTTAAGGAGAATGGAAATAGGGTCAACCTTAAGGCATTTCAGTGAAATTTTGGATCCTTACAGTGGAACAAATTTCTATGAATTCATCTATATGCCTATAAGGATTTTCATTAGGATTGCCATAAAAAGATGGCAGCATCTGAATGGTTCCAGGTTTGATCTCAAAATGATTTGCCGGAATTTTCGGCCTGATACAAGTAGCAGGTTGATAATTAGAAGGAATAAAGTATTCCTTCATTTGTCTGGGTGCAACCTCTTCTAAATTCTAGCAACTTGGTTTTGGTTTTGGTTGGCCACCTATGGAAAATCTTTCAATCTCGTCTATAGGTTGGGCCAAATCTAAATCCTGGAGCGTCTACCAAGCATGCACAGATGAAAAGCCTCTCTATTTATGATTTTTGAATTTTTAAGATTTTATTGATTTTTTTTTGATGAATTTTTTAACAAACACAAACAAAAAACACTTTCAAATCAAATTAACCTACCACTAAGTGTTCCTTGCTTATGTTATTTTTCTCAAAATCATATTTATGCTTGCTTAAGTCCAATCCTAACTCTTTTTGTACTGGCCGGTAAGAGGTGGAGTAGAGGGAGGCCCCCCTTGCTTTCGCAAGGACCCAATTAAATAACCTCTAGCTCACTTAAGCGTAAGCTTTTTAACCTCTAATCCTAGACACCAGACTTAAAGAGAAGTTTTGAATTCAAGAAAGGATAAATCTAATGATGAACCCTAGGGCCAAGTCTACTGGTTTTTTATGAAAGTTTAGGACAATGCAAGAATGTGAATTTTTTTGTGATTTTTGGGCAAAGGAAGGGTGATAAAATCCCTCACCTTATCTTTTTATCTAATGGGTTAAGCCCTTAAACAGTCCCCAATACAAATGTGAAGTGCAACAAACAAATTTGAACAATGGATTTTAATGCTAAGTCTAATGCATGAAACAAAGTTAGAAATCTTACCTTTCCCCCGCACTCTTCAATGCAAGAAAATGAAATTCAATGACATTAAGATGATGAATGTCCAAAACATGAGATTCTAATCTTGAGAGATGAAATTTTTTTTTACAAACAAACGGCTAACATGAAAGAGCGATTTGGAAAATTTAGATTTTAGAATTTTTTTACTTTTATTTGGTTTTTAAACTGAATGAAATGAAATTTAATTAAGAAAATATGAAGTGGTACTATAGACTAATCCAAACCAATCAACCACAAGAGGCCAATTATTACATGCCAACTAGAAGGAAATCTCTGTACATGCACAGAGATTACATGAAAACCTCACTACAACTTCTCTCACACTCCCCTATCTAAATTCTGAATTAAAAGAGAATGGGAAATGAAATCAGCAAGCTCCCTCCAATGGACTTCAAGTGCCAAGTCCAATCTCCAAGTTCCACTCCTTGTGCAAATCTGAAATAAAAGCCCAATAACAGTCAATGTAAAGTCTAAAGCAAATGAAATCAAATCAAAACAGAGTTAAATCAACTATAAGCCTCCCCGGCAACGACGCCAAGATGAAACGCGCGCATTGTTGATTGTGCAATTCCGTTGTCTAGAGTTCCTTGCACATATCAACAAGCTCACCTTCTCTAAACTGTCTCACAAAATTAAAACAACAAAGATGAACTAGTAAAATGGTGAGCACAGGTCATATCCACGGAGAGCCGAATAGAACTTGATTTAAACTATTTTATCTTGAAATCATTCTAACAAACACTCTTAACTAAAATCACACTGCATGAGAATTAACTCTGTAAATTGCATCAATCAAATTCCTCTTAACTCGTTAGGTCCAATTTATGAAAGATCAACAAATTGAAAACACACGAATTGGTATCACTGTACCCTCTTAATTGAGGGATCAATCCGGTAGACAGAAAGAAAATAAATTGCAACTTCACTCATGATCTGTCCAAAACTTAGAAGGAATGAAATGGAAATGCCATGGATCAAACTCTGAAATACAAAAGAAATAGAAATAGAGCTTTCGAACTCACCAACACAATAGCTGGCATCACACAGAAGAAAGAGAAAAACTAGAACCCAACAGCTCTCAAAATTCCCCACAGCAACCGAATTATTCACAGAGAATGTAAAGAATAAACAACACCTACTTTTGCTCACAGCAAGAAGCAAATCTCAAATATGGTCATTGCCAAGCTCCTCTAGCAGCAGAGCAAATTCTTAAAGACCAGAATTCAGAAAAGTGAAGAAAGAGCTCCTCCACCACTCCCCCTCCAGGATTCACAGAAGGGAAACAACACATTTGTAGTTACACTCCGGATGGACCAGAAGCAAGACATACTCACAACCTCCACTGGAAGGATCCACACAGCACAGAAGAAATGGAACTAATCGCACAGACGGAAGGCGGAAGAACACTTGATCTAGCAGCTAACAACCAACTCAAATGCTTACACAAAGAACATAAGATGCGCAGAAGAAATGACCGATCAAATTAGATGAAATGGCTAAGCAAGTGCCCTGGATCTTTCACACAACAGTCGAATTGTCACACTTAATACTAAATGAACAGATGCCACACCCGGAAGGATAGAAACCCAGAACATTCCACCACTCACTGCTCTGATCTCTCGAAAACAGAAAGAACAGGAATTACGACAATCCCTAACCCCTGCTTGGCTAATACAGGAGAGAAAGAACAAGAACAGTAAAGAACTACTGGAATGCTCTTATAGCAAAGAAGTAAACCAAAAACTGAAATCGAACTCCACCCCTCCCCTGCTTGCAGAAAGAAAAAAAAAAACAGAATTAAACTGCAAAGATCTAACTGGCCAAGCCTTCCCTCAATTGCTCAACAGACAGATAAGATAATGGAATCCAATTGCGAACTAAAATTCCAAAAAACAAGAATTCTCAATCTGATCCCCTTCCATAGCAACAAAGAAAGAAAATTTCTAAACAAATCACAGCAATCTTTCGAATCCTCGTAGCAGCAAAGAAGAAATGAAAAAAAAAACTAAACTCCAATTGCCGAACTCCCTAAGAACTCTCGAAGAACAAGAAGAAAAACTGGAGAACCTCCTGGTATCCCCATCCCTCACTGCTCTGCTCAAACAGGAAAATACAGGGAGAACTGGGAACTGAAACTTCTAAAAAAAACTCGAACCCGGGGACCTCCGGAGAAGACGACCTTGGGGTCCTTTTATAGGCCTCAGGCCTCTGCTCTGCCCCATCGCTTCCTCATAGGCACCTGGATCGCCAGCATCAGCGCGCCATCTCCCCTGGCACAGCCGCGCACAGCACCAGGCCTCAGTAGGCCACCTCAGCACAGCCCGAGCTCCATCTGCTTCCCGCCTCCATCACATGCGCCAGCATCCTCACGATCCGGGCCACCAGCTCCTCAGCACGATCGCGCATCGCACTGGAGCCATCCGGCTTCACACACAACACACACGGGGGCTGTACACAGCATCTGCACCTCCTCTCCATCTTCACACGGCCTGATCGCCCTGGTCTCAGCACGGCCCCTCCGCAGATGCAGCACCCCATCTCCATCCGCCAGATGGAGATCCGGCCGCGCCAGCTGATCTGCATCTCGGCGCCCACAGGCTTCAGCAGCCCCTGCCCAATCCGGCCACATCAGCGCCCAGCCGCCTTCACCTGCATCTTCACCATCTCATTCGAGCCTCCATCGCATGCGCCATCACCGGAGCCACCTCAGCACACCCTGGGCCGCCTCACTGCCACGCATGGGCCCGCCTCCGCAGTAGCGCACCGCCTGCACAGCATCTCCAGGCGCCACACACAGCTGGGCCTGGCCGCCAGCTCAGCAGCAGGACCGCACCGCGCCCCAGCCTGCTTCGCACCAGCAGTCCCGCCGCCTTCCACCCAGCCGCGCAACACCACCATCGCCACCCCTCCTCACTTGGTTCATCCCTGCACGAGCCCAGCACCTGCATCGCCATGGCCAGCTGCACCATCTGGCCTCTCCCATGGCCAGCCGCACAGCACCAGCTCCCTTGCACCCTGGCTAGAGCTCCCAGCGCCATCTCTGGTCACACAAACCGCCAGCTCCGCAGCAGCAGCAAGTTGTTTCCAGCTTCTTCTTCGTGAGCTCCAATAGATGAGACAAGGAAATGGATAAAAGTTAGGATAATATCGAAAAAAAATGTTTTAAAATGGGAATGGATTTGTCAGTCAATTTATTGGAATATTATTTATTTAATGGGTGGAGTGGGGTATTTAAGATTATTTTTATTTGTTTATGGGATAGATGGGGTATGTGTCATGTTTGTAGTGGTGGGATATTTAAAATTAATTAAACTATTTTAATTATGAACTAATGTTTGCAAGAATTAGAATATCAAATATTTTTATGTACAATATTTGTAAGAAACTTAACTTAGACAAATTATTCAAATGGATTGAATTTATTTAATGAGAGTCTACTATGTGTTTCTACCAAAACTAATTTGCTCAAAAATTTATTTAAGGATGAAATGAAAATTAAACTCAAACTGCACATTATTTACAATATTGAAGTCTAAAACTACTATATGCATGAAATTTAACTCAAATAATTTGCAGTTATCAATTCGCTCTTTTTTTACTATTTTCCCTCAAGGTCTCGGGGGATTGGCTATTCATTTCAGTTTGGACAGGCCACCACTTCCTTGGGCGTTTCCCCTCCTCTATGCATCACTGGAAGAGGAGTTTTTTTTTTATCCACAGCTCACAAGGTTGGGAGTTCCCGACCGCCTGGTCGGCCATCAACCCCCAGGATGAAGCTTTCCGACCGCCTGCCGACATGAGTGGTGCCGAGCTCTCAGACTTTGAGTCGCTGCAGGCGGTATTGGTACCGACTTGCGAGAACCCTCAGTCGACCTGTTCTAGTTAATTCGGCGGGCCGATAGAGGTCTGATGTCTTTTAGGAGGCATTCCTTTATCATTCTATGCTTTGATAGCGTTGCCTAACTTTGTGTCGCCTTGTCTTCTTGACAGTTATGGCCGAGCCAGCAGACTACCGGTCTTTGCCACCCAGCGATTTGTTGCTAGCAGAGGGAAGAAGAAGACGGCCCGAGAGAGGCACCCTGCCGAGGAGGCTGATGTCCAGATCGTTGAGCCCCCAGTCCCTCCTACCATAGTGATCCCTCCTTCGGCCCCTACAGTTCGGGAGGTGGAGAAAGCGCCGAAACGGCCGCAGCTTCTAGAAGGCTATTCGTCGAGTGCTGCTCCTTCGCCGAGCCATCCGGTCGCCCCTTCCCCTCAACCATCGGGGGCGAGCCCCTTGGAATGGGGTCAGGCATTAGCCCCGGCGGACGCTACTTTCCGGGCGGCCTCGATGAAGACCGCCGACCTCATCGACGAGCCATTCCAGGGCCTCCAACGGCAACTGGGCACGCTCGTGATACTTCATCATTAGATGGATCAAATCCGGACGTCGGCTGAGGGTCGCGTGCATCTCTTGGAGAAGGAGGTCACCGACATCAGCAAGAAGAGCGCCGAGCTCGAGGGCTCGATTGCCGCCAAAACCGCCCGGGCCAAGCAATCGGAGCAGCGGGCCGCTTTTCTTGCGAAGACTTTGGAGGAACTCAAGTCTTCGCTGGCCGAAGAGAAGGCAGCTCGGGAGGCCGAGGCGGCGGCCCACGAGGAAACGAGGGCGGAAATGGCCCGAGTCGTCGCCGAAGAGCGCCAGAAGGCTGTGCTCGAGTACACCAAGTCCGAGGTGCATCTCGACCAGATAACTGGCCTGTTTGTAGATGTCTACAAGCACTACTTGGCGGCAGTCGGCAAGGCCTTTCTCGATTTGGACCTATCATCAGTGCAGCCCCCGAGCAACGATGGCGACGAGGCTGATGAGGAAGCTGTGTGGGCCGCTGCTGCTACTGCCGATGCGGGGACCTCGGCTTCGGCCCCTCCGGCCGCCGGGCCTTAGACTTCTTCATTTTCTTTGTAGCCCAGCGACTTTTGTAATTCTCCTTTCTTCAGCCTTTTGGCCGTTTTAATGGATATAATCTTTTGTTTTTCGGATGGAGCTGCATTTTTTTCCGTGTTAGGATTTATTGACGAATTAAGCGAGTCGCGTTAGGCTGGTGGTGCTGACTGTTGGAACGATTCCATTTTGTAGCGTTCGTCCAACTTGGAGCGCCGAATTGAACCCCCTTGGATTTTTAGGAGCGCCGAAGCAACCTAGAATGAGGGTTCTAAGGGCCGAAGAAGGCCAAAGCGACTCGTTGTTGGGGCTCGGAGTGACGAAGCGACTTTGCGCAAGAGCTCTTAAGGGCCGAAGAAGGCCTGAGAGACGAGTGCCGAAGCGACCTCATTATCGGAGTTCGAAGTGCCGAAGCGATCTCGCGTAAGAGCTCTAGGGGCCGAAGGAGGCCTGAGAGACGAGTGCCAAAGCGACCTCATTATCGGAGCTTAGAGTGCCGAAGCAATCTCGCGTAAGAGCTCTAGGGGCCGAAGGAGGCCTGAGAGACGAGTGCCTAAGCGACCTTGTTATCAGAGCTCGGAGTGCCAAAGCGACCTCGCGCAAGAGCTTTAAGGTCCGAAGAAAGCCTGAGAGACGAGTGCCGAAGTGACCTCGTTATCGGAGCTCGTAGTGCCGAAGCGACCTCGCGCAAGAGCTTTAAGGGCCGAAGAAGGCCCGAGAGACGAGTGCCGAAGCGACCTCGCGCAAGAGCTCTAAGGGCCGAAGAAGGCTTGAGAGATGAGTGATCGAACAACCTTTATATAAACTTCTTCCTCTTAGGGATAATAACATCTAAGATGCTCGGCGTTCCATGTTCTTGGAATCGCCGAGCCGTTTAGGTTTGCCAAGCGGTAGGCCCCTTGTCCCAGGTCCTCAATCACACGATAAGGACCCTCCCAAGTAGGCGAAAGTTTCCCTGCTGCCGACCTCAGATCCGAAATGGCAAGCTTTCGGAGGATGAGGCTTCCCACGCTGAAGCGACGAGGCCTTACAACCTTGTTGAATCTTCTCTTCATCTTCTGCTGGTAGACTTCGACCTTTAGTGCAGCCTTGTCCCGTCGCTCTTCTATCAGGTCCAACTCGGCCCATAGCGAACGATTGTTATCTTCACGATCGAACCCAAGAACTCATCCTGAGGGTACGAGTAGCTCCACTGGTGTGACTGCTTCCACACCGAAGGCCAACATGAAAGGAGATTCTTGAGTGGCTTCGCGGGGAGTTGCTCGATACGCCCACAGGACATGAGGGAGTTCTTCGACCCATCGGCCTTTGTGGTCGTCCAGTCTTTTCTTCAGCCCATCGAGGAGCGTTCGGTTAGTCACCTCGGCTTGCCCATTAGTTTGAGGATGCGCCACTGATGTGAAACGATGGCTGATGCCGAACTCCACACAGTTGCGGTGAAACCTAGCGTTGTCGAACGGTTTTCCGTTATCGGTGATGATCGTCCGAGGCAGCCCGAACCTGCAAATGAGGTTCTTCCAGACGAACCCCCAGGCGTTAGAGTCGGTGATCTTTTCCAGAGGCTCAGCTTCCACCCACTTGGTGAAGTAGTTGACCCCGACGATAAGGAACTTCCGTTGGCCCGAGGCTGGTGGAAATGGGTTGAGGATGTCCATCCCCCATTGCGCGAAGGGCCATGGAGCACTCAACAGTTTGATATTGGAGGGTGGTTTCCGATCTACCTTGTTGAAGAGCTGGCATCGCGAGCATCTCCGCACGTATTCTTCAGCATCCTTCAGCATGGTAGGCCATCAATAACCTTGCCGAGTTACTCTCTGGACCAAAGACCGTGGTCCCGTATGGCTCCCACACGTGCCCTCGTGCACCTCGGCGATGATTTTCTCAGCTTGAGTTTGGTTGACGCACCGTAGATGAGGGAAGTTGAAGCCCTTCCTGTAGAGATCATCACCAATCATAAAAAATCTGGGTGCACATCTTTGTACCTTTAGGGCATCCTCCTTATTAATTGGGAGCTGCCCATCCTGGATATAACCAACGATTGGGGTCATCCACGTCGGCTCGGTGTCGGTGCACATGATTTCTACAGCCCCTACTGAAGGCTCGCCGAGTTCTTCTACGAACACGGAGAACTCTTGAAGATGTCCTGAGGTGACTGCGTACTTGGATAGTGTGTCGACTTGAGCATTATCGGCTCAGGGAATCTTCAGCAATTTCATCGCTTCGAAGTCGACCATCATTCTCCGAACCATGGTCATGTAAGAAATAAGCTTTTCTTCTTTGGACTCAAACTCCTTCGAGACTTGGCTGATGACCAGATGGGAGTCGCTGTGGACCCGGACTTTCGTCGCTCCCAGGTTCTTAGCCATCCTGAGTCCTGAGATGACAACTTCGTACTCTGCTACGTTATTAGAAGCAGAGAACCCAAGCCGAATCACATACCTTAGGACGATGTCGTCTGGGGATTGTAGGATGACACCGGCTCCGCTGCCCTGGGAGTTGGACGCCCCATCCACGTATACCAGCCAATGCCCGACGACCTCGTCTGGCTCGGGCATCCTCGCCGTACCTTCGGAAATAAAATGGGCCAAGGCTTGAGCTTTGATGGCGACCCGAGGCCTATACGAGATGTTGAATTCGCTAAGCTCGACGGCCCACTTGGCCTTCCTCCCCGAGGTCTCGGGTCAGCTGAACACTTGCTTGACAGGGGTGTCAGTTAGGACAACGATCCAGTGCGCTTGGAAGTAGGGTCGAAGTCGCCGTGCAGCCATTACGAGTGCGTACCCCGCCTTCTTGAGGTCGGAGTAGCGTTGTTCAGCTCCACGTAGGGCTTTGCTGGTGTAGTATACTGGGACGTGCCTTCAATCTTCCTCTCGCACGAGCACCGAACTAATCGAGTAAGTGGTGGCCGAGAGGTACAGGAACAAATCTTCTCTTGCGACAGGCTTACTCAAAGTAGTCGCATTAGCTAAATAAGATTTGAGCTCGTTGCTCTTTGGCAATCATCGTTCCATGCGAATCGCCCCTTTCGTAGTACGTCAAAAAAGGGCTTGCACCTTTCAGTCGACCTTGACATGAACCTGCTCAGGGCAGCTACTCGGCCATTGAGCCTTTGTACCTCTTTGACGGTCCTCGGTGCTGTCATGTCGAGGATGGCTTGAACTTTGTCGGGATTGACGTCGATACCTTGGTTCGAGACGAGGTAGCCGAGGAACTTCCTGGCGCGGATGCCGAAGATGCACTTTTTGGGGTTTAGCTTCATTCCATATCGGCATAAGACCTCGAAGGCTTCGGCCAGGTCTCGAACATGGTCTTCGGATCGCCTCTTTTCACCACATGTCGTCGATGTATATCTCCCTAGTCTTTCCAATTTGTTGCTCGACAGTCATGTTGACGAGCCTTTGTACGTTTCCCCTGCATCTTCAATCCGAAAGGCATTCGGGTAAAGCAGTACAGACCTTTTTTTTCGATGTGAAAGTAGTTTTTTTTCTTCATCCTCGAGGGCCATCTTGATCTGATGATACCCCGAGTAGGCGTCGAGGAAGCTTAGGAGCTCGTGCCCTGCCATGGAGTCGACGAGCTGGTCGATGCGAGGAAGGGGAAAGCTATCCTTTGGGCACGCCCTGTTAAGGTCAGTGAAGTCTATGCACATGCGCCATTTGCCATTTACTTTTTTGACGAGGACAACGTTGGCCACCACTCGGGATAAAAGACATCTCGAACAGTTCCTGCGCGTAAATACTTGGCCAAGTTGTCGTCTACTGCTTCTTGTTGATCAGCCGACAAAGGCCGCTTCTTCTGTCGTACGGGCCGAGCTTCGGGATCCACATTGAGGTGATGCTGAATGACCCCCGGGTCAATCCTTGGGAGGTCATCTTCCGCCCATGAGAAGACATCACTGCTGCTCTTGAGAAATTCAACCAGCCCTTCCTCCAACTCTCGGAGCTTGGTGCCAATCACTATTGATCTTTCCTCCGTAATTTGAATTTGCTTCGTGTGCTCGGCAGGCTCATGCCTTTCCACACTTTCATTATGCACAGGCTCATACTCGAACATAGCTGGTTCCTTGGCCTTTATTGAATTTACATAGCACCGACGGGCTTCGGTTTGGTTTCCTGCAACCTCGCCTATCCCGTACGGTGTGGGGAACTTCAGTTTCTGATGGTATGTGGAGGGGACCCCTCCCAACTTCCCCAGGATCCCTCGGCCGAATATAGCGTTGTAGGCCGACTTCACTTTTACGACAAGGAAGTCAGCCTCAACTGTTACAAGACGTGGCCGAGTCCCGAGAGTAACTTTCAACCTGATTGACCCCTCGGCGCTGACAGACGACCCGCTAAACCTAAAGAGGGGCGTGGCCACGGGTTTTAGCTTGGTGCTCAGGTCAGTCATTTTTACATAACATTCATAAAATAGAACGTCAGGAGCCGCTCCATTGTCCACCAGAATCTGATGTACACTATACCTATCGATGTCCGCGTGAATGACAGGCGCGTCATCATGGGGGAAGGTGAGGCCGAGGACATCGTCTTCGGAGAATGTTATAATGCCTTGTGGCCTCAAGGCCGAGCTCGAGCCAGTGGCCGACGCGTACGCCTTGCTTTTTCTTCCGCTATCTCCTCCTCCGGCCGAACCCCCGGCCAAGACGAGGACCGCTCCTTTCCCACCGCGGCCCCCACGCTCCTCCTTGGGGGTCTAGTCCATTGCTCGCCCATCGACGACGTCTCTTCCAATGATCCCGCGTCGCAGCATGTCTATGATCTCCATCTTGAGGCTTCGGCACTGGTCTATGGTGTTCCCGTAGCCCTTGTGATACTCACAATACTGTTCTACTCCGCGCCCTGGTGGAGGCCTTGGGAGCGGCTCGGGCCGCCTAAACTCGGGTAGCCTTTTTATGATAGGCAGGATCTTGGACGGGAGTCTGGTGAAGTTGGGGAGATCTCGGGTGCGCCTATACTCGTCATGTCGGCGGCTCGAGCCTGACCGCCTGTCTCCACGAGGTGAGGGCTCATCCCTCCTAGGCTTTTTTGGCTCCGACGCTTTGCTTGCTGATCCTAGCTCGGACGAGCGCCCCAACTTGCCTGCCGCGCCGAGGGTGGACTCCAGCCTCGTGTACCTCTGCATGCGGGAGAGCAGGTCAGAAAGACTCACAGGTGGCTTTTTGGCGATGGACGCGACGAACGGCGTGTTGGTACAGACTCTTGTTAAGATGTTGACGGCCGTCCGCAAGTCGAGGTCGATCACCTTCATAGCTTCCAACTGGAACCTCTTGGCATAGTCGCAGAAGAGCTCACCATTCCTTTAAGCAATGTGCCACAGGTCGTCGGTGCACAGGAAATGTTGCACCGTGTTATAGAAATGATCTAGGAACCGTTGGGCGAAGTCATGGAAGCTCGTCACTGACCGCGCCGGCAAGGTTTTGAACCATTGTAGCGCCGCGTCGTTAAGGGTTGACATGAAACTCGGCACTTCAGTGCATCGGAAAGGTTCACCATCTCAGCCTGTCCCTGGAAATTATCAAGGTGGTGGACAGGGTTAGTAGTCCCGTTATATCGCCGAA
The DNA here is from genome assembly GCA_014218235.1 of Colocasia esculenta. Lineage (NCBI taxonomy): Eukaryota > Viridiplantae > Streptophyta > Magnoliopsida > Alismatales > Araceae > Colocasia > Colocasia esculenta. Next base: position 41,871,793 of record CM024763.1, on the reverse strand, counting down.
ATTTCGGAAGTTGTAGCTTCATGGGCACTTGCGCCGAGGTTATCTCCTCGACAAATGGTGAAGTGGATAGTAGCGTCGTCACCGAGGGGACTCGAGTCCCCCGCTGGAGTGCCTCAATTTTCCTGTTCATCTCCTGGAGATCGTTCCTCTATCGAGGCTCCGTCGGCAGCACGCTCGTCGCTACTGGAGTCGACTCGGCCGAGTCATGGTCGATCTCCGTCATCTTGGTGGTTCCGTGATCCGTTGCTACGACAGGGGCTGTTGGGGCTGCCATGGGGGCTTGAGGAGCCGGTACGGATGCTACTGGGGCGCCGTTTGGATGTCGGCGTGACTTGTTGACACCGCCAGTTGGGCGGCGTGATCCTCTGCTGCCTCCGCATTGCTAAGGCCCGGATCAGGGACTCCCAGGCACCCTGCTGCCTCACCTTGCACCGCCGTCGCCTGCTGCCTCTGCTCCAATCGGGCCAATACCTCATGAAGTCTTGCAACAAGGGCCTCGACGCGGTCAAGGTAGGTAGAGGTGCTTGACCCTTGCTCCCCGGTGCCAGAACCTCCGCTAATGATCTCCGCGACATTGATTGAAGGGGCGATCTCTTCTTCGGATGGGCGGGCCACGATTTTTCCCTTGGGTGCCATGAGATCAAGCTTTTTGTTCGAAGATTCCCACAGACGGTGCCAAAAAATGTTACTATTAGAGTAGAGAGGTCGTCCTTGACCGAGTGGTTCCCAAGGGAAGATGATCGAATGCGCACCAATCACTGAGCTCTACACCTGCAAGACCACCGAGTGACCTCGGTGGGAAAGGACTCCGACGCTCAAGTCAGTTCGGGAGGTCGGAAAGGCAGAGTTTTTAGGACTAGAAGTTGCATACGCTATGTGTGGGAGACGTCTTATCCTTTTATAGTGGTTCCACGAGCGCGGTTATGGTAAGTGGGTTGAAGACGTGCTCCGGGATCTGTCCGAGATTCCTGTTGAATGAATTAGTGGGCGTTGATTGCGGACAGTTTGCGGTTGCGATTTTCGGGGTGTCTGATCATTAATGAGCCTTCCATAATCATCGTGCGGGAGCGGTTAAAAGACGTGGTTCGTGATCTTCGGGCCTTTCCGTAATCTGACCTTCCCATATATGCGGTCGGGGCTCGGATTAGGAAAGCCTAGGGAGCGATCAGCCTTTGCTAAAAGCTGAGGAGGGAACCAACCCGTGTAACAACTCGGGTCACCAGGGGATTCGGTCTTGCGAGAACTCACCACTCGTCTTGGGGACAACTCGGCTGGTGGAACTCGTCTAGCCGAGCTACCGGGAGCTGGCACACTGTCGATTAACCCCTGCTTCGGTCAGGTCGGCTATCCTGGCTCGGCTTAGGGTTCGGTTGGCCGAAGACATTCCACTGCGCTGAGCTATCGAGTGACGACCCGCACCAACATCAAGCCGAGTGGCCTGATGACGACCTGTATCAGCTATGTTAAATCATAGGATGTTACAATATGGTTTGTTGTACTAGTCAAAATTAGTCCAGTACGTACCGTACTATGTCAGATATTTTTCACTACAAGAATAATACAGTTTAGCTACGAAATTTAGCTACGTGAAAATTTATAGCTAATCTTTAACTAATTTGCTACGGACTAGCGACAAAAATATTGTCGTCGCAAAATTCATAATTGAGCTACAAATTTGCAATGGAAAAAAAATTATCGCTAATTCATAACTAATTAGCTACGGATCACCTACGCAGTCCTTCCATAGCTAAATCCATAGTTAATTAGCTACGAATTAGAGATAAAATCTTTCTATCGCTAATCTATAGCTAATTAGCTACGGATTTAGCTATGGAAAATTTTCGTAGCTAATTAGATATATAAATATATATATATACATATATTCTTGTATATACTTATACATACTTATATACTTGTATAAATATATTTAATTATGTACTTATAAGTATATATATACATAGATTGTATTTTAAGTGTATGTATAAGTATATACTAATATACATATATGTGTAAGTATATAAGTACATTAGTATATCCTTATAAGTATATAAAATGTATAAGTGTATACTTATATAGAAGCTACATATTAGGAAGTTGAGAAATGCTGGGGTGCAGTGGTGCGGCCCTGCCGCACCCTAGCTACTGCCGCTAGATCGCCATCCAACGACAGTAATAAATAAATAAATAAATAAATAACTATGTGCATCGCGCGCAGTGTTTGCTGCCCCTGGATGGCGATCCAGCGGCAGGCCGCACCGCAGCAATTCCCTTGGGAAGTATATAAGTAAATATATTTATATAACTATATATATTTCTATAGAAGTATTTATAAGAGTATATATTTATATTATACATATATAGAAGTATATACATATAAGTATATAAGTATGCATAAATATATAAATATATACATAAGTATGAAAGTATGAACTTATAAGTATATATAATGTATAAGTATTGTGTATACTTATTTGTTCATTTAAATATGTTTGTACTTCTATACATGTATAAAATACAAATTTATTAATATTTATAAATTTGTATTTTTTTAATAAATTAGAAAAATTAATTAGAAGTCTCTATTAGATATTTGATTTATTTTCTAGCCCTTGACAGAGTTATAAATTATTACAGTAAGTGTTATCTCTTGTTACAATATACGTTAAACTTTGTTACGGCAAGGACTTTCCTTATTATAGTCCACGGTTGGTCAAACCGCACCGTGTCATGGCTCATGGCACGGTGGGGTGACCCCAATGGGGCGACCCCGTGGACCAGTCCGGTCCGGTCCGCGGCAGGCCATTTGAGTCTATTTTTTCCCCTCTCACATCCGGTGCATCTAAGAGGTCTAAATGGTGTCGAATTAAGATGAAATTTAAAACATAAACTAATTAACAGATGATACAAATTATAATAATTTTAGTTTAATTTTTTAAATTAATTTTTTGGCAAGTAAAAATTATCTCAAAAATCATTAAATCAACTTAATCTCAACATCTAAGGGTCTAAATGATATGTAATTGAGATGAAATTTCAAACATAGGCTAATTAAGAGATGATACAAATTATAGTAATTTTAGTTTAAGTTTTTAAATTAATTTTTTGTGAAGTAAAAACTATCCCAAAAATCATTAGGTCGACTTAATCTTAACATCTATGCATCAATAATTCTTGAAATTTATATTTTTTGAATCAGTACATTTTTCTAATAATTATGATGACTTCAAATTTGACTTTATTTACGAAACCGAATGTCATCCCGTCGAAGTGTGCACAATCAAAGATAGTACCAGAATTATATTAATAATGTAATATCCTCAAATTTTAAACATCATGATTTACTTCATAATTTCTATATATGCATAATAATTAGTCTTAAATTTACATATTTAGACCCAAGGGTGTATGTAGAACACAGTTTCATGCACCGGTACCACTTTCGGTCTTGCGTATCTAACAAGGCGACACCAGATTTTGATAACATAATTAAATTCTGAGACCACCATAATTCTCAAAAAAATATTTTGATTCCAAAAATATAGATATCCAGAATTAGTGGTAAATTAATATCGAGATTTAATCAATTTATTAATTTCTGGGGCAATTTTTACCCAACAAAATTTTAAATTGAAAAATTAAACTAAAGTCGCCATAATTTGTAGCACATTTCAATTAGTTTATGTTTCAAATTTCGTCTTAAATGAATATCATATGGATAATAATATAAATATCCAAATGAAACGAAGGAATTAAATTGTATTTACGTAAAAAATTTATATAAATTTTTTTTTTACTCACGAAAGATATTTAGCCTTGAAGTAAAGTCATGATACGTATTGGGGTGTGGGTGAAAACTCTCCGAACGTGGCTAAAGCTAGCCTCAAGTTAGAAAGATCATAAGGCTTATCCTTCTACGTGTTGGCATGCATGAAAACGCATGCAACCAAAGGCTTGTATAGACCCCCTAACGTGACTAATGGAGGAGGTTGAGGAATCACGAGGATTTCCCTCATCCTCATCTCTTTCGCAGCTATGACAACCAATATAAACCCATTTATTCATTCCTATGTATCCTTTGGATGTCTACATCATCTCTTTTGATGTTGCTCCTCCTACTTTTATATGAGAGGCTACGTCTAGAAGGAAAGTAGAAGAAAGAAGGCAGATTTCTTCTCATCGTTAGATAAGATTGCCCTTTCTCTTTTTCCTCCTTCAATTAGAGTCCTTGAGATTAAGCCTCCACCTTTGTTATTACCTTTTATCTCTCTTCCTATTTTCCCCACATGCTATCCGTACTATGAAGGTCTCCTTATTTCATCCTACTAGTTGTTTCATCATGTTGACCATGAAATATTGTGTATAGGAATGTGCTCAAGACCTAACACCATTGGTTGAACTTCAATATAAAGTAGAATCACTTTAAATGTGTCTTTCAGTTGGTTTTAACCTCTCTAAAAAAAAGACCAGCATCTGTCGATATATGTGAGGTTGTTCAGAGATGAAAATTATACCCCCTACTATAAGAGTTTTGTAGACATACTTATTCAACATAATGAATATGATTAGGTAAGAACTTGTTAAATCTTCTTATTTACATGATAAGGAAGATGATATTAATTTGTAATTTTTCATGCATATGGCCAAGGCAAGGGTTGGAAAAGAAGGCTAAACATTTCAAAGAAAGATGATGAATGTGAGGACGACGATATAAGTACTGTATTTTGCTTGTAAGAGTTCATGATTGTATCATCAACATTAGATGAACACTAAATGATTGTGTCATGATTTTGACATGTTTGTATGTAATGTTAGATGAACACTAAATAGTTGCGTTGGGTTGACTTAAATGATTAAATATTTTTTTTAATATTTTTCAACCTCTCTATGTGATGTTCTTATCTTTTCCTCATTTTCTTATGAAGTTTGCTCATTTTAAATGTTCATCAAGTCACAAAACTAAAAAATGAAAATCAAACAAGCCCTTTTCCCATCGTATCTTAATGGTACCGTACAATATCACGGAGAATGCGGCACCGTCGATTCGAACGGTACGACGAACCATGTTACAGTCAAGGACTATTAATTAATCTACCCTAATAAATTTAGCCAATAATATTTTTTTCACGAATGAAACTTTCTAATTTGAATATAATTGCTAACCAATATTAATAAAAAAATACTTTTTAGTAATATTACATGTATAAATATGCATAAGTATGTACTTATTTGCACATTTAAATAAGTATGTACTTCTATACATATTTATTAATATTTATAAATTGATATTGGCTTAATAAACATTACCAATAATATAATATTTTTTAGCACTAATAAAGTTTTTTAAATTGAATATAATTGATAACCAATATAAATAAAAAATACTTTTTAGTAATATTAAATATATAAATATACATAAGTATGTATTTATAAGTATATATGATGTAAAAGTAGAGGACCCCAGTTGGGTCGATCGGTTAGAACTCTTGCTTAAAAGCAAGAGGTCTCAAGTTCGATTCCTGGGGGGGGCTTACCTGACCTATATGCAATCCTCGAGGTGTGTAGATCCGGAGTTTTTCCAGTCAAGTGGGGTAAGGGTAATACGAGTACACGGAAAGTAGGAGCTGCCAAGTCCTGATCTTGGAGTTCACGAACACCAATCCTTGAGCCCACAAAGCCACACGGGGCGGGGGTTCTTCATTATCAAAAAAAAAAAATGATGTAAAGGTATTGTATGTACTTATATGTATATTTAAATAAGTATGTACTTCTATACATGTATAAAATACATATTTATTAATATTTATAAATTCATATTGGCTTAATAAATATTAGCCATTAATATTTTTTTGAACTAATGAAACTTACTCATTTGAATATAATTTATAACCAATATAAATAAAAATACTTTTGTAGTAATATTAAATGTATAAATATACATAAGTATGTACTTATTTACTTATATGTACATTTAAATAAGTATGTACTTCTATACATTTATAAAATACATATCTAAATGATATCTATACATATCTAATAGATATAAAATACCTATATATACATATCTCAAATACAAAGTATGTAATCTATACTTTTTTATAAGATTGGTTATGTATATATATATGTTAAGAAAATCAAATTAATTCGTTTAGACTTCTTTAGGTCACTCATTTTATATCTAAATAATATTCGATTGAGATAAAAATTTAAACAGAAGTTAATTAAGAGGTACTGAAAATTATGATGATTTTAGTTGATTTTTTAGATTAAAATTTTATTGGATGAAAATTATCTAAAAAGTTATTAGGTCGGCTTAATCTCAATATCTGTGTATCAATAATTCTTGATATTTATATTTTTAGAATCTACATATTTGTTTAGTAATTATAGTCATTTTAGTTTTCATCATATTTTTGAAATTCAGTGTCACCCCATCAAATACGCACATCAAAAAATAATCTTATGCTTGTTGTGAACATTCTAATGAGACATTAATTGTAATTATAAATTTATATTAGTATTTGTTTGGTGTGTGATATATGTATGTGTGTTGTTGTATATTTTCATTGAATGAATGAGTAGGTTTACAAGTACATGTAAAACATTTATTAGAAAATTATTTTTAAAATAATTTTTTTTGGTGTTTCAGATTTAGGTATGGATTTACTATGAAAATATATGTAGTTAATCCGTAACTAATTTAATACAGATTGATTAGGGAAAGATCTGTAGCTAATCCGTAGCTAAATTTAGCTACAGATTAGCTATAGATATTTCCATAGCTATTCTCTCACTAAATTTAGCTACATATTTGTTATAAATATATTCGTAGTTAATTAATTATGAAATTATTTTTAACTAATCCATAACTAATTAATTATGATTTAGCTATGAAATTATCTACAGCTATTTAGTAGCCAACATTTAGCTACGGACATAATATGTAGCTAAACTTTTTAGCTACAGATTAGGTACGGTATTTTGTAGTGTTTCGATTCTCACATGATTCGGTATAAGTAGTATTTTTTATTAATTTCCTATTTTTATAATAAAAATTAAGATTTATTGGGTCGTATAAGATGTACCACATTAGTCAACATTTGATTCAACTTGGTACAATGGTTCAGCCAACCTTAGGATGTTGATACTTTTTCATACCGGTCACACATCTTTCACTTTATATTAATGTATAATAGTGTTAATATATCACTTTCACTTGCATGTAAATTCCGAGGATGACTAGATTTTTTTTAATGGAGTCTCTGAATACTAATTGCTGTAAACAGTTTGCAAGATTTGTGGTATATCCCACAATGGCTCTTGGATTCATAGGATAAAGCAAAGTTCGTCGTACCGTCCGGATCGACCGTGCCACATTTTCCGTGGTACGATACGGTATTGTACTGTATCGTACCACTGAGATATGGTGGGAAAATGACTTGTTTGATTTTTTTTTAGTTTTGTGATTTGATGAATATTTAAAATGAGCAAACTTCAAAAGAAAACTCTCCATCCAAACTCAAGATAGACTTTCCATCTCTTCTCATGCATGCACCTTTTCTCTCTCCCATTTCTCTCTCATATCCCCAAGAACTATTAGGAATATCACGCATTCTACAATCTGAAAAGGGGTTGATATGCTCACGAGATCTTCATCAAGTTGTTCTATTCTTCTTCAACTTCGTCCTCAAAGTGAATCACCTCAATTGGTAGTATGTGCCCAAAGTTATAGTAGATTATTCTTCACATTCTCTCTCATATCATGATCTACATATACATGATTATCATACCTTCCACATCTCAAACGAGGATATATCTCTTCGAGACTTCTTCATGAAAGTTGTTCCCCATAACTTTCTCTACGAGCTCAACTAGAATCACATTAAATGAAGGTCTGTGCTTAATGATACAGTGGATTATTCTTGACCTTCTCTCTCATATCGCGATCCAAATTAGCAGTGAGTGTGGCCTCTCTACAGCCTGAACGAGGGTGATCTAGTCTTTGGGCTCTTCATGAAAGTTGTTCATAATATGGCCAATGTATTCCATTAGATCAACACTAAGAATCCGAAAATATAAACAAAACTGTAACACCTTAAAATTTATAATAAAATATTGATATGACACTAAGAAATTAAAAGAGATAGTAAATTATATGTAAGACATGATCACTTATATAAAATATAATTATCTTTAATTTTATATTATTTTTATATTATTAATATAATTCTGGCACTATCTTTGATTGTGTGCACTTCAACGGGACGACATTTAGTTCCCAAAATAAAGTCAAACCTAAAGTCATCATAATTACTAGAAAAATATATTGATTCTAAAAATATAAAATATCAGATATTATTGACTTATAGATATTGAGATTAAGTCGACCTAATAATTTTTGGGATAATTTTTACTTGATTAAAAATTAATTTAAAAAATTAAACTATAATTACTATAATTTGTATGATCCCTTAATTAGCTTATGTTTGAAATTTCATCTTAATTGAATACCATTTAGACCCCTTAAGTGCACACAGGATTTGTCGCGATATGGCTGTGGACGATCCTTTCGCCGTACCCCGGTGACTGTGGTATCCTCTGGAGGCTCACGAACGTCGCTGCTCCCTCGTTGGCGATGAAGGGGTTGTCGGTTGACTTCGTTGACTCCCCGGTTGACTGAGGAGAAAATAAGGAAAACCACAAAGGAAAAGAAGAGATTGCGATCGCCAGGGCCTTACCGTGCCCAAGGAGGTGTTGTGATCATGTCGGTGCAGTAGCCTCGCACAGCGGTGGATTGTGGGACTCCTACTTCTCCTTCTTCGGCCGGCCAAAGAATGAGAGCTCCACGGTCTTCTTTGATGCGTTCCTGCTACAAAAAGAGACTCTATTAGACTAAAGGAGGTGTGGTAAACGTCCTAAATAGAAGAAGAAAGCCCAAAAGGAGAGCCCCGTACTGGTTTCGGACTTGAGAAGAGGGGTGGCCAAGTGCTATAACCACCCTACATGCCTTTATAGGTGTGTGACATGCCCTAAAGGAAGAGAAGAGGGGAAGAAAGAAAGAGGAGGGAGATGATCCTCGTTTCTGGTGGTGGTTGACTCCTTGTTGGGCTCCTCCAATCCTTGGTGAAGCCTCCTAGACACCCCAGATGATGAGAAGAAGAAGAGAAGCAAGGGTGTGAGCTTGGTTGCACTTTTCTCTCTCCTCTCTCAAAGTAGCATGACGTGGACGTCCAGCCTCTCCCTCCTAGTTAGAAGGCCAGAGGGTGAGTTATATAGACAGTGGGGGTCGGATCTAGGGTGCCTAGGATGCTAAGTGTGAAGAAACACACTTGCACACTTGGCAATCCATGAGTTTAAGCTCCAACCAATGGGAGGGGGCCACATAGGATTTTTACTGGGTCAATGGGGTGCCAAGGTGGTCTATATACCCGTTGGGAACGGCTACATGTGTTGCATGGCCGAGAGAATGGCGCTAGTGGGCTGGAATCTCGGGCAGTTGCGCAGACCAGGTAAACCCAGCTTGACGTCCAACGATCCTGCCGCCAAGCCCATGCAGGCGTCCACATCGGTGGATGCCAACAATAGTTAGCGTCCAAGGGGATTGCCGCCAACAAGGATTCAGTGGCTGTCGATGCTGTCGTCTACATGGGATCCGAGGCAAGTCAACAAATGGTCAAACGAGCCTTATTGGGCCATGGAACCATGCGGGGATGTGCCAAATCTCGCGTCTACAAATGCCCCTCTGAGACATCCGGTCTTGTAGGGGAGTAGAGCGGACTGAAAGGTTGGTGTCTCGGTAAACAAAGGATGCAGAGATTTAATGGAAGGGCCATCCCCGAGGATAAGAGTTCTAGCAAACCAAACAAATGAGTTAGGCCAGAAACAAATGACGAATCGTCTAAGAGACAAATGAGGTTAAGAGGGAGGGGGATCTACCCGTGTAATTATAATTTCAACCCAACGTTAGGGTCCCTGGCGTTGCCGTGTAGGACTTTGACTAGTTTCTGGTGTGTTTGAGTCAAAGGAGTTGTAATATGACGGTTGAATCGAGAGAGTCTCATAACCGGAGCTCGTCTGGGCTCGCTGGCCTAATTAGGACGTCTGTCCAAATTTAGGGGGTCGTGGAGACAAAGGAGTTGGTTGATCTCTCAAAGGACTATCAAAATATTCTAATTGGAATCAATGTTTGGAAAGCCTGAAGTCCAGAATTAAGCTCACGACTGGAGAAGGTTCGCATGAACTCAACAAGGCTGGAATGATTATCTGTGATTTGCACGGTGGGACAAGTTCCCAAAGGGGGGACAACAAAGGCCCGAAATCAGCTCAAATATAAAAGAGGGTGCTGACCCGGTAGGCCACCTGAACTGGGGAGCCACAGAGTGATCGAGGAAAATCACCATTTTTCTCTTCTTTTTTTTTGAGTTAGCAAGAGAATGTTAGCGGTGAAGACCTAAATGCATGCTGGTGTGGGTTGCCTATCTAAAATGTAAGTTAGAACTAGAGGAAAATTCTAAAGCCATACGAATAACTGGGAGATCGCAAACCTGTCATGGTTTTTGGTAAAGTGGAACTCGAGGTTCACGGTCGCCAAGTTATTCGCCTCTGGTGGGGTCCTATGTTAGACATACCTGTGTAACACTCATGGTCGCATAAGTGTTCCAGAATTTATAGCGTTGTTTGTGCTTCAATATCTGCAAGACAACTCGTAGCACAAGGTGAGAAATAAGGGCCATAAAATTTTGCTGGTATTAACGTCCACATTGATTGCCGCCCATTTAAGGTTGACGTCAACAAAGGCCGCCGTCCACAGTGGTAGACGGCCACAGATGATGTCGTCAACTGTAAACAGACGTCAACTGATGTTGATGTTAATCAACCAGCGGATCAAACCGACAAAATAGGTGTTGGAAGGCCATTAGGACTCTATCATCTCCTTCCTCCATCCTCACTTCTCTCAGTTTCGAACCAGAGGACCTAGGAACAACCCATAGCAGCTAAAATGGCCTCTTCATCGACTGGAATGTCCACGAGCATGGACCCGGGGATCCTGAGTGAAATTCTGGGGCATTTAAGCACCCGAGTAGCCAATGGAGAGGTACGTAATGTTCATTTCTGCTTCTGTTTAGGCTGAAAATGCCCCAACATTCTTTCTCAAGGTGTCCATGGATGCGCAGGAGGTGTTTGCCTTCCCGAGCCAAGGCCAAGTACGGGCCTTCTCCTGGCTTGTGAACTTGATGAACGCCATCACCCTGGATATGAGAAGCTTCATCGGGATGTGGAACCTGAGCTTTATGGTGGTGTTGGCGAAGAACATGAAGGATATGTGGTGGGGCTTCGATGCCCTGGGAGCGCTTGTGGAGCGGTGGCACCCGCATACACACACGTTCGTGTTCCAGGGGTTTGAAGCAAGCGTGTTGCTGGAGGAGGTGGAGTGGTTCTTGGGTTGGAAGCGGTGCCTGGAGTACGACGTGACGACGCCTCTTCTCCCATGGGAAGAGATCCTGGCAGACATCGTACGAGACAAGAAAGAGATGCTGAGGATGACGAACAAACATGGGATCTTCCTAGACCGGCTGGCCTGGTGGTTGATCCAGCATGCGAAGGAGATTGGCGGAGAGAGAGCGATCTGAGGACTAACACTCTGCCTAGCTGGAGTGTTCTTGTTCCCCACTAGCGGCGACTTGCTCCTCTACGAGCATGTGGGAATCCTATCCCTGCTGTGGCGTGGGAAGTCACTTGCCCCTGCAGTGTTGGCACACCTCTACAGCTCTCTGACCACGATGAGTTTAGGCGGACGCACATGCGGGAGCTTGTTCCTGCTTCATGTATGGATGGAGGCTCACTTGAAATTTGATTTTACTGAGAAGCAACCTACCCCCTCCAGAATCTTCCTTCGGAGCTCGGTGCATTGTAGCAGGGCATGGTATGAGCCAGAGGATGAAATTAAGTGCGTGACAGCTCACCTGAAGAGCAGAGATGCCTGGCGAGACTACTTGGGGTACTTCCTAGTGGAGGATTTCATTGTCAGGGCGCTGTTTATGAGGACTATTAAGTTCAGGGTTCAAACCAGGGAGGACAGAGATTTGTGGCTGGCGGGAGCTGATCAGATGGTAGTGTACCAGCCACACCGGTGCCAGCATCAGCTTGGAATACCACGAGGCATCACAACTTCATCCAACTGTACCAACATGATCATCCCGGGGAGAAATGAGAAGTTGATGAAGAAGGCGAGGAAGACTTGGGAGAGATACGTTGTGAACAAAAGAGTGGGACTGGCAGTGCAGGAGAACTGGGAAGATATATGGAAGTATGAGGAGTACATTGACACTATTCGCTCTATTTCTTGTGATTTTTATATGGCTCGTAGGGCAAAGTGATGTATCTTCTTGAATTCAATAAGTGTAACACAACTTCAATGAATAAACAATGAGTTGTATTGTGTTCAATTGTGTTGAATGGATTGACTTGTGCGGAATTGAGCTTGAATGTGTTGAGTTGTTTTTGAAAGACTTGGATTGTATGAAATGGACTCCAATGGGTTGAATTGTCCTTCAATTGACTGAATTGAGTGTTTAGTGGAAGACTAGATGCGTGGCAGTTGGCGTCCACATCGATGGACGCCGACACGGGGTAAACGGTCAACTGATAGCCATTAACTACCTGAGAGATAGTAGACGTCCACATCAATGGCTGTCTAATTCAAACTCGACGTCCATTACCAGGACGTCGACCAGATCCGAGGTCTGACAAGGATGAGACATAGACGTCTACCAGTTGGACGTCTACAGTACGTCAACGGCCACCTGGTTGACATCACAAAAAGGTTAACGACAGCACCTTGCGTCAACTTCAAAAAAATAGCTTTTTACAAACCGCCGCTTCTCCGGCTCCCCTTCACCTTTCAAATCGCCGGAGAAGCACCATTATTCTCCTTCCATCCTTCCTCTCTACTCTAATCTCTCCTAATCTCCTTGCTCTTTTTCTCTCTCTCCTTCTTCTTTAACCCTCCCATAACCAACGCCAACTCGGAGGACTGTGGACTGATGACAAGGGAGAAGAGGAGCAGGCTTCAGACCCGCCACCAGCCAAGGGAGGAAGAGGAAGAGGAGGTGACTAGGGGGTCGACGGAGGAGGAGGAGGTCGGACCGGCGGCGATGGATGCCGGCGGTAGTGCGCCGGAACGGGAGGAGACAGCCGGAGATGGAGAGGGGGAAGAGACCGAGGTGGAGGCACCTGGGAGGCATCAACGCCAGCCAAAGGTAGGCCCTCAAACCCTGTAAAACCCTGTATGTGGTATGGAGTGTTTGTAGGAAGTCGGGAAAGAAAGGGAAACAGGGGAAGCTCTGTTGAGTATAACAGGAACTCGACGGCAACATTGGTTGCCGTCGAGTTCAAACTAACGTCTAGCATGTTGTCGTCAAGCAGAACTTGACGTCAACACCCAGGACGCCAGCTGTTGAACTTGACGGCAATGCCATTGACGTTAATATATTTAAACAACATACCTCTTTCCGTCAACTTGATTTTAACGGCAATCGATACTAACGCCAATATTCTGTGTTTTTGCACGGCAAAGGAAGAATGAGGAGTAGGGTGACTTGGGACTTGTGTTGGGCCTAATACCGGGCACTGCCAGAGGCCTAGCAGATGAGGGTTGCACGGATGGGATTTGGGCACCTGTTGGCAGTGCGGCCCTTCCACGTGGATGTCCCGTACCTCGAGGCACTGAGGGAGAGGTGGGACGAGGATTGCAAGGCATTCATCATGCCTTGGGGACACATGATACCCACGTTAGAGGACGTGGCGTATCTGACTGGACTGTCGGTTCAGGGAGAGCTGGTAGTGGGGCAGGATAGGAGGGACTACTACAATAACATAGTAGAGTTGCTGGGGCCAAAGTTCGTGGCTGGGAGGAGGAGATCGATCCAGAGCATCCTGCTCGGGTCGCTGTCGGAGGCTGTGGGACTGAGGGGAGGGAGGAGAGGACCCCTGGAGACACTGGAGGAGTTCTACACTGGAGTGCGGAGGTCGATCCAGTTGGGAGACAGGAGCGAGGAGAGATCGGTCCAGTTTTTTGTGACGTACTTGTTCAGACGGCTCCAATTCGCGACGCAGTCATCCCAGATGAACTGTAAGTTCGTCCTTCTTCTCCGGGACCTGGAGCAGGCAGGGCGGTATGCTTGGGGCACTGCGGTGCTGGGGCATCTCTTCTCACTTCTTCCTAGCAGCTCGCGGCGTTCTCAGAGCACCGGGGGTTTCACCCCCTTCCTTCAGGTACGCAAATTTTCTTTCGTGCTGACTATTGAATTAAATTGAATAAACTGCCTGACTGACTGCTTTTCTTCTTGCAGATCTGGGGATATACCCGCTTTCCCATGGGACGTGGGGTGCTGAGAGAGGGGAGCCTAGCCATGGTGCCCCTCATGGCTAGGTGGGAGGTGGCGCCAATCCGAGCGTGACGGACCGGCACGCGAAGGATGTGAGGGCTGCACTTGACCACTACCCCCACGACCAAGTAAAAAGCTCAACTAGCACCCTTTCTTTCTTGCCTTGAATTTCCATTTCATTTGATGTGATTGACCAATGTTTTTCTTCTTTTGCAAGTGGTGTGGACCCCTTACCGAGGAGAGGCGGACGCGTCTCACCCAGCGGTGGTGGCGGGCCGCCCACTGTTTGACCGCCACCTACTCCTGCTGTGCTTGGGGACGTGCGAGCCCTGTACCTGGAGCTGGTGGTGCGGACCTTGGGCTGGCACCAGCCGACCCTGGAGGTGCCTTCCCTAGGTAGAGAGGGACACTCCCCTTGACGCTTCTTCGCCGAGGACCGGGACTGGGGCGAGGAGCACGGGAGTACAGTCGCCTATTGGCGAGAGGGAGGGGAGCAAGTCCTGCAGCACACGGGCCTGCAGGACAGCGCAGCGTACCTGGCTGACTATCGAGTACGCTATGCTGGGCGACTCCAGCTTGACCAGCGAGCGGTAAGTGAACTTCTAGCTTTAAATCTTTGTTATTTCAATTATTGATCCTAACCTTGAAGTGTGGATGACAGATGCCGGAGATGGAGGCGGTACGCCTCATGGAGGGGCGGCTGGTGGAGCATGCCGTGGAGCTAGAGAGGCTCCGCGCGGAGATACAGACGCTGGTAAACTGCTATTCACTCTTGGTTTGATTTGATTTGATTTCTGACCAAGGTGTGTGAATGCAGAAAGGTGAGCTACTAAGGGCCCAGGCAGGTCGAGATGCAGGGGCGAGCTCGTCCGCACAGCCATCAGGTGGGGACCTGGTGGTCCGACTGCAAGAGGCCCTAGACAGGGCGCAGGGGAGAGTCCGGGAGCTCGAGGCGAGTAACCAGAAGCTGGGGGCCAGAGTCACAGAGTTGGAGGTAAAATGCTGAGCCTTTCCCTTTTTGCACATTATACGTTTGTTCTGACATGTTTGCTAACCTGTACAGCGACAGAGAGCAGGGGCGACCCTTCAGGCGCAGATGGAGGGTCTGCGGCTGGAGTTGGTAAGGACGGAGGGTCGCCTGCTCGAGGCGAGAGAGAGACAGAGCCAGGCGGAGGCCGACCGGGCATGGGCGATTGAGGAGCGAGCACGGGCTGTCGTAGATTTAGAGTTCTTGAAGGACCGGGTGCTGAAGAAGCGCCGGGAGCAGCAGCGACAGGCCCAGTAGGAGGCAACAGGTCAGAGCTCTTCGGGTCTCTTGATGACATTGTGTCATTGGGAGACCCATCTGCGGGACGAGGAGGGGGACAGCGACCGGAGGCCTCGATGGCATCGAGACCTCCTTTCCCAGACCGACGTCGAGAGAGGGAGGAGGAGGAGGTGAGGAGCTCTCGCCGGCAGAGGCAGGGCGAGGGAGAGAGGAGAGAGGAGTGAGGAGCGAGGCTCTAGATGTACCACCAGGGGTATGCCCCTGTTATGATATGTACAGACTTGATTCCTTTAGTGGATTTTGTGGAGAATGGTTTGATGATGTGCCTTGATTCCTGCATCCACAACACTTAAAGGAAAAAAGTTAGTGTAAATCTATCTTTAGCCCCTTGCCTAAATGATGTACCTTTCTTGAGATCTAGTCAAGGGGCTAATGTCTAATTAAAGATAGGAACATAAAAATGAAATAAATGAAGGGAAATATGCACATGCATATTTTTTTTTTTGTTGTTTTGAATAGGAAAATAAGTAGAGTGTTAGTATATGTACATGTTACCACTATATTTTTTTTTGGATTTTACGATTTTTTTTGGTTGAAATAAGCGAGAAATATGTACATGGTGAAGTATATACATCAAGAGACTCTCTTTTATTCTTTTTCTCATTTTCCATTTTTTTTTGGATTTTTGGACTTTAAGACACATATTTATCACATGTCAAAGCATAAGGTCCGTATGATCTACTTAACCACGGAGGTCATGAATAAGGAGGATCGTGCATGAAATCCTTGACATTGGAGGTTGCCCCTAACCTTCTTGATATTTTCCACTATGGAAGGTCTTATGAGGTCAAATTGCCCTTAGAGGGAGAAATTGGAAGAAATAAATAGAAGGTCATGCGAGGATTTGGTTCAAACCACTTTTTGTTTCCAAATCGACATCTTACACTAAAAGACTTGGTCAACAATCATTTTCAGGGGTATCTTTCATTTCATTTCATTTCTGGGGTGGAGGTACGTACTATTTGCTACCTCCTTGATTTGGTCAGCCTTTTTCTGGGTAATTACTTTTTGCTACCCTTTTTTGACCTTCTTGGCTTTTCTTTGCCCCCTTTTGGCATTTTGTTGACCGCCCCTTTTGTGGTGACCTTGTCTCTTAAGTGAGAGTGGGTGGTCCTCTACTCATGGTTTGCCCCTTTTCCAGACTTGACTGAGTGGGAAGAGAATAGGGTTATGTTGACCAAATTAGACCGTCCAAGTATACTTGTGATCTTCCAGCTAAAGGACAACTTTTCAACATCGTGTAGTGTGTGAAGAGACCTTACCTTACTAATGACCAAGTGGAGAAGTAGGGTATGAAACCTATAACATTGACAAGTGATGAATGATAGACCTGACTGACAGACAGATTAAGAGTAGAACTTCTTGAGGTAGATTGCATTCCAAGGATGTGAGAACTCAACTCCCTCGGGGTCCACTAACCTATATGCGTTTCCCGAGTACACTTCTTTGACAATGAACGGACCTTCCCAGTTTTCTTGCAATTTACTCCTGGGACCTGGTGCCTTTATGATTTTACATTTTAGGACCATCTCTCCCACTTCAAATTTTCTCTCAAGCACTCTTTTGGCGTAAAAATGTGCAATTCTTTGGCGATAGACTTGAGCGTGGTCAGCCGCTATCATTCGCCTTTCGTCTAAGAGTTCAAGTTGTGCTAACAAGGCCTCCCGACGTTGATCGGGGTCTAGCTCGGAATCTAATTGAACTCGAAGCGAAGGGACGAAGATCTCATATGGGAGTAACGCATCTGATCCATATGTCAAAGCATAGGGGGTTTGCCCCGTAGGAGTTTGGACCGAGATGCGATAAACCCAAAGAGCCTCAACTAAGCGGTCTGGCCAGTCGACATTGTTATGAGATTTGCAAGTTTTCTTTATGGTTTTGATGAGAGTTTTATTAGTGGCTTCTGCTTGTCCATTACCTTGTAGATAATATGGGGATGAATGATGCAAATTAATGTCATATTTACCACACATGTCGCGAAGCTCCTGTGAAGTGAATTGCGGTCCATTGTCGGTGGTGATGTCCTGAGGCACGCCGAATCTTGCAAGAATGTTGCGCTTGATGAACTTGACCACTGTTGAAGCTTTGACTTCTATGAATGCTTCCGCTTCAGCCCACTTTATGAAGTATTCGGTGGCGGTCAGAATGAAGGACTTCTTACAGATTTCTCCAGTTCTGTCCGCGAGAGGACCGACCATGTCAAATGCCAAGATGGCGAAAGGCCATGGGGCAATGAGAGGGTGAAGAGAAGAGGAAGGAGCATGAATTTTGTCACCGTGCAATTGGCATTTAGCACAGTGATGGACAAAGTGACGACAATCTTCTTCCATGGTAGGCCAATAATAGTGTCTTAGCAATTTTTTGGCAATTGCTCTACCATTGACATGGCCACCACATTCACTGGAGTGAGCGGCTTCAACAATGTTTTGGGATTCGATTTGATCAAGGCAACGGAGGTAAACCCCATTGAGGGATTTCTTGTAGAGGACGCCACCTATGATTTTATAACGCTCCGAGACGCGACGAATGGCCCGTCTGTCAGAAGAGGTGGCGTAATCTGGGAAGGATCCATCTTTGAGATAGTTCTCGATATCAAAGTACCAGGGATGGCCATCATCGAGGTTAATTTCAGGCTCTTTTGAGAGTGCATGGACTGGGAGGGAGGGAGACTTGAGTTGAGTAAACCAAAGATCAACATGGGAAGGGACTCTCAATCTTTGGACGAAGATGGTTTCAGAAGATCTTCCTAACGGAATGGGAATAGAAGAAGCCAGGGAGGCGAGAGAATCAACTAGAATGTTTTGAGCCCTATGAGTGTGGACTAGGGTGAGTTTCCTAAACTGCCGGACTACTTTTCCTACCAGCTCTTGGTATGGTTTCAACTTGGGTTCCCGGGTTTGGTACTTGCTGAGGGACTGCCGGAGTATCAATTGCGAATCTCCGATTATGCTTAACTCTTTGACTCCGAGCAACAATGCCATTTTCAGCCCAACTAAGAGTGCCTCATACTCGGCCATATTGTTTGTGGCACAGAAGGTTAATTGATAGGCGTGCGGAATGACTACCCCTTCCGGTGAGAGGAGGACTACCCCTATTCCACACCCTTTGGAATTAAGAGCCCCATTGAAGTAAAGTATCTATGAAGGTTCACCATCGATAATGGCTCCTAACTCTTCATCCAGAAAACTTTCATCGACAGGAGAATATGAAGGTAAGGGGTGGTGGGCCAAATGCTCAGCAATAGCATGCCCCTTGATTGACTTTTGGTTGACATAGGTGATATCAAATTGATTAAGAAAACTTTGCCACCTTATCAACCGCTCAGTCAGGACGGGCTTTTCAAGCAAATACCGAATTGGGTCCATGCGCGCCAGAAGCTTCACCTCATGAGCTAGGAAATAATACTTCAGCTTCTCGGCAATCCAGACGACTGCCGCACATGTTCTTTCCATGGCAGTGTACTTTTTCTCAGCCTCATTGAACAATTTGGATAAGTAGTACACTGCCCTCTCCTTCTTCTCGTCGTCATATTGGGCCAAGACTGCTCCAGTTGAATCCTCAGTGGTTGACACATAGAGCAATAAAGGCCGACCCGGGACCGAAGGAGTGAGAACAGGGAGATTGAACAAATAACTCTTTAACTCTTCAAAGGCCTTTTAACACTTATCGTTCCAATCAAACTTTGCCTCTCCTTTAAGCATCTCATAGAAGGGCTTGCAATGGATTGAATGCTGAGAGATAAATCTCCTAATAAACTGAAGTCTGCCAATCA
Source organism: Colocasia esculenta (assembly GCA_014218235.1). Classification (NCBI taxonomy): domain Eukaryota; kingdom Viridiplantae; phylum Streptophyta; class Magnoliopsida; order Alismatales; family Araceae; genus Colocasia; species Colocasia esculenta. Next base: position 41,852,310 of record CM024763.1, on the reverse strand, counting down.
GCCCTCTAACTTCTCTGATATTCCTAGAAGGAGGCATGTCAATTATTGCTTTGGCCTTATTGGGGTCAATCTCAATTCCCCTCTTGCTAACTATGAACCCGAGCAACTTCCTAGAAGAGACTCCGAAGACGCACTTCTTAGGGTTCATTTTAAGCTTGTGTTCTCTAGACCGTTGGAGAACTGCCTGGAGGACTTCAGCATGGCCATGTCATGTCTTTGATTTAACCAAGACATCGTCCACATAGACTTCCATGTGCACATGCATCATGTCGTGAAAGATTTCCATCATTGCCCTTTGATAAGTTGCTCCCGCATTCTTCAATCCGAAGGGCATCACAACATAACAATAGGTCCCCCAAGGCGTAGTGAAAGAAGTTTTCTCCTGGTCTTCCTCCGCCAAATGGATTTGGTTATACCTAGAGAAACCATCCATGAACGACAACATCTCAAAGCCAGCAGTATTGTTCACTAGGACATCTATGTGTGGAAGGGGGAAATCATCCTTTGGGCAAGCACGATTAAGGTCACAGAAATCTATGCAGATCATAACCTTACCGTCCTTCTTCATCACGGGGACTATATTAGCTACCCATTGTGGATAAAGCACAACCCTAATGAATTTGGATTTGTGTAATTTGCCAATCTCTTCTTTGATCTTGAGTGCAAGCTTGGGATGTAACCTCCTTAGCTTTTGTTTGACGGCCTTTGCATCAGCTTTTAGGACCAACCGGTGTTCGACCAAAGAGGTGTCAAGTCTCGGCATGTCCTCGTAGGACCAAGCAAAACCGTCGAAGAATTCTTTAAGGATAGCTACAAGGGCTCCTTCTTCTTCTTCTACACTCAAGTTGGCACTAACCAAGACTACCTTCGGGGATTCTTTAGTGCCAAGATTGACCTCTTTGGTGGGCTCGTCTGCAGCCATGGTTGGCTCGTCGAACCTCGTGGTGCCATCCACATAGGAGCTCACTGGGTCCTCTTCTTCTGACCCAAGATCTCCCGGCTCACCCTTCTCATCGAAATCTAGCAGATAGACTCCTAAACCATCATCTACAGAGTCACCTTCTTCAAAATCAGACTCTACAAGGGCAGGCTCATCAAAAAATTCCGGGACTTGACTCAATTTAGCACATTTCTCAGCCAAGGCCATGACATAATGGGAAGAAACTTGCCTATCCTTCTCCTTATGAACACATGGCTGAGGGGGACTAGACTCTTCTAAACTTAGACCTGACTCTAGACTAGACTCTAAATGCGACTCTAAACTAGAATCTAGACCACTATGTACAGGACTGTTATGTACAAAACTATGTACAGGGGAAGTGCCCTCAGAGGGGCGAGAGCGGGAATTTAGGCTGGAAAGCGTCGGCCTCTGGCCGAGTGGAAGAGACTCCAAAGAGGAAGGGTGCTCGATGGAGACCTCACATTCCCACCTTTCAAGATCGGCATTTTTTTTTTTTTTGGGAGTCAAGGCTCAAAACCATGAGTTGTTGACTCAATGATGCACCGATTGTCCAGGTGAGGGATGGAGGAAGGGTAGGGGGAGAAAGAAGAGAGGAAGAAGTGGATGGAGGAGGATAGTGAGGTGCCGGGCACATCTCAGTGGTGGGAGATTGTGAAGGAGATGGAGGGGATGAAGGTGATGAGGAGGGGAGATCCGAACCAAAGAGTGAGAGAAGGCCGAAGTCATCGCAGACTTTTTCAACCTCGGCAATCTCCTCTCCTTCTCCTTCACTTTCAGAGTCAGTCAGTTCTTCTATCACGGGTTCCCGCGTTCCCGACTGGAGGGGTCCCTGAATGAAGTGCTCCTTCAGGGTCCAAGTGAGAGGTTGATAGGGAATGAATGGATCTGGGTGAATGGGGTCCGGATGGAATCCTAGACCAGCCCTATCTAGCAACCTTCTCATCTGGACACTACGGATAGGACCCTGCTCATTCCTACCTAATCCTTGGCCATGGATATAGCCGATCTTGGCCATCACTTCCCAACCCTTCCCTTGAGGACATGGGATATGCTCAAACTCCTCATTTGACTGAGGAGGTTGGTTTAGATCAAAGGGTAAGGGGAAATCGAAGATGAACATCACAGGTTTCTTCCCCTTGTCCGGAATGAACAGATGCGACATTTGCTCTGAAGTGATAGAATTGAGGGTTTCCAAAGTAGGAATGCTCTTGATTTTGATAAACCGCCCATTAAATGGAAATTTGAAACATTGGTGGGCGATGGAAGGGACCCCTAAAGTTTGCTCCAGCCAGGAACGACCGAGGATGGCTTTGTAGGCTGGATCAACGTCCAAGACTAGGAACTCGGAGGACATGGTGGTGGGTCCAATCTCGAGCTGAAGAGAAATTTTACCTTTGGCAACCCTTTTGGAATTGTCGTAGGCGGCAATAGTGGAGCAGATTTTCTCCAGATTGTCCTCCCCCAAACCCAATTGCTTGAGGGTCTTCATCGGACACACGTTGATGGATGCCCCGGTGTCAATGAGGGTGGAGTCCACTGAAACCCCATTGCGGTTAATGGTAAGACAGAGAGGAAGAGATCGACACTCAGGGGGGGGCAAGATCTTTGTCCGAGAAGGAGATTGATGGTCCTTGGGTGAGGGAGAGGATAGCATTAGTGACCTCACTGGGAGGAAGGTCATCATTGACCATGATCTTTTGGAGGAATTGGAGGAGTGTGGACTGATGTGACGGTGATCTCCGAATCAATTCCAAAATAGACACCCTTGTGGGAGTCTTATCCAGATGTTGTAGAATATCATATTCGGTGCCGGCAGGAGGCGGGGGTCCATTGTCCTCCTCTTTTTTAGATGGCCGTGGAGGCGGAGGGACAATTCGGTTCCAGAGTGTGACATGAACGTCCTCCTGAGACCTAGGGAGAATAAGTTGGAGAGGTTTGGTGCCTTAGGTGGATGACTTATAGGAGGGGGGAATGGTAATGGAAGGATAGACATCCTGAGGAGAAGGTCGAATGAGGACTAAAGGTCGCTCTTCTAGGATGGCATGTATGGTGGCGGAGGGCTCCTGGGACTCTATGGAGGGACACGGGTACATTCCTCAAAACCTTCTACCCCCCATTGTTGCTCTCTCCTCACCACCTGAGGTTCTAAATGTGTCAGGGTGTGGACATTCTCTTGGGGCTTAGAGAAGGAAGGATTGTTGCTTTGGTGGTTGGGGAGAGGGTTCTGGACAATACCAATATCCCTTTTGGTGTACCTAGACTTGGCTATGGCCACCTTGACATCCTCCCAATTAATCCTACCTTGGTCGTTTATGTCGTACACCCAGTCACGAAAAGTGAAGCAATTGTTGAGTTTGTGACCATGGGCCCTATGATAAGGACATTATTTTGAGGTATCCGCCCTTGGATTGACGTTTTCCCTTTGTGGGGGGAGTCAGATAGCATCACAAGACATGAGGGCGAAGAATACGTCCTCGAGGATCTCAGGGAGAGGGAGGATAGTGAGACCTTTTGGGACCGGGCCGGGTGTAGCCAGAAGGAGGAGGAACCGCAGAATAAGGCTTGGAGGGGTGTGATGGGGATTGGAAGGAGGGTTAGAAGACTTGTTAGGAGGCCTCAATGGATGGCAGCAAGCACTAATGGACTCATTGACGGTCACCCCCTCGGTGGTAGGTGCCGCAGGAGCCTTATGTCCCTTGGGCTTCCCTTCGAAGAAATGTGGAAGAGAGGAGTCATTGATCTGATTCTGAACCACCCTAGCTCGATTATAAAGATGTGTGAAGGAGGGGAACTCACTTAGCATCAAAACAGAGCGGAGCAAAGGGGTGGTGTTGGTGACTAGTATGGTTATGGCTTGGGACTCCGGGATGGGTATGTCGGCTCTTGAACCCATGGATCTCCATTGGTTTGAAAAGGTAACAAAGTCTTCATCAGGCTTCATCTTTTCTGCCACCAAGTCGGGAAGTGTGGGGACTTGAGTGACCATGTATGAGAAATGCGAGATGAATCGCTCGAAGACTATGTCGAAATTAATAAGATCCGATGCGGGTAAGGAGGTGAACCACCTCAAAGCTTCCCCCTCTAATGATTGTTGGAAGAGGTGAACTAAGAGGACCCGATCATATAGCCACCGATGGGAATCCATGGTAAAGCCAGCAAGGTGGAATTGAGGGTCGGAGGTCCCGTCATACTTGCGGTATTTCGGGGCCTTGAAACCTGGGGGAAAGTAGGTGTTGGGAAGCTTGCAGTAGTTCTGAAGGGAATGAGGCTTGGAAAGAGACAGAGATTCAGCCAAGAGCTTCCTAATAAGACCCTCCATTTCCGACCGAGAGATGGATTCGGATTGAGCAGGGGGTGTGGGCTGAACATTGGGTGGATAGGAGAAAGGAGGAGTTGGGAAAGGAGTAGGTAAAGGAGTGGGAGGATTCGGAGTAGAAATGGGGACGGGGGAGATGGGAACCCATGAAGGAGTGATGGGCCTAGATGAAGAAGCATGGAAAGGAGAAGGGGATGGAGGGGAAGGAGAGGCCGCTGCCCGGACAGTATGCTTAGAAAGCATAGAAATGATGTCCTCTGGCGAATAGTGAGAGAGGAGTTTAGAGAATTCGGGATCTTCTTGAACATCTTGGGCATAAGTTGGGTTGACCCTCAAACTCACACTCTCCTCATTGTCGGCCTGAGAAGAGGACTGAACGGACTCTTCAGGTTTCATATCAGTGTTGACCATTCCGACAAATTCATCATTGATGTTATCGTCATATTCGAAAGCCGGATTGTTAGACATGTTGCAAGAGTTCAACCAAGAGTCCATTTAACAATACAACCTACCGATTTTAAGATGGTTTAGTTGATTAATTACACTGTTATCAAGAAGAAAGTGGATTTCTACCAAACAATGTTATCAAACAACGTCCCCAAAATTTTAAAGATTGAAGTTGTGTGTTAAATAACTTTGTAAAAGGCCAATTTCTCTCACTCCTTACTGAAAGCCGGATGAGTGGGCGGACTAAGTGGGAAGGGTAAAGGCTCTCTTGCCCCATACCGTGAGGGAATCCACAGAATTTAGGGACTTATGGAGTTCTCCTTGGAATCAACCCGATTTACCCGAGAGGGAATCCCCGAGTAAAAGGCTGTAGACCAAGGAGGGGCTATCCTAAAACATGTGGGGAGGCTAGAACAGATGAGAAAAGGACCCACCTCATGATACAGAACCGTTAGAAGACAAACATGAAGCAAACAGAAAGAAAAATAGATCAAAACAGCCAAAAACAAGCTTCTGGGAAGGTAAACGGCAAGGCCAGCGACGTCAAGTTCCTCAAAAGTATGTAAACGACATTATCGACGGACGCTGAATAGAAGTAGATGACAACAGAGATTGACGTGCAGAAGAACTAAACGACAGGAAAGATGGACGCTTACCTGGGTAGACGGCAGTATCGATTGCCGTTTACCTAGGTGAAGGCTGAAACTGTGGCAGCAGTGCTGGTCCCATCACGATCGCCAAAAGAGAGACTGTGGACGATCCTTTCACCGTACCCCGGTGACTGTGGTATCCTCCGGAGGCTCGCGAATGTCACTGCTCCCTCATTGGTGATGAAGGGGTTGCCGGTTGATTTCATTGACTCCCCGGTTGACTGAGTTGACTAAGGAGAAAACAAGGAAAACCACAAAGGAAAAGAAGAGATTGTGATCGCCACGGCCTTACCTGTGCCCAAGGAGGTGTTGTGATTACGTCGGTGCAGTAGCCTCGTACAGCGGTGGATTGTGGGACTCCAACTTCTCCTTCTTCAGCCGGCCAAAGAATGAGAGCTCCACGGTCTTCTTTGATGCGTTCCTGCTACAAAAAGAGACTCTATTAGACTAAAGGAGGTGTGGTAAACGTCCTAAACAGAGGAAGAAAGCTCAAAAGGAGAGCCCCGTACCGGTTTCGGACTTGAGAAGAGGGGTGGCCAAGTGCTATGACCACCCTTCTTCCCTCCGTTTTTGGTTGGGAAATCCTTTTATAGGTGTGTAGGAGGGTGCCCTACGTGCCTAGGGTGTGTTTGTGGGTGTGTGTGACATGCAAAAAGTAAAGGAAAAGAAGAGGGGAAGAGAGAAAGAGGAGGGAGATGATCCTCATTTCTGGTGGTGGTTGACTCCTTGTTGGGCTCCTCCAATCCTTGGTGAAGCCTCCTAGACACCCCAGATGATGAGAAGAAGAAGAGAAGGAAGGGTGTGAGCTTGGTTGCACTTTTCTCTCTCCTCTCTCAAAGTAGCATGACGTGGACGTCCAGCCTCTCCCTCCTGCTTAGAAGGCCAGAGGGTGAGTTATATAGACAGTGGGCGTTGGATCTAGGGTGCCTAGGATGCTAAGTGTGAAGAAACACACTTGCACACTTGGCAATCCATGAGTTTAAGCTCCAACCAATGGGAGGGGGCCACATAGGATTTTTACTGGGTCAATGGGGTGCCAAGGTGGCCCATATACCCGTTGGGAACGGCTACATGCGTTGCATGACCGAGAGAATGACGCTAGTGGGCTGGAATCTCGGGCAGTTGCGCAGACCAGGTAAACCCAGCTTGACGTCCAACGATCCTGCCGCCAAGCCCATGCAGGCGTCCACATCGGTGGACGCCAACAGTAGTCAGCGTCTAGGGGGATTGCCGCCAACAAGCAGTCAGCGGCCGTCGATGCTGCCATCTACATGGGATCTGAGGCAAGTCAACAAATGGTCAAACGGGTCTTATTGGGCCATGGAACCATGCGGGGATGGGCCAAATCTCGCGTCTACAATGGTGAACCCTCTGTGCACTTCAACAAGATGACATTTGGTTCCGAAAATAAAGTCAAATCTGAAGTCATCATAATTACTAGAAAAATGTACTGATTCTAAAAATATAAATATCAGGAGTTATTGATGCATAGATGTAGAGATTAAGTCGACATAATGATTTTTGAGATAATTTTTACCTGACAAAAAATTAATTTAAAAAAATAAACTAAAATTATTATAATTTGTATCATCTTATAATTAGCTTATGTTTGAAATTTTATCTCAATTAGACACTATTTAGATCCCTTAGATGTTGAGATTAAGTCGATCTAATGATTTTTGAGATAATTTTTACTTGACTAAAAATTAATTAAAAAAATTAAACTAAAATTATTATAATTTGTATAATCTCTTAATTAACTTAACTTTAAAATTTTATCTCAATTAGACACCATTTAGACCTCTTAAATATACCGGATGTGAGAGGAAAAGTTAAAAAAAAAAACGGTCTACCACGGACCGGACTGTACCGGTCCATGGCATACCGTGACGTGCCACTGCGGCACGCCCGAGTCACCCCATTGGGTGACTCGACGGTGTGGTTTGGCCAACCGTGGGATAAAGGACACTAAAAGATATGAAAAAAATTGTATCTTTTGAAATATACTTTGTTTTAACCTTTTTTCCAAAAACGGAAATTTGTCAAAGTGAGTATAATATGATATACATGCATGTACAGTTCGGTCTATGATTGAACAGTCTAAAAAAATAAAAAATGAAAAATTATATATCATAAATTATTAGCTCGTATCATTTTTATTCCAATTTTTTTTTAACCTTTCCGAGGGTGAGGACATAGACAAATTATTAGAAATTAGTAGGTATATATGTACGAGCAATGTTTGCAATTATTCACACAACGGGGTTATTTTGTAAAATTTATCTTCTTTTATCGGTGGTTCTTCAACATTAATCTGGGAAGTCACTTTTTTCTAACGCATATAATTTTAGGTAATGAATCCCCTTTTTTTTTTCCAATCACATAACATGGTTCCTCATGGAGAAATTTTTAATAATTTCAGACGCAGTGGACATAAAGTAGTCAACAATGCGACCATAGAAAAGGCTTTTTGAAAAATTAAAAAGAAATTTACATAGTATTGAATTGTTTTCATAATATAAATCTTTGATGTTACTACTGATTGCATCCAAATTGTAGGGGTACGAATATGTGTTATATATCATAATGTTACTATTGATCGCATCCAATGGCTGGTGTTCCGAATTTGTTTTATCATATATTTTGATGCTTCGATATATATCAGTATAACTTAATATTGTAATAATTTAATATACTTCTAATCTGTATGAAAATGCATGGTATAATAATAATACACACTTTGAAAGTCGCCGCTGATCTTCTCTCCTTTCCCTTCTTCTAATCCACTCTTTGCTCTCCACCAGTTCCATGTCTTCTTAGATCACTTATAATAATATTATTTTTCTAACTCCGAAGTAGCGATATCAACCTAAATATTATTATTTTTCTAACTCTATATTTACGCACTAATGTTCCTTGAATATGATTACTGTCAGCGGTCAAATAACAATAACTCCCAAAAGAAATGAAAATATCATGAACATCTTTTCATAGTAAAATTAGTTTAGGTGTTGGAAAGGGGGCAGAAAATAATGTGGTGACACATATACCTTTATAGGATTAATCTATATGGGAATGAAAAGACATCCTTGTCAAAAAAATGGAATGAAATAAAAATATATTTCTGTTAAAATAATTATCTACTATCATATTGTATTTCATCTTTTATCAACCCCAAATAAATTAATGTTTGTGGATATATATATATATATATATATATATTATCTTATCATTTATTTGAACACCACTTACTTAGATGTGTAAAAAAATATGAAAAATGTTAGGCTCCCGTTGGGAAGGGAGCCCTCTCAAACATAAAATTTGGGAAGTCCGACCCTAAAAAATATAAGTCTATCAAGTTTTACGATTGGGGACGGCGAAATTAGCAAAACTTCGCTCTCTATCCGAATGGAAGATGCCCAAAAAATATTACACAAATTTGTCCGACTTTCCCAGTAGTCTTTAAAACGAAATTCTCACCTTTGTTTAATAGGAATGACCGAAATGGATCAGATGGGCCGGGCAAACCCACTAGTAGGACCAAGAAGTGAACCTTCTCCACGTGGCGGCCTCTGTTTGGTCCTCTATCCAGTTAGGACGCACTCCCATCTTTGGCGCCCCTGGAGAGCCGTTGTTGATAACCCACTTTGGCGTCTCCCTTGCGGTGGCAGAGCAGCCACTTGCTGGCCACCGCCGCTCGAGCCTCTCATCCATGGCGGCAGCTGCTTCTTCCTTCGCAATTTCTGGTACCTGCCCAAGGTCAGGTTGCCTCCCCTAATCCCTAGAACCTCCTTGTCTGGCCTTGGGGATGCTTCTTTTGATTGTTCGTTGATTGGTGAAACAGAGTGGCAGCCCTGAGGTCATGCCAAGAGCCAAGGATTCTGGCATGCTCACAGAGGCGGATTCGAGCGAATGCAACCAAGGGAGGGGTGTCTAGCGTCTGCGAGCCCCTTCCCCCGGATAGGCCTCTGTGGTTCCCCGGTAGCTCGTCTCCTCCATGGCTTGACGGAAGGTACCTTCTTGCTTCTTCCCAGCTTGGCAATGTCCTTTTAAACTGCTAAGAAGTGAATGAACAAGTGCGGCAGTTGAGCAAACGCATAAGAATGTCTTCTCTGCGTCTGATTTGTGCAGCCTTCCTGGAGATTTTGGGTTCGATCCCCTGGGGCTAGGTGCGCATTCCCTAACAAATAATGGAAATTTCGCAATTGAAGAAATGCTGAACAACTGTTTGTAAAAAGGCCAACAAGAATTGTGAACATACTCGCCGTTCGCTTCTTGATGCTTAAATCCCTTTTCCCTCCTGGACCTACGTGTGCCATCATCCCAAGTAGCTGTAATCCTTGTAGACCCTTTTACTGATGCAACTACTTGCAGGGTCTGATCCGGAGCTCTTAAGATGGTTTGCCCAGGCTGAGTTGATGCACGGCAGATGGGCGATGCTCGCCGTTGCTGGCATCCTTATCCCCGAGTGCCTTGAAAAGCTTGGCTTCATCGACAACTTCTCATGGTATGATGCCGGGGCTCGAGAATACTTTGCGGATCCCTGGACATTGTTTGTGGTCCAAATGGTTCTGATGGGATGGGCGGAAGGCCGGAGATGGGCTGACTTCCTCAACCCTGGGAGCGTCCCCATTGAGCCCAATTTCCCGAACAGGAAGAACCCTGTGCCGGATGTTGGTTACCCCGGTGGGCTGTGGTTCGATCCGATAATGTGGGGCCGAGGGTCGCCGGAACCAGTCATGGTGTTGCGGACGAAGGAGATAAAGAATGGGAGACTGGCGATGCTGGCCTTTGTGGGGTTCTGCTTCCAGGCTATCTACACTGGAGAGGGCCCGCTGGAGAACTTGGCAGCACATCTAGCAGATCCAGGACACTGCAACGTTTTCTCGGTAATGCTATGATACCTTCACTTACTGTGGTTTGGAAAGAAAGAAGAGGAAAGGGCGCTTACTTAGGATTTTTCAAGTAATACCTATCAAAAATCATATAATCATGAAATGGTTGATGATAGCCAATGATTTGTCGAACTTAGGACCAAAACACTGAAATTAATATAGCTAGCAATGCAAACATGGAAGCAAGAGCAAAACAGCTGCACTTATGTTGATAGTTGCTGACACACATTGCTTGGTCAGGTCAAAATTTTCATGGATATCACTTTGTTTTTGCAATCGATATAAATATAGTTTACAACGGGGCTCTTTCTTCAATTGCCAATAACCCTTGACTCGTAAATTAGATGCTGCTTCGACAAAAGCAGCAGCCATGAATTCTTATAAAACATTCATAACAAATTTATACTGATGAACGATTATATGACCGCCTGCTGCTTCAGAGTGTAATGAACCATTGCTGCTCGTGTTATACTATGAGTTTCTTTAACTATTCTGCACCAAAACTTGTTGGAACTCAAGTGTTCATTAGAATTAATATATGCTTCATAATCTCCCTCTGAAAGATTTGTTGGGGCATGTGTGCAGGCATTCACATCTCACTGAAAGAGTGTTCGAGGTGGGGAACAGGATCGGCTGTGGCCGCAGACAATAAGAAAGATGTTGAATAGACCCTGGACATAGGACTGCAACCTTCTATGAGAAATATCTGCACTTGTGAGGATCCCTTTTTCTTCACAACATGAGTGTTCATGTCTACAAGAAGCGAACACGTCTGATTCCCGAACCAAGTGGTGCTTTTCGTGGTCTAATCGATCATGTGTCGATCATCTCCACCCACAAACCATGTACAATGATGCATTCGCCTCTAATTATATTTGATTTGAATCCCTTGGCACGTTAGAATTTCTAGCCATATATAATTATGTCTTGACTGTTAGAATAATTTCTTATGCACAACGGAGCGAAATGAGCCTTAGACAACGGATTGTATAGATTCGCCTACTATAATAAGTCAAGGGTGACTCACGTAGCGACATCGTGAGATGTTCGTGATCCGACGGAGATGATGATACAATGGTAATCACCCTCATGGATCAGGTTGGCGACAAGGTTTCTTCACCTCTGATTGCAGCAACACACCAAGATGGAGTTGGGTGATGGACCCCTTCTCCAATTCTGCAAAGAGAGAGGGACCAAGGCCAAAAAAAGGTTCAAGAGAGGAGAAAGAAGTCACTTCCATCAAGGAGGCTCTCTCCTTTTATGGATCTCTTGGACGTAACTTTCTTTGAGTTTCAAGAACTTGTAAACTTCCTTTTAATTGTGCACGTTTAGGAGAGTGAAAATGAGGGATGAGAAAATCTGAAACCTTCACCTTAATGGCTCTTTAAAAATACAAATTAATATGTAATTTGAATAAGAGATGTTACCTCACGGCCATCTCCAGATGAATTGGTTTAAGTCCAATTCTAACATTCTCCCACTTGGCTCATGATACATAAAAAATAATAACCATTAGGGTGACAGTTAATATATACAATTCTATATGTGCGCCCTTTTTTTAAAAAAAATATGGCATTCTGGATTCTCTTCCCCATCACAAACTTTATCTCTTAATTCAGCAAACATAAAGAGAGAGACTAAGGTGGTCACACCTTATATATATATATAAAATAATCCCTTCCATAATCATATTCTCACTATTTTATCTGAAGTAAAGATTACTGCATAGTTACATCCATAAAACAAACATATGAATAAATTATAACCTTTATTTATTCATAATTCTTCAGCCCAAGAAGAATGACTAGATAAATATTTCATTGTCACTCTTCATCAGATAATAGACCTATAGGCTTAACATGATTTTGATATGACCTAGGTGCTAGCTCCTTGGTCATCGGGTCTGCTATCATCTCATGTGTGTCAATACGAAGAAGTGATATATGACCCACCTGGATTCTATCTCTGACCACTTAGTACTTGACATCTATATGTTTTGACCTTTTAGATGTCTTTTTATTTGTTGCAAACTGCACTGCTGATAGATTATCACTGCATATGTTAAGTGGTCTAGAAATGGAGTTAACCACTTGAAGATCAGTAATAAAATTCTTGAGCCAAATGGCATGTGATGTGGCATTATAGCACGCTATGTATTCTGCTTGCATAGTGGAGGATGAAGTGAGCTCCTGTTTTGCACTCATCCATAAGACTGCTCCTCCAGCTAGCAAGAACACGTATCCTGATGTTGACTTACAATCATCAACACAATCAGCAAAATCTGCATCTGAATATCCAATAATTTCCAAAGTTTCTGTATACCTATAGGTCAATTTGTAGTTTCTTGTTCCCTGCAAATACCTCATAACCTTCTTGACTACCTTCCAATGTTCCATATCAGGATTACTTTGATATCTATCAAGCAATCCTATTGGAAATGTAATATCTGGACGTGTACATGTTTGTGCGTAAATCAGGCTGCCAACTGCTGAAGCATAAGGTATTTTCTTCATTTCATCGCTCTCAATAGAATTTTGTGGTGATTACATTTTGCTCAATTTGTCACCCTTTTGAATTGGAGCAATGCCAGATTTGCAGTTACTCATCCCAAATCTTTCGAACATCTTCAAAATGTAGGTCTCTTGAGATAATCCAAGTGTTCTCTTGGATCTATCTCTATAAATCTCAATGCCCAAGACATATGAGGCTTCACCCATATCCTTCATTTCAAACTTTTGGTGTAGAAAATTTTTAGTTTTATGAAGTAACTTTAGACTATTACTGGCAAGTAAAATATCATCAACATAAAGAATCAAAAATATGTACTTACTCCCACTGGCCTTTTGTTATATACATTGATCCACAATGTTTTCTTTAAAACCAAAGGTCATAATTACCTCATTGAATTTGAGGTACCACCATCGAGAAGCCTGTTTAAGTCTAAAAATTGATTTCTTTAATTTGCACACCACATGCTCCAATCCACTTTCCACAAAACCTTCTGGTTGATCCATGTAAACTTTTTCCTCCAAAACCCCATTCAAGAAGGTTGTTTTCACATCCATTTGATGTAACTCTAAATCAAAATGAGCTACAAGTGCCATCATAATCCTAAAAGAGTTTTTTTGTGAGACAGGAGAAAAAGTCTGTTTATAGTCAATGCCTTCCTTTTGAGTGTATCCTTTTGCAACAAGTCGGGCCTTATATCTCTCAATGCTACCTTTAGAGTCTCTTTTGGTTTTGAAAACCCATTTGCACCCAACAATGTGTACTCCATATGGTAACTCTACAAGATCCTAAACTTGATTTTGTTTTATAGATAACAATTCATCTTTCATGGCATCTAACCATTTAGATGCCTTTTTACTTTCAATGGCTTGTGAAAAGGTTAAGGGGTCATCCATATTAACATCCTCATGCAGAAACACATAGTAATCATCATACTTCTTGGCATTTTGCGAATCCTTCCAACTCTTTGTTCCTCCTCTTGCACATCTTCATGAGGTGGATTTTGAGATTGCTCGATTATCTCATGAGGTTGCTCTATTGGAGGATTCACAGTTTCCTCAGGTATATGAACAACAAGAGGCTCATTAATAATTGGCTCGGGAACTGCATGTGGGAGTTGATCAACAATATCTCGATTCCCAAAAATTATTTGCGAAATTGTTGATGTCTCATCTGTCAGGGACTCATCGAATTGTAAGTTCCAACATGTTGTACTCCCACTATCTGAGTCAACTTCTATGAACCTAGCTGTGTTAGTTTCCATTATTCTGGTTGGCAAAGAAGGACAATAGAACTTATGTTCGATCTTTCAGGGTAGCCTATGAAATAGGCACTTATTGTCCTAGGGTCAAACTTCTTTTCTTGTGGGTTATAAAATCGCACCTCTGCTTGACACCCCCATGTATGCAAGTGATTTAAACTGGGTTTCCTTCATATTCATATCTGATATGGTGTCAAAGGAATAGCTTTAGAAGGAACCCTATTTAAAACGTACATGGCTGTTTTTAAGGCTTCACCCCACAAGAAAAGAGGAAGAGACAAGTTGCTTATCATACTTTTGACCATATCCATAAGGGTACGATTCCTTCTTTCAGCAACACCATTTTGACTTGGTCTACCTAGCATGGAATTCCGGGCTTGAATTCCACATTCTTTAATGAATCTCCCAGAAGGTCCAGCAACTCTTCCAAATTCTGTGTGTCTACCAAAATACTCACCACCTCTATCTAACCTGATAACTTTGATTCTCTTACCATGTTGGTTTTCTACTTCTGCCTTAAAAGTTTTAAAAGCACTTAATGCATCTGATTTCTCAAAAAGCAAGTAGATATAACCATAACGAGAATGATAATCAATAAAGGTGATAAAGTATCTTTCCTTGCTAATACATGGAGGAAAAGGACCACAAATGTTTGTATAGATCAAATCCAAATTCCCGTTACTCCTCATGGCATGTTTCTTTGAGGTTCTAATTTGCTTTCTCTTTATGCAATCCACACAGATGCCGAAGTCTGAGAAGTCAAGGATTGGTAATAACCCTTCTCTCATCATTCTTCTCATCCTCTCTTCAGAGATGTGGCCTAACCTCTTATGCCATAACGCAGAAGATTTCTCATTTATTCTTCCACGTTTGATACCTGATATTTCGTGCTCAATAAAGTAGGTCTATTTAGATCGATCTATGTGTGATTGATATAGACCATCTATCAGAATACCAGAATCTACTAACATAATATGACAATATATGGAAAAGCCACAATTACCAACTTTAAAGAAATAATATTGTTTGTCTAGTTTTGACAAGAAGATCAAGTTTTTATTAAAACCAGGAACATAAAAAGTATCTTTCAAAGTCAAAACATAACCACTATCAAGATTTATTTCATAAGTTTCTATTGCTTCCACTTTGGAACGCATGCCATTTCCAGATATGATGAAACATTCTCCATCAGTTGGCTGTCGACTGGTTAGAAACCCCTACACGTAATTAACTATGTGAGTAGTAGAGCCTGAATCTACCCACCATGTATCACGAGAAATAATAGAATGGAGAACTTTAGAGACAAAAGTAAAGGATTGACCTTTCTTGGTAAGCTAATTCTTGTACTTCATGTTATCCTATCTAAAGTGTCCATTTTTCTTGCAGAAGAAACATCTCATCTTGGGCTTGCCAGAATTAGCCTTATTAGTTGCCTCATTATCAGCTTGATTGTTTACTGATTTGTTCTTCTTCTTTTTGAAGAAAACACCATTTGCCTTGAGGGAAACCTTTTTTAACCGTTGAGTTACCATATGCACACTTTCTACTTTCTCTTGCTTAAGCCTGCCCTCCTCTTGTACACACATGGTTAGTAATTCATTTACTGACCAAGTATCCTTATGTGTGTTATAGGAGATCTTAAAAGGTCCATATATGCAACAGGAAGAGAATTTAGAATGAAGTAAACTAAAAAGGAGTCTGAGATGGTCACTTCAAGTGCATTCAATCGGGCACCGATATCCCTCATCTCCATTATGTGTTCACGGATTGAACCACCTCCGTTGGACTTCATGGAAGAGAGCTTTGCCATTAATGTGCTAGCAAGGGCCTTATTGGAGCTAGTAAACTGTTCCTCAATATTTTTCATATAAGAGTGGGTTGTATCACATTCTAGGATGGATCCCTGAATATTTTTGCCAACATGTACTTTCATAAGCAAAAGACTTTGCCTATTCGAGCGCTCTCATTTCTCATATGTAGCCTTTTGATCTTGAGTGCTTTCCTCAGTAAGAGGAGTGGGTTTATCTTCCCTTAAGGCTATATCGAGATCCATCTAGCCTAAGTTAATTAATATTTGCTCCTTCCATTTGGTGAAATTTGATCCATTAAGAGTAGGGATGTTCGTGTTACTACTAAGCATCGTGGGAACAATTTCTACAATAAAAGAAAGCATCATACATAAGATATCTTGATGGAATTAACCATCTGTTAGGACTAGAAATCTAGCCTATCAGATTCAAGGAGTCTAATGCCTTTGGGCAAAATACGTATCCAAAATACGTATCCAGGATATCTAGCACCGCATGGAATTTACTATCCCACTCCAAACCATAGTATGCATATATCAGTCTTCTTTGGGAGTAACTTTAATATTAATACTAAGGATGCAAGTTTATGATCACTATGCTTTATGTGACATAATGAAAATATCTCACATGAAGGCCGCTTTGGCATGCACATCATGTATGATATGTCCATCATATTAACTCCTTAATTATATAGTGACCATCGAATCATGATTTAAATTAATATCATGAAAATGCATATATCACATGAAAAATTATGCAAACATATTAAACTTTCATGCATAAAATGATAGAACCAAAACACCAAATGATGTGGTTATCTTTCATCAAAAAAGGGTCCTCAAATCAGATAGCCAGTGCCTTTGTTAGTTCATCATCATTCATCTAATAAAGAAATAATAATAAATGTCTAAAGTCCTTATACAGTCCAAATTAATACATCAATGGGCTTTACAACTTGGAAACGAATTTGAAATCGGCCCCACAAATTACATTTATACTTTGAACAATATAAAATACCTTCCCCACCTCTCTTAAAATTTTAAGAGAGTATAACCTGAAATAAAACTATAGACACTGGCTTCCCCTTTTGACAAACCACTTTTGATCACAATCATTCACATCATATTCATATATGCAAATGTAAAAGTTAGATGGTTCTATCATACAATGTATGTAGACTTTTCCCTTAATTAAAGGGTAAAAAAATGCAAAAACAGAACCTTAAGGGTATTAAAAAAATATAGTTTAACTTAGAAAACCCAATCCGTTTGCATATATACCCCTCTTGATTACTTCTGTACTCTTCTAGAATTCAATAGAATATTTATATATATAATTCTTTTGTCTTGATATATTAGTCGTTTAGAATTTAATGGGCTAACAGGCCTAAACACAAATAGGTCCGGTTCTGAAAAAAAAAAAGTCCCACAACTGTATGCCCCTTCAAATATTAATAGCAATTAAATTTGGATAATATAATGGATTCTCATGGTAAGACCCAAAAATAGAAAACCCAAAAAAAAGGGAAATCTTAATATGGGGCGTTGGCCATTCAAGGAGGTCCTATGCAGGCCCGGTTGAATAACGTTCACTAAATGGAGAACACAACTGCAGGCAGCGTGATCAAGATAGACAGAAGATGAAGTGCAATCAAAAATAGAATAGAGGCTAATATATGAGGTGGCTCTGATATCAATTGTTAGAATAGTTTCTTATGCACAGCGGAGTGAAATGAGCCTTAGACAAAGGGTTGTGTTGATTAGCCTACTATAATAAGTCAAAGGTGACTCACGTAGTGGCATCGTGAGATGTTCGTGATCCGATGGAGATGATGAAACAGTGGTAATCACCCTCACGGATCAGGTTGGTGACGAGGTTTCCTCACCTCTATTTGCAGAAGCACACCGAGATGGAGTTGGGTGATGGAGCCCTTCTCCAATTCTGCAAAAAGAGAGGGTCGACCAAGGCCAAAAGAAGGTTCAAGAGAGGAGAAATAGGTCACTTCCATCAAGGAAGCTCTCTCCTTTTATGGATCTCTTGGACGTAACTTTCTTAGAATTTCAAGAACTTGTAAACTCTCCTTTAATTGTGCACGTTTAGGAGAGTAAATGTGCACGTTTAGGAGAGTTAATGAGGGATGAGAGAATCTGAAACCTTCACCTTAATGGCTCTTTAAAAATATAAATGAATATGTAATTTGAATAAGAGATGTTACCTCATGAGTCATCTCCGGATGAATTGAATTAAGTCCAATTCTAACATTGACTACCCTGTTGTTTGATGTGTGGTGTAAGATTAATAGGAAAACACTGTAACATCATTATAGTTTATCCATTTTGGCATTCACGTATTAGATGAATATCTGATTGTAAGAAAGCTACTATATATCTGAATCTCCCATTATGCAAAGTCACAGTTTTCCCACCTCATCTGAGCAAGTCTAACTTTGTTGGACAATGTTTGTTGGCAATATGTGAAAAAAAATCTGCACTAGTAAAAAAAAAAATGGATTCTCGGTAGAAGTTGTATGGTTCTAGAAACTGATTCTTGCCCCAACTTTCTCCAACCTTTTTGACCTTATTTTAAAGAGTAAAGTGCATATGTGTATTGTGATATGATGGGTGTCAAATAGGATTAGATCTCCTCAAAAGTCGAATAGTCAGAACCAAATTTGTATATACACCCCTCTTAGAAGATTAATTTGTGAGATTTTTTTAAATTTTATATTTACATGTATATCTCTCTTATGGATCCAAAATGTTTTTCAATAACGTGACAGACGTCAAAAAGATATTTGAAAATTTGTTCACTTTTGCATATATGCCCTTGCTAACTATGATGATGAAGGAATATTTGAAGCATATTCTTAATTTCGGTCCAGGAGGTTTGGTAGAGTCTTTAGAGGTATTTTCTATCCATAAGAGAGATATGTGTAAATACCAAGGTTCGCCGTACCGCCCGGATCGGCCGTGCCGCATTCTCCGTAGGAAGGTACGGTACCATACCGCTGAGATACGGTGGGAAAATAACTTGTTTGATTTATTTTTTTAGTTTTGTGACCTGGTGAATATTTAAAATGAGCAAACTTCAAAAGAAGACTCTCCATCCAAACTTAAATAGACTCTCCATCTCTTATCATGCATGGACTCACTCTCTAACTCGAGATTGTACTCTCTTTCTCTCTCTTAAACACATCCTAGGACTCTATAGGATAGGAACAGACTACCATCACGTGAAGAGACCCATGGAGGCTCTGCTCACCAAGTTCTATCGCCCCAAAGCCAGAAGAGAAGTCATTCTCAATGTTGCGCCATTTCTCTCTCCCCCTTCTCTCTCATATCCTCTAGAACTATCAGGGATATCACGCCTTCTACAGTCTGAAAAAGTGTTGATATACTCACGAGGTCTTCATCAAAGTTGTTCTACTCTTCTTCAGCTTCGTCTTCAAAGTAGAATCACCTAAATTGGTAGTATGTGCCCAAAGTTATAGCAGATTATTCTTCACATTCTCTCTCATATCATGATCTTCATATACAAGATTATCATGCCTTACACATCTCAAACGAGGGCATATCTATAACGTCGTGTGTTTTTGGATCCTTACGGATCATGTGTGTAATGGTTGTGAAGGCTATTGTGAGGCCAGTGTGGTGTAGACGTGTGGTGTGTGCAGGTGTGGTGCAGGTTGGGTCCTGAAATAAAATAGGACCTGCTGCAGTTGAGTAGGAGTTGGCGGCCAGGTGTGGTCGTTGACTTGTTGGCGTCCAGGTAAGTTGACGTTTACTCTATGAACTTGGCGACAAGGGATATGGACGTCTAGCCTTGGTGGTCTGATTGGCGACAAGGGATATGGACGTCTAGCCTTGGCGGTCTGATTGGCGACAGCCATGTTGGCGCCAACCTGTGTGACCTGCAGAATATAGGTCTGCCCGAGGACAGCTTCCTCAGCCCATTTCTCCCTCTCCCTTGCCTGGATTTCATGCCCTTGCTTTCCCAATACTTCTAACAGTTGTAAAAGGGTAATTGGGAGATCGTGGAATGCGAGACGGTGACGAATCGGCTAAGGAAACGCCAGAACGTGGTGTAATTTCCGTAGGAGCTCGCGGGGAGTTTGGTGAGAATCGGAGGAGTTTAAGAGGTTTAAGTGCATTCTAAGGTAGGGAACGAACCCTGTTAACTCCTTAGGATCATTATAACACGACTTAACCACATGAATTAACATGTTTAATGCATTTTCGGGTTAAGTTGCACCATGTGGGGATAATGGGTGGTTTGAGTAATTTAATGAATGAAACATGTTGCTTTTGCATGATTTAGTTGCATGCATGTTAAAGGAAGTATTCCTTCATGTTTTCCGTGGTTTTTAGGGCCAAGGTTTCTGGTATAATCGGCCTAGGGTTTCTGTGAGACTAATGGCCGAGGAACTTAGCGTCAATATTGATTGACGCCAGGTTCTTCAGGCAGGAGATAAACGGCCAGATAACTTGCCGTTTACTCATCCTTAGAGGCAATCGATGTGGACGCTAGCATGCTACTGTTTAAATATTGCATATTCAGTATTTAACAATATCAAGTGGTGCGTTGGCACCTATTGTGCACTCGGTGCACGAGGTTTCTGTGGCTAGCGTACAAGGTACGCAACGCAGTTAGTCAGTTCTTTACGTGTTTACGTGATGTTCACGTGTAGTGGACTATCAGTGCACGAGGTTTGTGCGAGACTTCACGTGGTTTGTGTGTGATGTGCACGTGGTTTTGTGTAAGTGGCAAGTAGTACGACGCCTACCGTGGTTACCTCTCCAGTTGGGTGCCCCAGGTTCTTTGTGAGCCAGGCTGTCAGCTCGGGGCTTTGTCCCGGTACTTGTGTTGTACCGTCGAGGTCTGTGTCGTCTGACCTAGACACCCTCACTCCTGTGTTTGAGTTGTACGTCTGGCTGAGGGAAAGACGACAGTGGGATAGTGACACTTGTGTTTGTCTTTAGTCACTTGTAGCACGCTCGTAGTTGGGGGTACGGACACCAGCAGTCGACACTGGTCCCCAGCTAGTCCTTTTCAGTGCCTCACTCTAGCGAGCCTGGGCCAGGGTCTCTGGAGGTGCCAGGCATGGGCCTGCGACCGTGTGGTCTGCAGGTGGTGGTGTTTAGTTGGTCTCCACAGTTGCTTGACTTTTTCACGTGGAGCGGCAGCTGGACCTTTCGTCCGTGGCTGCGAGACTGAGAGGTAAACCTGTGTTAGCTTGTCCGAGTCAGTCTCTGGTGTCGCAAACCAGTTCACGTGACTCGTGTTTGGCTGTCTCTACTTTAGCTTGTACACCTGTACTGGTTTGCCGTTTAATTATTACAGTTCTTTTTCGTAGTCGGCAGACGGTGAGTACTTTTACAGCTTTCATATCCTACTTAGCTGTTCTATAAATTGTTGGTACTATTTACTGCTTTGTACTTGTGGTTTTAGTTTGCTCGGTTTTGGGGGAGTTCCCTACTGAGCCAGTGACTAGAGAGGCTCACCCCTACCCACACAGGTGAGAGCGAGGAGTACGTTTCTCGACCGTCGTCTAGTTCAGAGCCGCGCCGTAGTGGTGCAGGGTCGGTACCTCCAGTTGTGTAGTAGCAGCTCCAGCAGTGTAGTGTAGCTAGTTAGTTTACTTGTTTCATTTGTACCTCGGGGTATGCCCCAGGCTCTTGTACTTTCTTTCAGTTGTTATGGAAATATGGCTATGTAAACTTGTGAAATATATATATATATATATATATATATATATATATATATATATATATATATATATATATATATATATATATATATATAATGGTGCGCTCCTTTATGTTTACACGGACTGTGGTTTGGTATCCCTTGCGAGGCTTCGGCCCGTTCGCTGGAGGCGGACTCGGATCAAGTACGTTATCGGTTTAACGGGCTTGGCCGAGGTGTTCCGCCACAGTTGGTATCAAAGCAAGATCCGTGTTAATATAAGGGAACTAGAAAGATACATAGCCTTATTTCTATCTTTGTACACTGCTGGTAGGGACCCTGGTTTCTGATAATTTGTTGTTTTGATTTTGTTTGATGTTTTGTTTGAGCAGAAATTTTTGAAATGGCTGATAGAAGAGATTGGGGTGGTGGAGGAGATGATCCAGAGGAGAGCACTCTGCATATGATTGAGAGGATCTGGGAGAGCCTTACGGATATTCGGGCAAGGATGGATCAGCAGGCACCGGTACCACCGGTTGCAGTGCCACCTGGGGATGGAGAGACTGTACCTATTGCTCCAGTTCCGCCAAGAGTGGAGGTGCCTTTTGTAGCACCTGTGCCACCACCACCACCAGTGATATTAGCAGAGGAACCAGTGATGCAGGTTGAGAAGTTTCTGAGATTGCAGCCGCCTACTTACTCAGGAGGGCTGAATCCAGATACAGCGGAACACTGGGTTCATGAGATTGAAAGGGTCTTTGTGACCATGAGGTGTTCGGCAACAGATAAAGTTGTGTTAGCTGCTTATCAGTTGAGAGGTTTTGCATTGGAATGGTGGCGATTGAAGATGTAGACCACTTTTGCAGGTAGGACAGAAGAGGCTATCACTTGGTCGGAATTTCTTGATGTATTTAACGATACATTCTTTCCGATTCAAGTGCAGCAAGTGAAGAGAGAGCAGTTTCGGACACTCCAGCAAGGTAACTCTTCAGTTTTAGAGTACCAGATGAGGTTTATGGCGCTTAGCCGATATGCGCCTTATGTAGTATCAGATAATAATATGATGGTTGAGTATTTCATTAGAGGTTTGAGAGTGGAATTGCAGGATGCAATAGTACCTCTCATGTGTATGACAGTGGAAGAAGCAGCTCAGAGGGCAACTACGTTGGAGAGGTCTATTCGGACACGTCAGGTGGGCGAGTCAGGCTCAGGTAGTTTTCGGCTACCGCAGCAGTCAGTGGGTGCGAGTAAGGGTAAAGCACCAGCAGGACCTTCTTCATCAGGCTTTGGTAAATAGGGTCAGAAATTAAAGCAAGCATTTAAAGGCAAAGGAAGAGGATGGGGAGGTCGCCAGCAATTTCAGCAAGGCCGAGGTAGGCCTGAGGTGGAGGAGTCGCAGCAGAGTACTGCCAGGCAGCCCATTACTCCACCAAGATATAGATGTTATAATTGCAATCAGCCGGGGCATTTGATCCGTAATTGCCCCTATCCGAGAGAGTATGGATATGGAAGAGGTGTGCAGCAGCAGCAGCAGCCTCAGCAGTTTCAGCAGCCACAGGCAGGTCGTGGCAGAGGAGCACCACAGCAGCGAGGAAGACGCCGGGTTATGGCTATCACCTGAGCCCAGGCGGAGGCATCGAATATGATAGAAGGTATCATACCTCTTTATGATTATTCAGCAAGAGTTTTATTTGATTCGGGTGCCTCTCATTCTTTCATTTCTGAAGAATTTCTGGATTATATGGCTCATCCTTTAGAGGAAAAGTCTTGTGAGTTAGTAGTGGAGGTTCCTTCGGGGGAGTTCCTGCTCACTTCGAGCTATATAGATGAAGCTCCTATCATGATTGAAGGGAACCAGATGCCAGGTCGGTTGTATGCTTTGCAGTTGTCAGATTATGATATTATTTTGGGTATGGATTGGCTTGAGACTTATGGAGCAATGTTAGATTGCAGAAAGAAAAGGATCAAGTTTTGTCATCCTAATGGTGCAGTATTTGAATATCAAGGTATGCCTTTTTATACCTCTAAGTTTCTAATTTCTGCAATTAGAGCTAGAAAGTTGATAAATGCTGGGTGTGTGGCTTACTTAGCCTCGGTAAGTTTGGTAGAAGTTAGTCAGTCAGTGGAAGCAGTTCCCGTGGTTAGGGAATTTGCTGATGCTTTTCCTGAGGATTTGTCTGGTTTAGCTCCACATAGAGAGGTGGACTTTACCATTGAGTTGCTGTCAGGTACAATGCCGATCTCTAAAGCCCCATATCGGATGGCACCAGCAGAACTTAAGGAATTGAAAAAGCAATTAGAAGAGCTGTTGCAGAAAGGGTTTATTAGACCGAGTCATTCCCCGTGGGGAGCGTCGGTATTATTTGTGAAAAAGAAAGATGGAAGTTTTCGGATGTGTATTGATTATAGGAAGTTGAATGATGTGACCATTAAGAATAAGTACCCGCTGCCGAGAATAGATGATCTGTTTGATCAGTTGCAATCAGCAAAAGTATTTTCTAAAATTGATTTGAGGTCCGGGTACCATCAGTTGAGAATTAAAGAGGAGGATATAGATAAAACAGCTTTCAGAACCAGATATGGTCACTATGAGTTTGTGGTTATGTCATTTGGGCTGACTAATGCTCCTGCAGGTTTTATGGATCTGATGAATAGAATCTTTCATCCGTATTTGGACCAATTCATTGTGGTCTTTATAGATGATATTCTGATTTATTCAGCATCTGAAGAGGAGCATGCAGCTCATTTGAGGTTTACCCTACAGTTGTTAAGGGACAACCAATTGTTTGCTAAATTCAATAAGTGTGAATTTTGGTTGAATGAAATTCAGTTTCTGGGTCATGTCATTTCAGCTAAAGGAGTATCAGTAGACCCAAGTAAAGTGGAAGCAGTGATGAGATGGGAAGTGCCTAAGACAATTACTGAGATTAGAAGTTTTCTGGGATTTGCAGGTTATTATAGGCACTTTATTCAAGATTTTTCTAAGATTGCGGCACCTATAACCAAGTTGACCAGGAAAGGTGTGCCTTTTGTGTGGTCCGGTGAATGTCAGAAAAGTTTTATGGAATTAAAGAAAAGACTTACATCAGCACCTATATTGATATTACCGGCAGGGAGTGGTGGTTTTGTGTTGTATACTGATGCTTCAAGGAGAGGACTTGGCGCAGTGCTTATGCAGCATGGCAAAGTGATAGCTTATGCATCCAGGCAATTGAAGCCGGCAGAAGAAAATTACCCCACTCATGATTTGGAATTGGCAGCAGTTGTGTTTGCCTTGAAAATATGGAGGCATTATCTGTATGGCGAGAGATTTGAGATCTTTACAGATCATAAAAGCTTGAAGTATATCTTCTCGCAGAAAGATTTAAATCTTCGTCAGCGCAGATGGATTGAATATTTGAAAGATTATGATTTCAGTTTGGCTTACCATCCGGGTAAGGCCAATGTTGTAGCAGATGCCTTGAGCAGAAAGGCATATATAAATCTGATAATGGTTAAAGAATGGAAATTGTATGAAGAGGTAGTGGAGAACTCCTTGTATGTGCCCAGTAGTCAGCGACGGGCAGTACTAGCTGCTAGTGCTGTAGAGCCGTTCTTATATTGGCAAATTGTTGAAGCTCAAAGAGCAGATGTGAATTTAGCTGAAATTGTGAAAATGGAAGGAGTTACCATTGATGATAATTGTGTGGTCAGGCTCAGAGGCAGGTTGTTTGTTCCAGCAGAAAGAGAGGTGAAGCAGCGAGTGTTGGAAGAGGCTCATAAATCTAGGTACACTATCCATCCGGGTAGTACTAAAATGTACCATGATTTAAGAAAGCATTTCTGGTGGCCTCATATGAAAA
Organism: Colocasia esculenta; assembly: GCA_014218235.1. Classification (NCBI taxonomy): domain Eukaryota; kingdom Viridiplantae; phylum Streptophyta; class Magnoliopsida; order Alismatales; family Araceae; genus Colocasia; species Colocasia esculenta. Next base: position 41,826,937 of record CM024763.1, on the reverse strand, counting down.
AGGAAATAGTAGAGTTTGTTGCAAGGTGTGCTATTTGTCAACAGATTAAAGCAGAACATCAGAAGCCTGGAGGTTTATTGCAACCGTTGCCCATTCCACAGTGGAAATGGGATGATATTGCTATGGACTTTGTGGCAGGTTTACCAAGATCGAGTTCCGGGTATAATGGAATTTGGGTATTTGTTGACAGATTGACTAAAGTATGCAGATTAGTGGCAGTAAGTATGTCTTGGACAGTAGATAAACTAGCAAAGATTTATGTTGAAAGAATTGTTCCATTGCATGGTATTCCAAAGACTATTGTGTCTGATAGAGATCCAAGATTTACTTCTGGTTTTTGGAGAAGTCTGCAGAAAGTAATTGGTACTGAGCTGAGATATAGCTCCGCTTATCATCCCCAAACAGATGGTCAGACAGAGAGGACTATTCAGACGATTGAAGATATGTTGCGAGCTTGTTGTTTAGTTTGGGGAGGTAATTAGGAACATCATTTGGGAATGGTTGAGTTTGCCTATAATAATAGTTATCATACCAGTCTTAGAATGGCACCGTATGAAGCTTTATATGGAAGGCCATGTAGAACCCCATTGAACTGGCATGAAGTGGGAGAAAGGCAATTAGTGGGTCCTGAATTGATTAAGCAAACCACATAAATAGTAAAGCTTATTAAGGAAAAATTGCAGGCAGCTTAAAGTAGGCAAAAGAGTTATGTAGATAATCGGAGGAGACCACTTCAGTTTGAAGTGGGAGATTTGGTTTTCTTGAGAGTTTCCCCGAGTAAAGGTATTATGAGATTTGGTAAGATTGGAAAATTGAGCCCAAGATATGTGGGACCTTTCCAGGTAATTGAAAGGATTGGGGAAACAGCTTATAGACTGGATTTGCCAGCAGATTTTGCGGATGTTCATGATATATTTCATGTTTCTATGTTAAGGAAGTGTATTGAGGATCCAGCTCAGATAATCAGTTATCAAAGTGGTGACCTGAGACCGGATATGTCAATGCCAGAATATCCAGTGCAGATCATGGATCGAAAGATAAAGAAGTTGAGAAATAAAGAAATTGAGTTAGTTAAAGTGCGATGGGAAAATAGGTTGGGTGGTGAGGATACCTGGGAGATAGCCGAGGAGATGGCTAAAGGGTATCCCTATCTGTTTGAATAAGCTTTTGTACTTCTTTTTAGATGATAGTACTTGTAGAGGTGTGTATGTTTAAATTGTTAAAGTTTAATTGTGTTATGAATTTCGAGGTCGAAATTTTCTTTTTAGATGATAGTAATGTAACGTCGTGTGTTTTCGGATCCTTACGGATCATGTGTGTAATGGTTGTGAAGGCCATTGTGAAGCCAGTGTGGTGTAGACGTGTGGTGTGTGCAGGTGTGGTGCAGGTTGGGTCCTGAAATAAAATAGGACCTGCTGCAGTTGAGTAGGAGTTGGCGGCCAGGTGTGGTCGTTGACTTGTTGGCGTTCAGGTAAGTTGACGTTTACTCTATGAACTTGGCGACAAGGGATATGGACGTCTAGCCTTGGCGGTCTGATTGGAGACGTCCTTGGCGGTCTGATTGGCGACAACCATGTTGACGCCAACCTGTGTGACCTGCAAATATAGGTCTGCCCGAGGACAGCTTCCTCAGCCCATTTCTCCCTCTCCCTTGCCTGGATTTCATGCCCTTGCTTTCCTAATACTTCTAACAGTTGTAAAAGGGTAATTGGGAGATCGTGGAACGCGAGACGGTGACGAATCGGCTAAGGAAACGCCGGAACGTGGTGTAATTTCCGTAGGAGCTCGCGGGGAGTTTGGTGAGAATCGGAGGAGTTTAAGAGGTTTAAGTGCATTCTAAGGTAGGGAACGAACCCTATTAACTCCTTAGGATCATTATAACATGACTTAACCACATGAATTAACATGTTTAATGTATTTTCGGGTTAAGTTGCACCATGTGGGGATAATGGGTGGTTTGAGTAATTTAAAGAATGAAACATGTTGCTTTTGCATGATTTAGTTGCATGCATGTTAAAGAAAGCATTCGTTCATGTTTTCCGTGGTTTTTAAGGCCAAGGTTTCTGGTATAATCGGCCTAGGGTTTCTGTGAGACTAATGGCCGAGGAACTTAGCGTCAATATCGATTGACGCCAGGTTCTTCAGGCAGGAGATAAACGGCCAGATAACTTGCCGTTTACTCACCCTTAGCGGCAATCGATGTGGACGCTAGCATGCTACTGTTTAAATATTGCATATTCGGTACTTAACAATATCAAGTGGTGCGTTGGCACCTATTGTGCACTCGGTGCACGAGGTTTCTGTGGCTAGCGTACAAGGTACGTAGTTAGTCAGTTCTTTACGTGTTTACGTGATGTTCACGTGTAGTGGACTATCAGTGCACGAGGTTTGTGCGAGACTTCACGTGGTTTGTGTGTGACGTGCACGTGGTTTTGTGTACGTGGCAAGTAGTACGACGCCTACCGTGGTTACCTCTCCAGTTGGGTGCCCCAGGTTCTTTGTGAGCCAGACTGTTAGCTCGGGGCTTTGTCCTGGTACTTGTGTTGTACCGTCGAGGTCTGTGTCGTCTGACCTGGACACCCTCACTCCTGTGTTTGAGTTGTACGTCTGGCTGAGGGAAAGACGACAGTGGGACAGTGACACTTGTGTTTGTCTTTAGTCACTTGTAGCGCGCTCGTAGTTGGGGGTACGGACACCAGTAGTCGACACTGGTCCCCAGCTAGTCCTTTTCCAGTGCCTCACTCTAGCGAGCCCGGGCCAGGGTCTCTGGAGGTGCCAGGCATGGGCCTGCGACCGTGTGGTCTGCAGGTGGTGGTGTTTAGTTGGTCTTCACAGTTGCTTGACTTTTTCACATGGAGCGGCAGCTGGACCTTTCGTCAGTGGCTGCGAGACTGAGATGTAGACCTGTGTTAGCTTGTCCGAGTCAGTCTCTGGTGTCGCGAACCAGTTCACGTGACTCGTGTTTGGCTGTCTCTACTTTAGCTTGTACACCTGTACTGGTTTGTCGTTTAATTATTATAGTTGTTTTTCGTAGTCGGCAGATGGTGAGTACTTTTACAGCTTTTATATCCTGCTTAGTTGTTCTATAAATTGTTGGTACTGTTTACTGCTTTTGTACCTGTGGTTTTGGTTTGCTCGGTTTTGGGGGAGTTCCCTACTGAGCCAGTGACTAGTGAGGCTCACCCCTACCCCACAGGTGAGAGCGAGGAGGGCGTTTCTCGACCGTCGTCCAGTTCAGAGCCGTGCCATAGCGGTGCAGGGTCGGTACCTCCAGCTGTGTAGTAGCAGCTCCAGCAGTGTAGTGCAGCTAGTTAGTTTACTTGTTTCATTTGTACCTCGGGATATGCCCAGGCTCTTGTACTTTCTTTTCAGTTGTTATGGAAATATGGCTATGTAAACTTGTGAAATATATATATATATATATATATATATATATATATATATATATATATATATATATATATAATGGTGCGTTCCTTTGTGTTTACACGGACTTCGTTTGGTGGAGGCTTGCGAGGCTTCGGCCCGTTCGCTGGAGGCGGACTCGGATCAAGTACGTTATCGGTTTAACGGGCTTGGCTGAGATGTTCCGTCACAATATCTCTTCTAGATTTTTTCTTGAAAGTTGTTCCCTACGACTTCCTCTACGAGCTCCAACTAGAATCACATCAAATGAAGGTATGTGGCTAAATATAGAGTGAATTATTCATGACCTTCTCTCTCATATCGCGATCCAAACTAGCAATGAGTGTGACCTCTCTACAGCCTGAACAAGGGTGATTTAGTCTTTGGGCTCTTCATGAAAGTTGTTCATGATATGACTAATGTATTCCATCAGATCAACACCAATAATCCGAAAACAGAAATAAAACTGTAACGTTTTAAAATTTATAATAAAATATTAATATGATACTAAGAAATTAAAAGATATAGTAAATTATACGTAAGACACGATCACTTGTATAAAACATAATTATCTTTAATTTCAGAATATTTTATATTATTAATATAATTCTGGTACTATCTTTGATTGTGTGAAATTCAATGGACGACATTCAGTTTCAAAAATAAAGTCAAATTTGAAGTCATCATAATTACTAAAAAAATATACTGATTCTAAAAATACAAAATATCAGGAATTATTGATGCATAGATGTTGAGATTAAGTCGACCTAATGATTTTTGAGACATTTTTTACTTGAAAAAAAATTAATTAAAAAAATTAAACTATAATTACTATAATTTGTATCATCTCTTGATTAGCTTATGTTTGAAATTTCATCTCAATTAGACATCTTTTAGACCCCTTAAGTACACAATGTTTGCCGCAGTACGACAAACCCTATGTGCACTTCAATGGGACGACATTTGGTTCTGAAAATAAAGTCAAATATGAAGTCATCATAATTACTAAAAAAATATACTGATTCTAAAAATATAAATATCAAGAATTATTTATGGATAAATGTTGAGATTAAGTCAATCTAATGATTTTTGGGATAATTTTTATTTGACAAAAAATTAATTTAAAAAAATAAACTAAAATTACTATAATTTATATCATATCTTAATTAGCCTATGTTTGAAATTTCATCTTAATTAGACACCATTTAGACTCTTAGATGTTGAGATTAAGTCGATTTAATAATTTTTTGGATAATTTTTACTTGATGACAAATCAACTTAAAAAATTAAACTAAAATTACTATAATTTGTATCATCTCTTAATTAGCTTATGTTTAAAATTTTATCTCAATTAGACATCATTTAGACCTCTTAAATACATCAAATGTGAGAGGGGAAATTAAAAAAAAAAAACCGGTCTGCTACGGACCGGACCGTGGCATACCGCCCGGGTCACCCCATTGGGGTGACCCGACCGTGCCCTGCGGTTTGGCCAACCGTGGTAAATACAAACTTAAGAAGATTTCTCACGCAATTAATCTTCGAAGATGATTATATATGCAAAAGCTATTTTTTTAAAAAAAATTATTGTTTCAGATTAAGGCAAAGATTTTTGAAAAAAAAAATTTAGGAGCCTTGAAATCGGTGCTCCGATCTTAACACAGACAACTCTGTCACACCACCTGTTGAGCTGGAGATAGCACGACAATCCAGGACCGGGTCGCACCATGAGACTGTTCAGGCTGGCCCCACCTGGGCCCCATCTGTCCCCCCACGTCCACTCTTGTCCCCCACCAAAAAGGGCGCCCCTGGCACGATTTGGTTAATTCTATTCTTAGGGCGGATACGTCCTTTGCTCGCCACCCCCCTCCACCCTCCACCCTCCGCCCCCGCCAGCATGGGAGGGCAACCCCAGCTAAACAAACGAAGCCGGAGCACGGGCACCACACAAAGGAGCACCGACCCTCCACAGGAGGGGGAGGAGGACGACGGCGACGAAGAAGGAATGGGGAATGGTGTTTTGAGAAAAATAGAAGAAAGGGGAGCAAAAAATAGCACTTAGTCATAAGAGGATTTCATCACCGGGATCCTCAGGAGGCCAAAGGGATGGCGCCCCTCGACGCCCATCTCCCCCGGCCACCCCTCCACCACCCCTCTCTCTTCCAGCCATGCGTGGTGCTGTTGCTGTTGTTGTCGTATGCTCCGGCGCCAACCCTCGTCGTGGCTCAGGACGGCTCCCAACCGAAGGCCGACATGCCCACCGGCCTCAATGACGGCATGAACCTCGTCAGGTTCAAGCAAGCCCTCGGCAGCCCCGCGGTGCTGTCCTCGTGGATGCAGGGGGTTAATCCTTGCGGCGACACGAGGGCGCCGTGGACCGGGGTGATCTGCGCCGGTGGCATCGTCACGGGGCTCCGCCTCGGCGGGATGGGCCTCTCCGGCACCATCAACGAGACAGCCGTCGAGCCCCTCGCCAACATACAGGGCCTTCGCACCATCAGCCTTGCCAACAACAAATTCTCCGGTGACATCCCCCCATTCGGCGTGCTTGTCGCCCTCAAGTCCGTCTTCCTCTCCAACAACCATTTCTCCGGTGCTATCGACGGCGACTACTTCTCCGATATGGCGCACCTGAAGAAGGTGTGGCTCTCCGAGAACGCATTCACCGGGAAGATCCCGTCGTCCCTGTTGAAGCTCTCCCTCCTCATGGAGCTGCACCTGGAGGACAACCAATTCAGCGGGGCAATCCCTGACATGGACACCCAGACATTGACGTCCTTCAACGTGTCCAACAATAAGCTAGAGGGAGAGGTGCCAGCGGGGCTACAGAGGTTCGATGAAAGCGCCTTCACCGGCAACGTGGGGCTCTGCGGTCCTAAAACCGGCAAGACCTCGTGCGAGGGAGCAGTGGCGTCCTCGCCGGCATCCGCCAGCGATGGGAAGGAGGTGGAGTCGGGGAGGGCGGTGATGGTGAGCGTGGTGCTCGCCATGCTGCTTCTCGCCCTGATCGCCGGTCTGGTAATCGTGAAGAAGCGGCGGGAGGACTCGTTCGACACGCTGGGGGTGGAGAACGGCAGCGGGGATTCCGTGTCGGTAAGCCTTCCCCGCGTCGGAGGCTCCAGCAAGCGGAGCTCCAGTAGCACCCACCGGCAGCACGACTCCAGCCGGAAGAGCTCCATCTCGAGCAAGCGGTCCGCCGGCGGCGGCGACGCCCATGGGGAGCTCGTGATGGTAAACCAGGACAAGGGGGCGTTCGCGCTGTCGGACCTGATGAAGGCGGCCGCCGAGGTGCTGGGCAATGGCGGGCTGGGCTCGGCCTACAAGGCCGTCATGGCCAACGGCGTCGCGGTGGTAGTGAAGCGGATGCGCGACCTCAACCGCATGGGCAGGGACGGTTTCGAGGCGGAGATCCGGCGGCTTGGCCGGCTGCGCCACCCCAACATCCTCACCCCCCTCGCCTACCATTACCGCAAGGAGGAGAAGCTCCTCATCTTCGAGTACGTGGAGAAGGGCAGCCTCCTCTACGCTCTGCATGGTCAGAGATCTCGACCCCCTCCTCATTCTTCTTACGTGTCATTCTCTGATTGTTGATGTCTTGCGTTGGGATCCTGTCCTTGGATCATGTAACAACATATCATCTGCTTAATATGTATACCAAATCGTTACATGCTTGCAGGGGACAGGGGGGTTCACCATGCAGCGCTGGACTGGCCGACTCGACTAAGGATAATCAAAGGAGTTGCCAAGGGAATGGTGTACCTCCACACAGAGCTCGCCTCCTCGGACGTGCCTCATGGCAACCTCAAGTCCGGTAACATCCTCCTCGGCCCCGAATACGAGCCGCTGCTCGTCGACTACGGCTACTTGCCGCTGGTGAACCCGTCACAGGCGTCGGTGTCCATGTTCGCCTACAAGTCCCCGGAGGCGGTGCAGCACCGCCAGGTGTCAGGCAAGTCGGACGTCTACTGCCTCGGCGTCGTCATCCTGGAGCTGCTCACCGGCAAGTTCCCGTCGCAGTACCTGAACAACGGCAAGGGCGGGACGGACGTGGTGGAGTGGGCGGCGTCGGCGATCGCGGACCGGCGGGAGATAGACCTCATCGACCCGGAGATCGTGACGGGGACCAAGCAGTCGGTGGCCAGCATGGAGCAGCTGCTGCGGATCGGCGCCACGTGCGTGGACCCGCGGCCAGAGTCGCGGCCGGACGCGAGGGAAGCGGCCCGGAGGATCGAGGAGGTCTCGGTGGAGGGCGGCGGCGACGGCGACGGGACGCGGGGCACCGACTCGGCGCCGTCGGCCCGGGACGCCGTGCTGACGTCGCGGCTGTCGGCACGGGAGCACAGCACGGAAGAGTTCAGCATGTCGTAGGTGTGGAGCGGGAGACGAGGGCTTCTCTTTTAGCTTTGGATACGACTTTGCCAGATGTTGGAGGTGGCCGCGTTTACTGATACACCTACTCCCATGCAACATGGGAAAGGGCTGGACAGGGAGGGCACCAGCCCATGAAGTGGGAAGATGCTTGGACGCCCGACGTACTCAGTTTAAATTGTAAAGAATGGGAAAACTAATGCAGCATTTTATGATGGGACGAAGAAATTGTAAGAGGCGTACGTAGGGATGGAGAAGTGGAGGATGAAATATTGTATGATTCATGGGGAGATGTTTTACTTGTAATTTTTGCGTTGTCAATGTTTATATCTCAACTGAAACAGGAGAAGATTGGTTTAATTTCACACGTGACGGGGATAGCTCCTTGTTGCTGGAAAAATCAGCAAGGATCGTCGGCCGGAGCCGAGCTGAGTGGACCCCGAGAGATTGACGGCGTCGCCTGGTCGTCGTGAAGAGAGTCCGACCTGCAAAGACCCACCGAGACCCCTCGACGGTCGGACACTCCGACGATCAAGTCAGTGAGGGTTGTAAAGAGAGAGAATAGAGAGAGTTTTGTGCTATGAATAGCGTACCTTTTCCTTGAGGGTATCTGTGCCTTTTATAAGGGTTTGGTCCTTTGGATAGAAAAGGAAGGTGGCGGACGAGCCTCCGTGAGGCAAGGGCGCCATTCGGGGAATTTCGCCAACTGGGTTTCCGAGAATCCTACCTTGATGGTCACTTGCTCGAAGCGGATACAGGCCAGCTAGGGGATCGTGATCTACGGGACTCATCCGTCCCTTGGGCAAGTGTGAGCTGGCGCCAGCTGTGCACGCCCGGATAGTGTGCTTGGTTGAATTGGTTCTCGGCAGTGATTGACCAACCTATGACGACGATGCCCGACAACTTAGTTGTCGGCTTGTTGGTATGGCCGATCCTTGATCTCGTTGATCCAATTCGTCGGTTGACGACGACCGGCATCACTAGTCCCCCGGGTTCTTTTCGAGGCGAGTTCTCAGCTCGAAAAGAAGCCATTTATTACTCTCAGGAGTTTGTATGGGCGTTCGGCGCCGCCTCGCATTCCGCGCGCCTAAGTCGGGGGCGTTCTGCCACTGTCATGATGATGGTACTGCCGGCGACGGTTTGTCAGGTACCTTGCCCTGAATCCCGCGCCCATGATGACGCCGCTTGGTTTCGGGGCGCGCGCTGTGGATCCGGGTGAAGGTCTTCCGGCTGTCGGGCTTCCGACACGTGGCGGAATCCTGGTTGCGCAGGGTTTTTGGATCGTTCGATCGCCTCGGTGTCAAGGCTTTATAAATAGCCAGGATTCGGCGTGAAACAGACGTTCCTTTGCTTCGTGCGCGACCCTTTCAAATTGATGGCCCGACGTCTGCCGACGCCCCGACGATTGTGTTCGCCTGTGTGGAGTCATCCTTCGATCTCCGCTTGCTTCCCTCCGAGGTAAGCGATGAGTCGTTCTTCTTCTTCTACCTCTTCAGAGGCCTTCTCGTCATCCTCGTCGTCGCCTTCCGCAAAATCTAGGGACCCCCCTGCTCCGGCTGACGCCCCTGACCTTGTTTCCGAAAGCCTCGAGGTAGGGTCGGGATCCGTAGAAACCCAGGTCTGGGGGCCTGTCGATGATTCCTTTGTCCTTGAACTAATCCATGGGACTTACGTTCCCAAAGAACCTTCGGCCCACACTTTCGGTGCTCGTCGCCGAGCCGACAACGTGGCTGAAGCTTGTTGCGAGACTTCTCCTGGTACCTTCAAGTGGTTGCGGAAGCATCCTAGGTTTGTTCTTCCTGCCGACGCTGTCATGTTCTCTGATAGGGACTTTAGGGCTCACTACGTTATGAATGGGGGGTTCTCGGTTTACTCCGAGGCGGTTCGAGCAGGCCTTTGTTTCCCTTTCCACCCCTTTGTTATTTTTCTTCTTCTGGAGCTGGGGGTGGCTCCTTCTCAATTGGCACCGAACGCCTGGCGTGTAGTCGTCGGCTTTCTATCCCTGTGTTATTCGGCGGGGGTCCCTCCGACCCTGCGCCTTTTCCTCTATCTTTTTTCCATTAAACCAATTGGGGATTGGTTCTATTTCGCGGCGAGGAATGGTCGGCACATCCTCGACAGACTGCCTTCCTCGCTCCACGGCTGGAAGAGGAACTTCATTTTTGTCTATAGTCCCTCGGGTTGGCCGTTCCCGACCAAGTGGTCGGCCATCGACGTCCGGTGCAAAGCTTTTGGATCGCGAGGCTTACTGCATCCGAGCTCGTCGACCTCAAATGTTTGAAGGAGGTGGAGTCCCCCAACCTGGTTGATATCTCCGAGGAATTATTTCGACTGATCGACGAGGGCACAAAAGGTCGCCAACCCCGTAGTTGTATTCTCGTCCTATCCACGCGCTTCCCATCTAACGGATCTGTGTGCCTGCAGCCATGGCCAACAAGAACGACTCCACACCTCCGACGCGCAAGGGGTCGTCGCTTATCGAGAAGGCCAAGAGTCAGGTTCACTCGAGGGAGAAGAAGGCAGCTTCTCATCCTGAGAAGCGTCAGCGCGGGGCCGAAACTGTGCCGCCGTCAGCCTCGGCACCTGGTCAAAGCTCGGCAGCCATCCCGTCGGCTGAGGATTGGCCGGCGAAGCGTCCTGTTTCGCCGTCGTCGCCCGCTTTCTCGGCGTCGACCTAGGCTCGCTTCTCTATGGACCCGGTTGAGTGGGGGCGACAAGCCCTGCCAGCCGAAGTTAAGGCCGAAACGCTTGGCCATCCTGCACGTCGGCTTATGCACGACTACTACCACGGTATGCTGAGCCAGTTGGCCGCATTCGACGCGTTCGTGCATTGGGATGAGGTGAAGAGATTAGCTTGCGACAAGCGCGTCGCAGAGGCCGAGGAGCTCGTGGCCTCCGAGAAGGCTCGTTGTCTCCGGCTGGAGGAGCAGGCGAAGAAGAGGGAGAGTGAACTCCAGGCGGCCTTGACGTCCGAGAAAAAGGCGCTCGAGGCCGTGAAGAAGGCTCAGTACGACGAGATAGCTGCACATGAAGAAACGAAGAAGAGCTTATTGTGTCTCGTCGCTGAGGAAAGGGACAAAGCAATAGAGGACTATCACGACTCCGAAGAGCTTCAGGACGAGATCGCCGACCTCTTCAAGGCGGGATACGATGACTGCCTTTCAAAGGTGAAGGAGCTGTATCCTGATCTTGATTTGTCGGGAGCGGCCCTTCCTGGCGTAGGCGCCGAGGGGGAGCGGATCGTTGGAGGTCGGGACGAAGAGATTGCCGTGGTGGCGGACGAGGCCATAGGTGTGGCCATCGATCGTTCCCTTGACCAGGCTGCCGACGATGTGTTGAACGAGGCATAGTTGACCTCGTCTATGTACTTTCTATTTCTTTAATGAAAATATCGACACAATTTTGCTCTGGCCGACGACTGTTGTTCCTTCATTGTCTATGAGCGTTGAAATGACCTCGCTGACAGGTAGGTGCCAAGGCGACCTCGTACTCGGATTTAGAGAGTGTCGAAGCGACCTCGTACTTAGACTTAGAGAGTGCCGAAGCGACCTCGTACTTGGATTTAGAGAGTGCCGAAGCGACCTCGTACTTGGAGAGTGTCGAAGCGACCTCGTACTTGGATTTAGAGAGTGCCGAAGCGACCTCGTACTTGGAGAGTGCCGAAGAGACTTCGTACTTACGGGAAGTAACGTCGAAGATGCTCGGCGTTCCACGTTCTCGGTATGACTGCTCCCCCGAGCTCTTGAAGCCGATAAGCTCCCTGGCCGAGTTCATCGGCAATTCGGTATGGCCCATCCCAGTTTGGCGATAACTTCCCGCTAGCCGACTTCGGGTCTGAAATTGGGAGCTTTCTGAGCACAAGGCTCCCAACCCCGAAGCGTCGTGGTTTGACCTTTCTGTCGAAGCTTTTCTTGACCCTCTTTTGGTATATTTCCATCCTTGTAGAAGCATTTCCTCGCCTCTCTTCTATTAGGTCAAGCTCGGCACGCAATGACTGATTGTTGCTTTCCTCGTCAAATCCGAGAATTCTTTGCGAGGGGACGAGCATTTCTACGGGAGACACTGCCTCCATCCCGAAAGCTAACGCGAAGGGTGATTCCCGAGTGGCTTCCCTTGGTGTCGTCCTGTATGCCCAAAGCACATGGAGGAGTTGGTCGGCCCAAGCTCCCTTGTGGCTTGCTATCCTCTTCTTTCGTCCATCCAGGATCGTCCGATTGGTGACCTCGGCCATTTCGTTTGACTGGGGATGGGCTACCGAGGAGAATCTGTGCTCGATCCTGAGCGCGACGCAATTCCGACGAAATTTAGCGTTGTCGAACTGTCGTCCATTGTCGGTGATGATTGTTCGTGGAAGACCGAACCTGCAGATGATATTTTTCCACACAAAACCCCAGGCGTTGGTATCTGTAATTTTCGCTAGGGGCTCAGCTTCGACCCATTTCGTGAAATAATCTACTCCGACGATGATGAACCTCATTTGACCCGTCGCAGGTGGGAATGGTCCGAGGATGTCCATGCCCCATTGTGCGAATGGCCATGGGGAATTTATGCTCGTGAGTTCCGATGGAGGTTGTCGGTCGATCTTGCCGAATAGCTGGCATTGTCGGCAGTTTTGACGTACTTCTTGGCATCTTTAAGCATCGTCGGCCACCAGTATCCTTGTCGGGTCACTCTTCTTACTAAAGATCTAGGGCCTGCATGAGAACCACATGTTCCTTCGTGAACTTCGTTGATAATTTCCTCGGCTTGAACAGGGTCTACGCAGAGGAGATTGGGATAGCTAAATCCCTTTCAGTACAAGTCATCACCGACGATGAAGAACTTTGATGACCGCCGCCTCGTTTTCTCGGCCTCGTTCTTGTCCTCCGGTAGCAACTTACTCCTGAGGAAATTTATTAGTGGGGTCATCCATGTTGTTCTTACCTCGACACTCATTAGATCTCTGGGCGCTATAGTTGGCTCCAATAGTTCTTCTATCAATAGGGTTGTAGGTGATTCCAGTGCAGACGATGCTATTTTTGAAAGCTCGTCAGCTTGCTCGTTCTCGACCTTGGTATCTTCACAAGCTCCGCAGAGTCGAATTCCGCCATGAGCCTTAACACCTCGGCCTTGTACGACGCGAGCTTTATCTCTTTTGCCTCGAACGCTTGCGACACCTGGTTAACGACTAGTTGGGAATCGCTGTGGACACAGACTTTCTTTGCGCCGAGAGTTCTTGCCATCTTCACCCTGATACCACCGCTTCGTATTCTGCCACGTTGTTAGACTTGGAAACCGAAACGAACCGCGTACCTTAAGTCGATGCCTTCGGGTGAGCACATGACCACCCCTGCTCCGCTGCCCTGGGAGTTTGAGGCTCCGTCGACGAAAACTTCCCACCTTCCGTTGGATTCTTCTTCCGTAGCTGCTCGGGCAGTGCCCTCAGAAATGAAATCCGCGAGGGCTTGGGCTTTGATAGCGACACGGGGCCTGAACTCAATGTCGAATTCCCTGAGCTCTATGGCCCACTTGGCCAACCTCCCCGAGGACTCGGGTCGCTCGAAAACTTGTCGAATCGGTGTGTCGGTGAGGACGACGACCTTGTGTGATTGGAAATACGGACGCAATCTTCATGCGGCCATGACGAGAGCGTACCCGACCTTCTCGAGGTCAGGGTAGCGTTGCTCGGCTCCTCGCAGTGCCTTGCTTGTGTAGTACATCGGTAGGTGGGCTCGGTCTTCTTCTCGGACGAGCACCGAACTGACGGAATAGCTTGTTGCGGACAGATACAACAGAAGCTCTTCCCCTTCCTTCGGCTTGCTCAACGTCGGTACGCTCGCCAAGTGCTCCTTCAGCTCGTCGAATGCCCTTTGGCAGTCCTTGGTCCATTCAAAGCGGCCCTTTCTCAGCACCTCGAAGAATGGTCGGCACCGGTCTGCTGACCTGGACATAAACCTGCTTAGAGCCGTTACCATGCCATTAAGTCTTTGTACCTCTTTAACTGTTCTCGGAGCTGTCATGCCGAGGATAGCTTGAACCTTGTCGGGGTTGACGTCAATGCCTCGTTGGGAGATGAGATACCCCAAGAATTTTCCTGCTCGGACGCCGAAGACGCACTTCTCTGGGTTCAGCTTCATCCCGTAGAGTTTCAACACTTCAAAAGCTTCGGCTAAGTCCCTGACGTGATCCTCGGCTCGTCGGCTTTTCACCACATGTCGTCGACGTATATTTCCATGGTCTTGCCGATTTGCTTCTCGAACATTTTGTTGACTAGCCTTTGGTACGTCGCTCCTGCATTTTTCAGTCTGAATGGCATACGAGTAAAACAATACAAACCTCTCTCGGTGGTGAAGGATGTCTTGTCCTCGTCTTCCGGGGCCATCCTTATTTGATGATAGCCTGAGTAAGCGTCAAGGAAGCTTAAGAGCTTGTGTCCAGCAGTTGAGTCGACCAGTTGGTCGATCCGAGGTAACGGGAAGCTGTCCTTCAGGCAGGCCTTGTTTAGGTTGGTGAAGTCAACACACATTCGCCACTTGCCATTTGCCTTTCACACCAGGACGACGTTGGCGACCCAGTTTGGGTAAAATGAATTTCTAACAGTACCTGCATGCAAATATTTTGTCAATTGGCTTTCCACTACTTCTTATCGTTCGGCTGACAATGGCCTCTTCTTTTGCCGGATGGGCCGGGCCTCGGGTCCACGTTTAAGTGGTGCTGGATAATGTTCGGGTCTATTCCTGGAAGGTCGTCGTCGGACCAAGCGAACACGTCTCCACTTTGGCCGAGGAATGTGGCGATATCATTTTCTAACTCTTTGAGTTCGGTCCCGATGATTAGGCCCGCTCTCGATCTTTATTTGTTTAGTTAGTTCTGCTGGCTCGTGTTTCGGGGTGTCATCGACAGTTGGCACGTACTCAGAAACAGCTGGTTCTTTTGCTTTGATCGAATTGACATAACACAGGCGCGCCTCGGCCTGACTCCCGACAACTTCCCCCACCCCGCTAGGAGTTGGAAACTTTAGCTTCTGGTGGTATGTTGACGGCACCCCCCCAAGCCTCCCAAGCAATCCGCGTCCGAAAATCGCGTTGTAGGCCGACTTCACTTTCACAATCAGGAAGTCGACCTCAACCGTTACATGCCTAGGACGGGTACCCAACGTCACTTTGAGCCTTATGGACCCCTCGGCAGTGACCGGCGTTCTGCTGAACCCGAAAAGAGGTGTGGCAATCGGTTTGAGCTCCGTGCTCAGGTTCGTCATCTTCAGGACATCAGCAGTCATAGAAGATGACGACATCACTGTGCGGAAAAGGTGATTATCTCCGTTGTCGACGAGGATGCGGTGTACGATCCTTCAGTGTATCTGTCGATGTTGGCATGGATGACGAGTGCGTCGTCGTGGGGGAAGTATAGTCCAACTGATATTCATCTTCAGTCAGTCGTCCGTCGGCTCTCCAATCTCGGCGCCTGTCTCTGGCAGGTCGACCCTGAGCTCGTATCCCCCTCTCCAGAGGTCGCTTATGTCGCCCCGCTCCCAGGGTTGATTCCAGCCTGACGTACTTCTGCATTTTACTGGCGGTTTTTTGGCGATTGATGCGACAAACGCCACGTCAGTGCACACCCTTGTGAGAATGTTGACGCTGTTCTTAAGTCCAAGTCCACAACCTTCATTGCCTTGACCTGGAAGCATTTAGCGTAGTCTCGAAACATCTTGTTTTCTTTCTGGGATACCAGCCACAGGTCGTCGGTGCACAAGGAATGCTACACCGTGTTGTAGAAGTGGTCGAGGAACCTCTGGGCCAGGTCCGAGAAGCAAGAGACCGATCGCGCGGGGAGCGCCTTGAACCATTGTAATGCTGCATCATCAAGAGTGGACATGAAAGCCCTGCATTTCAGAGCGTCAGTTCATTCATCAGTTCCACCTGTCCTTGAAATGGTCGAGGTGGTGGACCGGATTGGTTGTCCCATTGTAGCGTCGGAACTTCGGTAACTGAAACTTCGGTGGAACCAAGGCCGACGTGATTTCTTCTGTGAATGGCGAGGAGGTGAGGAGCGTCGCCATGGACGGGGCGCGGGTGCCGAGCTGCAGAGCTTCTATTTTCCTGTTCATCTCCCGCAGGTCGTCTTTCCACCGCGGGTCGAATGGGGATACGCTAATGGTGACGGGGGTGGATTCCGCCATGAAGTGGTCGGCGAGGTCGGCCTTTGCCGCATTCCCGACGACTGCCACCGGCGTGACGGGGAGAACGTTGTCGGCGTGGTTGACTACTGTCGCGGGAGTACTCACTATCGTCGGCGGTGCGTCGGCATGGCTTGCCGACAGTGCAGGAGGCGCACGTTGCTGGTTGGGAGCCTCCACATCATCTTGATCACCTCGGATTTTTCCCACCTGGCGGACCGAGCCTTCGCCTCGTGCAGGGTGCGCCTGTTGGTTTTGTTCCATCCTCATCAGGATTTGTTGAAGGTTTGCCAGTGTTTGCTCGATGTAGTCGAGCCGCGACAAGGTTGTCGAATCTTGCTCCCCCGCCCCGGATGCTCCTCCAGCTACTTCTTCCGTGATATTAACAAGGTTGACCCCCTCCTTCGACATGCGAGCTGCCGCCTTTCCCTTGGGTGCCATTGGGAGAAGCTTTTTGTATCGAAGTCTCACAGACGGCGCCAAATGTTGCTCGAAAAATCAGCATGGATCGTCGGCCGGAGCTGAGCTGAGTGGGCCCCGAGGGATTGACGGCGTTGCCTAGTCGTCGGTGAAGAGAGTCCGACCTGCAAAGACCCACCGAGACCCCTCGGCAGTCGGGCACTCCGACGATCAAGTCAGTGAGGGTTGTAAAGAGAGAATAGAGAGATTTTTGTGCTAAGAATAGCGTACCTTTTCCTTGAGGGTATCTGTGCCTTTTATAAGGGCTTGGTCCTTTGGATAGAAACGGAAGGTGGCGGACGAGCCTCCGTGAGGCAAGGGTGCCATTCGGGGAATTCCGCCAACTGGGTTTCCGAGAATCCTGCCTTGATGGTCACTTGCCCGAAGCGGATACGGGCCAGCTGGGGGATCGTGATCTACGGAACTCATCCGTCCCTTGGGCAAGTGTGAGCTGGCGCCAGCTGGGGACGCCCGGATATAGTGCACGCCCGGATATAGTGCTTGGTTGAATTGGTTCTCGGCAGTGATTGACTAACCTATGACGACGATGCCCGACAACTTAGTTGTCGACTTGTTGGTATGGCCGATCCTTGATCTCGTCGATCCAATTCGTCGGTTGACGACGACCGGCATCACTCCTGATACCGGTTGACTCCCATAGACCTGCTGGTGAACATACAACGACTCTCTGACCATGGCTTAAACCAACGACCGACCTTTTACACGAGCCATCCTCAGATGATCGGTGTCTCACCCTCCGAGCCGGCTCTCGACTGGTGGATCTTGGGGAAACCCGCATACTCGCGCACACGATCAAGGCGAATCCGTTAGCAGTTGTTAATTGGGGAATGTGCAGCTGGACATACTCTAGTCAGACCAGCGCCCCTGGGATTGGAAAGACCCAAAAATCACGGGCCACATGCAAGCTAACTACCGCGCACGCCCATAATGGGAAGTTCAAGCTAGGGCAACGTTCGAGACATCCGGATCTCCCCCGATCGTGCTTGCCGCCTACAACTCCATCTCGCGAGATTCTAGGGCTAGGTCATGGGTGCGTGCGCAAGAAACTGTCGGTAGGTTAGCCCGCTAGGTCCCTATAAAAGGAGAGACATCCCACATCAAGCAGGTACGTTACCTACAACATTGGAACTCTCTTATATAGACCTCCCGATCTAACTTGAGCGTCGGAGCTTTCTCTCACACCGAGGTCCCTCGGTGGTTTTACAGTTGGAGCTCGGTTGCGTCAGCGCAAGCGCATCACCATCGTCCCTTGGGTTCCCCCTAGTTTGGTTTAGACTGACCTCACTTGCTTTAGCAGCAACATTTGGCACCATCTGTGGGAACTTCGTACGAAAAGCTCCAGTCAATGGCACCCAAGGGAAAGGTGGTTGCTCGCTCATCCGGCGACGAGGTCGCCCCTACTACCATCATTGAAGAAGTCGCCGGAGGAGGCCCTGGCACCGGAGAACAAGATTCAGTGACACTGTCACGCCTCGACCGCGTCGAGCAAATACTCTCTGGTCTTCAGCAAGCTCTGATGCGGATGGAACAAAGTCAGCAGGTGGCATTGATCCAAAGTGGGGCCTTGGCTCGTCCGGTTGCACCTGTTGTGGGTGCTGAGGAGGAGGCCGAGGGGGTCGGCCCTCAAGCGACACAGCCGGCGCTGTCGACCAACCATGTTGACATCCAGCAGGCAGCACCTGTCATTTCAACACCAGCACCGCCGCCGATAATCTCATTCGGTTATCCCTGCAGCAGCGACAGAGCATGGAGCAACGAGGACCAAGGTCGCGGACCACTTCTCGGCCGAATCAACACCTGCCCCGGCGAGCATCTTGCCTGCCGACCCTCGATGGAAGGACTTCCTGCAGGAAATGAACAGGAAGATAGAGGCATTGCAGCGCGGTACCCACGCTCCGTCAGTGGCAATGCTCCTGACTTCCTCGCCATTCGCCAAGGAGATAACCTCGGCACCAGTCCCGGACAAGATGCAGCTCCCAAAGTTCCGGCACTATAATGGGACGACCAACCCTGTGCATCACCTCGACCACTTCCAGGGACAAGTCGAAATGGTAAATATAATTGATGCTTTAAAGTGCCGTGCTTTCATGTCTACATTGGACAATACAGCCTTGCAGTGGTTCAAAGCGCTGCCCGCTCGATCTATAGTCAGCTTCCCCGACCTAGCACAATGCTTCATGTATCACTTCTACAACACGGTGCAGCACTCGCTATGCACCGATGACCTGTGGCTCATCGCTGATCAGAAAGAGGGCGAGATGTTCCGCGACTACGCCAAGCGGTTCCAGCTCGAGGTAATGAAGGTGGTAGATCTGGACCTCAGGATGGTAGTCAACATCCTGACAAGAGTGTGTTCCAATGCCCCGTTCATGGCCTCCATCACCAAAAAGCCTCTTGTGAGTCTCTCTGACCTCCTCTCTAGAATGCAGAAGTACGTGAGGCTGGAGTCGACCCTTGGCGCTGCTGGGAGGCTCGGGTGACCATCCGAGCAGGGCACCATGAGCGCGGAGCCGACCGCAAAGAAGCCGAGGAGGGAGGAGTCATCGCGAGGAGACAGACGACGTGACTCAGATCACCGGCAAGACTCAGATCGGCGCCCTGACGAGTTCCGACGAGTCAGGGACGTACCCCACTTCGGGAGGTTGCCATATGAGATTCTCCCCATTATCAAGAAGCTGCCATAGTTCAGGCGACCCGAGCCTATGACGTGGCTGCCATCCGGTCGCGGGGCCGACCTCTACTGCGAGTACCACAAGGGGTACGACCACCTTACCGACCAGTTCAGGAGCCTCAAGATGGAAATCTCAAAAATGTTGCGACGAGGAATCATCAGAAAGGATGTCGGCGATGGAAGGACGAAGGAGCGCACCCCAGAAGACGACCGCAGGGAAGTTAGAGGAAAAGGGGCTGTTATGGTCCTCGCGGGTGGCTCGGCAAGTGGCGGCGACAGCGGAAGAAAGCGAAAAGCATATGCGTTGGCTGCAAACCTCGGCGCGAGTAGACCAGCACCGGGGCCTGGGGGAGTCATAACCTTTTTTGACGAAGATGTGTCCGGATTAAGCCTACCCCACGACGACGTGCTAGTTATCTACATCGACGTCGACGAGTATGATGTACACCAACAAACAAAACAAATAAAAGTAGAAAAGGGAGCTCTCGTCTCGGCGCTGAGCTCAAAGAGCTAGAGGAGGGGATAGTTGATTTCCTCGGCAGAAGTGGCGATGTGTTCGCCTGGTCAGATGGTGACCTGCAGGGGATTGACCCAGGTATTATCCAGCACCATCTGAACGTGAATCCCGAGGCCCGACCAGTTCGGCAGAAGAAGCGACCCTTGTCGACCGATCGGCAGCAGGCCGTCGAGAGCAACCTGGCAAACTACCTGCGCACGGGGACGGTCCGAGATGCGTTTTATCTTGAATGGGTTTCGAACGTCATCCTAGTACGGAAGACGAATGGGAAATGATGAATGTGCATGGACTTCACCGACCTGAATAGAGCGTGCCCAAAGGACAGCTTCCCGCTACCTCGCATCGACTAGCTCGTCGACTCCACGGCTGGGCACGAGCTCTTGAGCTTCCTCGACGCGTACTCAGAATACCACCAGATCAAAATGGCACCTGAAGATGAGGAGAAGACATCTTTTACGACAGAGAGAGGTCTGTATTGCTTCACACGAATGCCGTTTGGATTGAAAAATGCCGGGGCGACATACCAAAGGCTTGTCAACTTGATGTTTGAGGAACAAATCGGGAAGACGATGGAAATCTACATCGACGACATGCTGGTGAAAAGCCGACAAGCTGAGGACCACGTTCGAGACCTAGCCGAAACATTCGCGGGGCTTCGGCAGTATGTGATGAAGCTGAACCCCGAGAAGTGCATCTTCGGCATACGAGCTAGGAAATTCCTCGGCTACCTCGTCTCTAGCCGAGGAATCGATGTCAACCCCGACAAGGTGCAGGCCATCCTCGACATGACGGCCCCAAGAATAGTGAAAAAAGTGCAAAGGCTCAATGGTAGGATAACTGCCCTCAGCATGTTCATGTCAAGGTCGGTAGAATGTTGCCGACCATTCTTCGACGTGCTGAGGAAGGGGCGTTTCGAATGGACCGAGGAGTACCAGAAGGCGTTCGACGAGCTGAAGGCGCATCTAACCCATGTTCCAACACTGAGCAAGCCGATGGTTGGGGAGGAGCTGCTGTTGTACCTTTCTACGACAGCATACTCAATCAGTTCGGTGCTCGTACGGGAAGACAACAAAAATCACCTTCCGGTGTACTACAGAAGCAAGGCTCTGCGAGGAGCCGAGCAGCGTTACTCCGACCTGGAGAAGGTCAGATATGCGCTAGTGATGGCAGCTCAACAACTTCGGCCGTACTTGCAAGCACACAAAGTCGTCGTCCTTATCGACGTCCCTATCAAGCAGGTGCTCAGTCGACCCGAGGCCTCAGGAAGGTTGGCAAAGTGGGCTATCGAGCTCGGGGAGTTCGACATTGCCTTCAGACCTCGGGTCGCCATTAAGGCCTAGGCTCTCGCTGACTTCATCTCGGAAGGGACGGCAAGGGCGCCCCAAGAAGGAGTCCACGTCGGGGGGTGGAAAGTCTTCGTTGATGGAGCTTCCAACTCGCTAGGCAGTGGCGCAGAGGTCGTCCTCCACTCACCCGACGGCCTAGTTTTAAGGTATGCTATTCAATTCGGCTTCAATGCCTCTAATAATGTGGCAAAATACGAGGCAGTTATCTCAGGAATCAAGATGGCCAAGTCTCTCGGAGCAATAAAAATCCTCGTCCACAGTGACTCCCAGCTCGTCGTCAGCCAAGTTTCGCAGGAGTTCGAAGCGAAGGAAGCCAAGCTCGCATCTTACATGACTGAGGTTCGGAGGCTGATGGTGGAGTTCGAGTCTGCCGAGCTATTGAAGATACCGAGGGCCGAGAACTCCCAAGCAAACGCTTTGTTCAAATATGCATCATCCTCGGGTGAACTTGAGTCATCCGTACAGGTAGAAGAGCTCCGCGAGCCATCTATAGGGCACACGGAGGTGTTGTGTGCCGACGTCGGGCCAACATGGATGACCCTGCTGGTGGAGTTCCTCAAAAGCGGGCTACTACTAGATGATCGAGAAGAAGCAGCAAGGACAAGAAGGCGAGTGGTGAGGTTCTTCCTTATCGGCGACAACCTGTAACGGAAAGGGTTCAGCTATCCGCACCTTCGATGCGTGAACCAAAACTGAGCACAAGAGATCATCAGCGAGGTGCACGAGGGGACATGTGGGAGTCATGCGGGCCCTCGGTCCCTCGTCCGAAGAATAATCCGATAGGGTTATTGGTGGCCAACGATGCTGAAAGATGCCGAGGGGTACGTAAGGAGTTGCCGAGAATTTCAGCTGTTCGGCAGAATTGACCGACAGCCCCCCTCAGAGCTCATGCCGATAACCGCCCTTGGCCGTTCGCTTAATGGGGAATGGACATATTAGGACCTTTTCCGCATCGTCGGGTCAGCGGAAGTTCATTATCGTCGGAGTCGACTACTTCACCAAGTGGGTCGAGGCCGAACCGTTAGCAAAAATCACAGATGCTAACGCCTGGGTTTTGTGTGGAAGAATATTATATGCAGGTTTGGCCTCCCCCGAACGATCATCACCGACAACAGCAAGAAATTCGACAATGCCAGGTTCCACCGCAACTGTGAAGCACTCGGAGTGGATCATCAGTTTTCCTCGGTCGCTCATCCTCAGTCCAGTGGGCTGGCCGAGGTGACTAATCGGATGATCCTAGATGGATTAAAAAGGAGGCTATAGATCACAAAGGCAGATGGGCCGACGAGCTCCCTCATGTTCTATGGGTCTACCGGACAACACCTTAGGAGGCCACCCGGGAATCCCCCTTTGCACTAGCTTACGGGGTAGAAGTTGTTACTCCTGTGGAGCTGCTCATGCCATCCGGAAGAGTTCTCAAATTCGACCACGAGAGCAATAACAGATCGTTGCACGCCGAGTTGGACTTAATAGAAGAGCGACGAGGCAACGCACTGGCGAGAATGGGAGCTTACCAATGAAGGGTGAAAAAGGTGTTTCGACACGAGCATTAGACCTCAGCGCTTCGGTGAGGGAAGCCTCGTCCTACGAAAGCTTGCCATCTCCGACCCGAAGTCAGCTGGAGGGAAGCTCTCGGCCGGTTGGGAGGGCCCTTACAAAGTCATCGAAGATCTCGGACACGAAGCTTATCGGCTAGCCGACCTCAGTGGGTCAGCCATCCCGAGAACGTGGAATGTCGAGCATCTTCGGAAATATTATCCTTAAAATGAGGTCGCTTCGGCACTCTACTTGTAAAACGAGGTCGCTTCGGCACTCTACTTGTAAAATGAGGTCACTTCAGCACTCTAATAAACGTGGTCGCTCTGGCACTCTTCCTATACACAAGGTCTCTTCGGCACTCTCATACATGAGGTCGCTTCGGCACTCTCATAAACGAGGTCGCTTCAGCACTCTCATAAACGAGGTCGCTTCGGCACTCTCTCTACATATATACGAGGTCGCTTCGGCACTCTCATAAACGTGGTCGTTTTAACAATCTATCCCGGGCAAACAAGGTCGTCATGACACATCATACGATGAATAGATAAACTAAGGAAGTCATCGTATTAATACGAGAAAAAGAAATTACAATTCTTCTCGGCTACAGACCCAAGAAATACAGAGACATGCCATAGCCTACGACTCAGGCTAGTCCTCAGCACCTACCTTCTCGGCCGCCTCTTCGTAGACCTTGCCGACGGACTCAGACAGCTCCTCGTCCACTATAGCGGCTGCCGCTGCATCTTCCTCGTCGCCCTTACCGTCTCGGACTGGAAGGGTAGCGTCGGCCAGATTGAGGTCGGGATGCAACTCCCTTACCCGATCAAGACATTCATTATAACCTTCCCGAAAAAGGCCAGCTATCTCTTCCAGGAGCTCTTCAGAGATGCGATATTCTTCGATCGCTTTCTCACGCTCGTCAGATACGTGCTGTGCAATCTGCTCCTTCGTCTTCTTATGGGCCTCGATCTCGTCAGAAACTGCCATCTTCTCAGACTAAAGTGCGTCTTTCTCGGCTTGAAGGGCGTCCTTCTTGAAAGTTTTCGTACAGAGCACATAGGAAACGCGATTCCCTCCATTAGATATCGTTGCCGGTGGTCGGATCGAACAAAAACCGTGAACCCGCGCACAGGAAGATCTGATCATTACCATTGCGGGTTGCGAAACTCCCGAATCCGGGGAGAAGTGGCGCTGGAGGCACTGGTGCTTCAATCCGTTCAAGTGTCCGGCCTCTAGACGTATCCACGCGAGCTCCGGACGCAGACGGGATCTCCTCGGTCTCCACGCGTCTCCCGATCTCAACTCCACCATGTGCCAGAGAGAGAAGAGAGAAGGTGGGGGCGCCCTGGAGAGAGAGAGGAGTGGGGCGGCCAGGGAGAGAGCCTGGAGCTTGACCCAGGGTTTGACTCTCTGCTAATACTTATAGACACTGCGATTTTTCATAAAAACCCGTTATTGTCTATAACAACCATCCTGCCCAGTCTGCTCGAAACTCTATTGCGTGTGACCCTCTAGGCCCAAGTGCTAGTCCAGTTTCAGCCCATTAAGCCCAACAACTCTTTATTGACTTATTGCAATTAATTAATATCTCATATTAATTAATTACACAATCAATTATCGTCTCACGATAATTGACTGGGCTTCCAATCAAGTTGGGTGCCAAGCAACACCACTTGATCCTAGAAAGCATTGGGGTTCAGCAACCCATTCAAAGAACCTTTTGTATCATCAGTTACCACGTGACTATAATCCTTCGCTCGTACAATGCTCCCGAGTGCACTTAGGTATGGTCAACTGTCAAACCCTAATATGTGTACTCACTTGGTTTAGATGCCGCATAACAATATCAGAAAACTCCTTTCTGATAAGTATCTTGCCCAGGCCAGGGACTATCAGGCATCTTTCCTAGAGCATTCACTCTCTTATTACGAGAGCGAGCGATCCCATATTGACCACACAATCACCTTCGAAGGTATTCCGCTAGATCCGAACACTTAACTGATTAAGACCTCATGGTTAGAGATCTATAAGTCAAGGTCAAAACCTAGAAGTCCACCAATAAGGTGTCCTTGGTGTCTCAGGTCTAAGGACCAATCACGCCATTGTGACAATGAATCTAGCTGGTTGACAGTTAGGTAACATTACCATCCAGCGATTCATAACGGATCAGTTCAGTGAACTCATTCCCCAATGAGCACCTACAGATTCACCTTAGTGTCTCCACACAAGTGACTATGAGATTAGTCACCCTCATCATATGAGCAGGTGCAACCTGTACTAGTCTAACCGGATATCTGATGTCCTTCTCGAATATCCTCCGACTAGAAAATTAAGATTATACGTTTAAAAGATATTAATCTCATTGTTATGATCTCATCATAATGAATATCCATTGCGTATATTCATGGACTTCATAATGAACGGTAAACGAATTATACATAATGAATATAAAAGCCTTATTATTATTATCAAGAGAACAAGATTGTACAAGTTATGATTGGCTTGAGGACACCCATACTACCAATCTCCCACTTGGACTAAAGCCAATCACCTTTATGTCTTAAACCCATAGACTCTAGTTGCGCTCAAACACGATTGAGTCAAGGCTTCGTCAGTGGATCGCAATGTTGTCAACTGAAGGAACTCTTTCCACCAATACATCTCCTCTAGTGATGATCTCCCTAATCAGGTGAAATCGCCTCAGAATGTGCTTTGACTTCTGATGAGACCGCGGCTCTTTCGCTTATGCAATGGCCCCATTGTTGTCACACAGCAATGGGATCGGATCAGAGTCACCCGCACCACACCAAGGTCGGTGATGAACTCTTCTCATCCACACTGCCTCCTTGGCGGCTTCAGCTGCAGCAATGTACTCAGCCTCTGTCGTCGAGTCTGCAGTGGTTTCCTGCTTAGAACTCTTCCAGCTCACTGCACCTCCGTTTAAGGTGAACACAAACCCAGATGTAACTTGCTATCATCTGGATCTGACTGAAAACTTGAGTCAGTGTATGCCCGAAGTTTTAAGTCCCCTCCTCCATAACCAGAAATATATCCTTAGTCCTTCTCAAGTACTTAAGGATACATTTCACTGCCATCCAGTGTTTCACCTGGATTTGCCTGATATCTGCTCGTAATATTTAGAGAAATGCCACATCAGGCCTTGTACATAGCATGGCATACATGATAGACCCTATAGCCGAAGCATAGGGGACTCTATCCATGACTGCCCTCTCTTCAGGAGTCTTAGGAGACTGCTCCTTAGAGAGATTAATCCCATGTCTCATAGGTATGAGACCTCTCTTGGAATTTCCATGCCAAACCTTTTGACAATGGTATCTATGTACATTGATTGGGTTAAGCCAAGCACCCTCTTGGATCTATCTCTATAGATACTATTCCCATACGTAGGATGCTCTCCCAAATCCTTCATGGAGAAGTTCTTTGACAACCAAACCTTTACTGATGATAACATCCCTACATTATTCCCAATGAGTAAGATGTCATCAACGTAAAGTATGATAAAAGTGATAGCACTCCCACTGATTTTCTTATACACACATGGTTCATCTTCATTCTTAATGAAGTCATAAGATTTGATAGCCTCATCAAACCTTATGTTCCAACTACGAGAAGCTTGCTTCAATCCATAGATGGACCTTTGAAGCCTGCATACTTTATCTGACACTCTTTGGATGTAAACCCTCAGGCTGTATCATATACACTTCTTCCTCAATGTTTCCATTGAGGAAAGCGGTTTTTACATCCATCTGCCAGATCTCGTAATCAAAGTATGCAACATGGCAAGAAGAATTCTGATCGACTTTATCATAGCAACTGGTGAGAACGTTTCGTCATAGTCAATTCCTTGCCTTTGATGATACCCCTTTGCCACCAACCTTGCCTTATAATTGTCGATCTGTCCATCTGCACCGATCTTTCTCTTAAAGATCCACTTACACCCAATAGGTACAATACCTTCAGGAAAGTCTACCAAGTTCCAAACTTGGTTGGTGTACATGGACTGCATCTCAGAATTCATGGCATCTCGCCATTTCCCTGACTGAGGACAATCAACAGCCTCTTGGTAGGTCTTTGGATCATCATCCTCATTATAAGACATGCCTTCACTAATATGTCCAACATATCTTTCAGGCTATCTAGGTACTCTACCAGACCTACGCTGAATGTGTGTATATTCCTGAACAGGTTCCGGAACTGATGTTTCAACTGGTGGACTTTGCACAGTCTGTGGATCTAGAACCTCTTCTAGATCTACCTTACTCTCCACTGTCCTCTTGGGTAAGGTACTCCTCTCCAAGAAGACAGCTCTCCTGGCAACAAACACTCTTTGTTCACCAGGATGGTAAAGTAGTACCCAAATGTTTCTTTGGGTATCCAACAAACCTGCACTTATCAGTTCTGGAGTTCAGTTTATCTGGGTCATGTTTCTTTACATGGGCAGGACAGCCCCAGATTTTAACATGTTTAAAATTAGGCTTTCTGCCCTTCCATATCTCATATGGAGTGGAAGACATAGATTTACTGGGAACCCTGTTCAGCGGATATGCCGTTGACTCTAGCGCATATCCCCATAAGGAAACTGGTAACTGTGAACGGCTCATCATGGATCGCACCCATGTCCAACAAGGTACTATTTCTCCTTTCCGATACACCATTCATCTGTGGTGTATAGGGAGGAGTCCATTGAGAAAGGATACCATTGTCCTTTAAGAATTGTGTGAACTCTGTACTTAGTATTCACCTCCTCGGTCTGACCGTAGGATTTTTAATACTCTTTCCAGTTTGTTTCTCAACTTCATTCTTAAATTCTTGGAATTTCCCAAAGGCTTCAGATTTGTACTTCATTAAGTAAACAAATCCGAACTTTGAGTAGTCATCCGTGAATGTAATGAAGTATGAGTAGCCACCCTTGGCTTGGGTAGACATTGGACCACATACATCCAAATGTATTAGTTCGAATACGTCCTTGGCCCTATCTCCATGTCCCCTAAATGGATATTTGGTCAACTTACCCATTAAACAGGATTCACAAGTTGCATATGATTCATAATCAAATGGATCTAAGTATCCATTCTTATGCAACTTTTGAAGCCTATTCTCGCCAATGTGACCAAGCCTACAATGCCATAAGTAGGCAGTGTTCACACTATTCTTACTTCTCTAGGAGAAACATCAACATGGAGATTTTCATAAGAGACATCAAGCAGATACAAACCATTCACCAAACTTGCTAAGCAACTAGTTTATTTCTTAATAAACTGAACAACTATTGTTCTCAATGGTAAACATGTATCCAATCTGTCTAAACAAGAAACAGAAATAATTTCTTAATGATACTAGGCACATAGTAGCAATCATCTAATAAAAGCAAATCTCCAGAAGGTAACTTGAGCTTCACTGTCCCCATAGTGTGTGCACCAACACTTGTGCCGTTTCCAAGCCTCAAGTTCACCTCGCCCTTGCTCAGCTTCCTTCTACTTGTCAGCACCTGCACATCATTGCAATATGAGAAGCACATCCAGTGTCTAAAACCCAAGATGTAGAATCTCTAATAGACAAGTGAAGATCTATCATATAGATACCTGAAGCTTCGCCAAGCTTCTGCTTCTCCTGAGCCTTCATTGCAAGATAGTCCTTGCAATTTCTTTTCCAGTGCCCCTTTTTTCTTGCAGTGGAAGCACTCGCCCTTTTCTTCTCCTTTGCTTATGTCCTTCTTTGTTTCTCCTAGACTGCTTCTTTGTATTGCCTTTCTAAAGGCTTGCCCTGCTCTCCTCTTCTTGTTGGACTTTCCACCATGAGACATTGGGCTTTTCCTTCTTAAGGTTCCCCTCAGCAGTCTTCAGCATGTTGAGCATCTCAGCTAAAACTCCCTCAATCTTGTTCATTGTGAAGTTCACAATGAACTGGGAATATGAATCTGGGAGTGACTGGAGAATGAGGTCCGTGCTTAGTTCCTTGTCAAGAGGAAAACCAAGCCCTTCGAGCCTCTCATCCACTCTATCATCTTCAGCACATGAGATTGTACTGAAGACCCCTCTGCCATGCAAGCTCTGAATAGGGCCTTGGATATCTCATATCTCTCCACCCTGCTCTGCTCTTCAAAGAGCTCCTGCAAGTGCTGCTGATGGATCTAGCATCCATGTTCTCATACTGCCTTGCAATTCATTGCTCATTGAGGCAAGCATGTAGCATTGGGCCAGAGTGGAATCCTCCTTCCACTTCGCAAACTCAAGTGTTTCCCTTCAGTGCATCAAGGGTGGTTCAGCTGGGATCTCACCATCCAGGACATAGGCAATGCGCTCAGACCTAAGGACAATCTTCAGGTTTCTGAGCCAATCCGAGTAGTTCGGGCCTGTCAATCTGTTGGCATCCAGTATGCCACGGAGTGGGTTACCTGACGACATTTTTTGCCTATAAAGGAAATGTAAACACAATTAGCAGATGTTCATAATAATAATTAATCTAGATTAGGACTTTAATCAAGATTAGCTCCCACTATTTTCCGACAGACTGTATAACCCTCAGATATATAGAATGGGAGACTCCGACGGTCTCCTAGTGGGGATCGAATCTTACAGACTCATAGCATGATCTGTGGATAGCACAACAACCATACTATGATCTGAAAGTGGTCAACTCTTGACACTTGCAACTCTTGCAATATCCGATCTTATTTTGGCCCCTGAATTTTAATGACCTTGTGGATAGCACAACAGTCATTAAACCCAGTCTAAGCAGTACCATCATTACGTAACGAGCATAGATTTGGATGTAGCCCTTGTGGATAGCACAACAAAGCTACATCGGTCCTCTATCCCGTTTAAGGCATCACTATGCCATAGTTTTAGTCTGTCATCAGATTTGGCAAGCCTTGTGGATAGCACAACAACTTGCCCGATCTAATGGCAATCCTAAAACTATAATGATGGAGGGCTACGTAATTCATTCTTAATGATTACACTACGGCTTAAAATTTAAACAAGGGGGGATTTTGATATATTTTATCTTGGTCTCTATATCTGCGTGCTATTGATATATAGAATTTGGAATATCATATATTTAATTATATATATCATAGCACATTCCACATATATCATATATATGAAGAAAAACGATGGATGATCATGGACTTTAACCTAGAGTGGCATTACCAGAGCCAGTTGGTAATCCACAAACACGGTGAATAAATGGCAGCCCTGCATCGAATGCATTTGCTTGATGTAACTCTATCTCCATGAAGGTCTTGCATGGTACTCTCCTCCATCTCCGCCAATCCGCTTCTTATAATTACAAGTAATATTTAAATTGGGCTCACAGGCCCATAATGTACATCATATAATAATAAGAAACCTTGAACAAGTCAAGGGGAGTACATAACAGGAGGGAGATAGAATGTACAACCGGATTTAATAGAGGGAGAGAGGGAGGCACGCAGTCCTCATAAAATGGTACTCTCCTCCATCTCCGCCAATCCGCTTCTTATAATTACAAGTAATATTTAAATTGGGCTCACAGGCCCATAATGTACATCATATATAATAGAAACCTTGAACAAGTCAAGGGGAGTACATAACAGGAGGGAGATAGAATGTACAACCCGGATTTAATAGAGGGAGAGAGGGAGGCACGCAGTCCTCATAAATTACATCACATGCCATTAACCATAAACTCATCACAGGACATCTAAGTGCATGATCATCATACACATCAACACATCACATGCATCAATAAGCAATCATCACATAATTACTCTGAAATAACTTTATTTCAAAAAATATAATAACTATATTTGAAAACCATTTAACTAAACAATTTAGCTAACATGGATAACATCTAATCAACATTAGATAAACGTCATTCAACGTAACTGCATGAATCCGCCAAAATTACAGTTAATTAATTTCACAAGAATCACATTCTTAATTAATTAACAGCTTTAATTAGATGGTAGGAAATAACAAACAATTTTAGATTTCCTTAAACTAATTAAGCAATGGGTCATACATATGAAAAATAATTACAGAGAGTTAAAACAATTTAAAAACTCTTAAAAACAATTTTTCATAATTTTCTGGGATTTTTAAAACCATTTAAATGATTTAAAACAAAATTAAAAATATTAAAAAATGAAAAGGGGGGGGGGGGGGAGGGGGCGGACCGGATTCGGCCGCCGGGAACCGCGGGGGTCGCCCGCGACATACCCACGGGCGGACCCGCGCGCGGCCCGCGGGGGACCTGTGCGGGGTCACCCCGCCGCCGGCGAGGGCCCGCGATGGCTGGGGAAACCTTAGCCGCCGCCCCCCACCGGCGCAGTGCCGGGGGGCATGCCCTGCCGCCCTCCGCACGCTTCGGCGGCCGCGGACGGCGCCGGCGTT
Source organism: Colocasia esculenta (assembly GCA_014218235.1). Classification (NCBI taxonomy): domain Eukaryota; kingdom Viridiplantae; phylum Streptophyta; class Magnoliopsida; order Alismatales; family Araceae; genus Colocasia; species Colocasia esculenta. The sequence continues at coordinate 41,796,060 of CM024763.1, read as the reverse complement.
GCGGAAGCCGCCGCCCTCCGCCCCTACCAACCCATAAAACCCCGAAAAACCCTAAAATAAAAAAACGCCCCCTTATCTTGGACTGTCCAAGATGCATGGCAGCGGCTTATTGCAAGGGGTCGTGTGGCCTCTACAGAGGGCCAAACAACGTCACAAGAGGTTCTTCGGGAAGCCCTTGGTACCAGGAACGATTCCATGTACCAAACACAAAGTGCACATCTCATGTGCGACCCAAGAGCGAAGTAAATTGGCGATTCATGCATAACGCGAACCGACGAAAAACGCATGAAATGACGATCATACGATGCCGATATCGACCGGGCCAGCAACCTGGCTCTGATACCACTGAAAGGTTTCGTACAGAGCACGACAGAAACACGATTCCCTCCATTAGATATCGTTGCCGGTGGTCAGATCGAACAAAAACCGTGAACCCGTGCATAGGAAGATCCGATCTTTACCTTTGCGGGGTTGCGAAACTCCCGAATCCGGGGAGGAAGTGGCGCTGGAGGCACTGGTGCTTCAAGCCGTTCAAGTGTCCGGCCTCTAGACGTATCCACGCGAGCTCCGGACGCAGACGGGATCTCCTCGGTCTCCACGCGTCTCCCGGATCTCAACTCCACCATGTGCCAGAGAGAGAAGAGAGAAGAGGTGGGGGCGCCCTGGAGAGAGAGAGGAGTGGGGCGGCCAGGGAGAGAGCCTGGAGCTTGGCCCAGGGTTTGACTCTCTGCTAATACTTATAGACACTGCGGTTTTTCACAAAAACCCAGTTATTATTTATAACAACCATCCTGCCCAGTCTGCTCGAAACTCTATTGCGTGTGGACCCTCTAGGCCCAAGTGCTAGTCCAGCTTTCAGCCCATTAAGCCCAATAACTCTTTATTGACTTATTGCAATTAATTAATATCTCATATTAATTAATTACACAATCAATTATCGTCTCACGATAATTGACCGGGCTTCCAATCAAGTTGGGTGCCAAGCAACACCACTTGATCCTAGAAAGCATTGGGGTTCAGCAACCCATTCAAAGAACCTTTTGTATCATCAGTTACCACGTGACTATAATCCTTCGCTCGTACAATGCTCCGAGTGCACTTAGGGTATGGTCAACTATCAAACCCTAATATGTGTACTCACTTGTTTTAGATGCCGCATAACAATATCAGAAAACTCCTTTTCTGATAAGTAGTCTTGCCCTGGCCAGGGACTATCATGCATCTTTCCCTAGAGCATTCACTCTCTTATTACGAGAGCGAGCGATCCCATATTGACCACACAATCACCTTCGAAGGTATTCCGCTAGATCCGAACACTTAACTGATTAAGACCTCATGGTTAGAGATCTATAAGTCAAGGTCAAAACCTAGAAGTCCACCAACAAGGTGTCCTTGGTGTCTCAGGTCTAAGGACCAATCACGCCACTGTGACAATGAATCTAGCTGGTTGACAGTTAGGTAACATTACCATCCAGCGATTCATAACGGATCAGTTCAGTGAACTCATTCCCAATGAGCACCTACAGATTCACCTTAGTGTCTCCACACAAGTGACTATGAGATAGTCACCCTCATCATATGAGCAGATGCAACCTGTACTAGTCTAACCGGATATCCGATGTCCTTCTCGAATATCCTCCGACTAGGAACAATTAAGAATATATGTTTAAAGGATATTAATCTCATTGTTATGATCTCATCATAATGAATATCCATTGCATATATTCATGGACTTCATAATGAAACGGTAAATGAATTACACATAATGAAATAAAAGCCTTATTATTATTATCAAAGAACAAGATTGTACAAGTTATGATTGGCTTGAGGACACCCATAACTAACACTTCTCGGATTTTAAGGTGGCGCGAAGCTCATCTTCTATCTTCTTCGCATGCTCTGCCTCCTTCAGACGGAGGGCCTTCTCGGAGTTAGCCCTCTCCTCTGCCTCGACAATCTGCTTGTCAGAAGATAATCTCTTCACCTCGGCCTGATGAGTGAAAGCTTCAAAGGTGGACATTTGGCCCAAAATCATTGAGTAGAAGTCCGTGATCAGCCGACGTGGAGACTTGCTCAAGGCCTCCGCCTTTAGCTCGGCAGGAATAGCCTGACGACCCCAACCGACCAGGTCTAGTTCAATTCGGACCTGTGCCGATGCTGAGGGGGTGGACGTCGGAGCTGACGTCAGAGGCTGAGGACGCTTCGTCGGCCTCTCCTCATGCTCTGGCTGGGAGGTGGGTGCCGAGCCATGCTCGCGAGTTTGTTCCGGCTGGTCGGTAGGTGGAGCCTCGTCCGATGCGCGAGGACGCTTCTATGGACGAGCCACGACCTTCTTGCTCCCGGGGACCACCTTGCCCCGAGCGAGCTCGGTCAGTGAGGGCCCCTTCCGCACCTTAGGAGCTGAGGGAGAACTCTTGTCGGCCATCACTGTCAAAAGATACGGAAAAACTTCAGGATTTTCAGACCTGAAAGCAGGACAAGAAATATGACGAAGTGACGACGACCTTCTGTGCCTTCGGCAATCAGCTCGAGCAGCTTCTCGGATGGTTCGAATAGGTTGGGCTTCTCCGCAGCCTGTAGAAACGCGAAGTCCGAGAGCTCGGACGCACTGAGCTTTGGCGGCCCAAACGCCTTGTTTCAAACGTTGATTTTTGACCATGTGGTCGAGAAAGGCCAACCCGAGGGGGAATAGATGAAGACGAAATTCCTCTTCCAATCGTGGACAGAGGTCGAAAGCTGGCTGAGAATTTTCCGGCCAGTCCTGGCCGAGAAGTATAGCTAGTCCCCTAATGGCTTAATGGAAAAGTAGTGAAAGAAAAGGCGCAAGGTCGGGGGGACCCTAGCCGAGACGCAGACAGCTAAGAAACCGATAATCGATAGCCATGAGTTCGGAGTCAACTATGAGGGAGCGATTTCTAGATCGAGAAGCAAGAAGATGATGAAAGGATGTAAGGGAAATTGTAGACCAGCTCAGAGCGCCTCAGAATAGATACAGACCCCCCCTCTAAGACGTGGTGAGCTCGAAATTGGCGGTTGGCGAAGAACATGGCGTCAGCCGAAAGAGAGAGTCCCCGGTGAGACCTGATCCAACAAAAAGCCTCGGAGGTAGTCTCACACCTCGCGTCAACCATGCTGTCGGCCTGACGATGAGCACCAGAGGTGTGAGCTGAAGGCGCCCGAGGAACATATCTTTCGGGGTTGACCTTCAGGACAAATGACTCCTCAACCGGGCCGAACACTAGGGTATCAGGGATTTGGCCAGTGGGGACATGATCCTCGCTGGCAGTCCTATCACTATCGGATGATGAGGTCGAGGACGAGGAAGAACCCCCAGAAGAGGAGTGAGAGGGCGAGAGGCTCATTGCTTACCTTCGAAGGGAGCAAGTAGGGGCGAGCAGACGATGCGCCCAAAGCAACGAGGTGAGAGCTGTCAGGACGTTGAGTACTCATCAAATGGTTGCTCAAGAGTTACTTGCACAAAAGTAAAAGGCCACCCCTTTCTACAGCACCCCCGAATATTTATAAGCCCGGGGGCCAGTTTGATTGAACGATCAGAAAGACCCCGAGAGATGCAAGCGGGTGAGATCTTACCGCGTGTCAGAAGGCGGTCGGGTGGGGAGCGATCACCTGGATCCGTAACGTTCACGACCATCAAGGAGCCCCATCATCAGTGAGGAAGTCAAGGCAGTTACACGACGTTCGGCATCCCAGTACTGCCATTATGGCAGGCAGGTATGCTATGCAATGAGATCGTGGGCGCCATTGCAATAGGAATGTTACCCAATGGCGACGCCGCTATAATGGGATACGCTCAGATCTAACAGACTCTGCCAAAAGCATCATCAGAATGCGTGAGCCGCTTGAGTGCCCGCGGACAACCGGAGAGCCGATAAGCTAGCGACCTACAATGGCTTCTCCTCGACTCGGGTGTTCGTCTCGAGGAGAACCCGGGGGGCCAGTGATACCGGTTGTCGCCCATCAACCTACTGGTGAACATACGATGACTCTCTGACCATGGCTTAAACCAACGACCCGACCTTTTACACAAGCCATCCTCGGATGATTGGTGTCTCACCCTCCGAGCCGCCTCTCGACCGGTGGATCCTAGGGAAACCCGCATACTCGCGCACACGATCAAGGCGAATCCGTTAGCAGTTGTTAATTGGGGAATGCGCAGCTGGACATACTCTAGTCAGACCGGTGCCTCTGGGATTGGAAAGACTAAAAAATCACGGGCCACACACAAGCTAACTACCGCGCATGCCCATAATGGGAAGTTCCAGCTAGGGCAATGTCAGAGACATCCAGATCTCCTCCGATCGTGCTTGCCGCCTACAACTCCATCTCGCGAGATTCTAGGGCGAGGTCATGGACGCGTGCGCAAGAAACTGTCGATAGGTTAGCCCGCTTGGTCCCTATAAAAGAAGAGACATCCCACATCAAGTAGGTACATTACCTACAACACTGGAACTCTCTTATACCGACCTCCCGATCTAACTTGAGCATCGGAGCTTTCTCCCATCGAGGTCCCTCGGTGGTTTTACAGGTTGGAGCTCGGTTGCGTCAGCGTAAGCACGTCACCATCATCCCTTGGGTTCCCCCTAGTTCGGTTCAGAACGACCTCACTTGCTTTAGCAGCAACAGCTCCCATGCTTCCAAGTCTTGGGCGCTGGTTTTTGTCGACCCCAAGTATTCGCTTAGGCCGATGAGATTCATCTCGGCTTGGGATTGAGGTAGGTGGCCTCGACTTTATCCGACGTGAGGGGTATAATGTGACCGCGAGAATTTCGAATATTGTGACTTGAGTAACGGCCTACTACTCGACCGATAGGTTAATGGGCGTCGATCATTCGCACCGTAACGACGATCATAAAGATTATGATCTGGCCGACATAGCCCAACGGTTATGACGACGTAATGCGATATTTGGGAGAACGTCTGACACTTCGAGAGTGCATGACTTGTTTTTATATATAGGAGTACATTTGACGTTCAAAAATACACACACTACTCCTCACTCTTTGTCAATCTTCTCGGCTATCCACTGATTTGAATATCATAGTCTTTCCATCGAGGCCCCTCAATGGTTTCGGATATCTCAAGCACAGGTCAGACGAGGACTTGTCGACGATGTAGACATCTCCCCTAGTAGCCTCAGCTGACGTTGACATCAAGAGAGTAATAGTAACATGTTTTTAAGTGCATGCGATCAATTAATCTTGAATCATCAATTATTTCATCTAGTCTGGTCATAATAATGTTTCCATGAAAAACCAAGAAACAAAATATATAGTGTTGGAAAGTAGAAATCCCATTTGGTTGTGATGAACCACATTCAAACAGTCATCTGTTAATCATCGGACGACAAGTTTTTCTTGTTGGCAATACAAATTTCGCACCAAAAACATTATTTTCTTTTGGTCTAAATGAATTCTCTCTCTCTCTCTCTATAGATATATATTATATATATATATATATATTCCCATTTCATAGGGTTGTCAGTAGGCAGGCCCAAAACTATAAGGCAACGTTTGAGATCAATTCAAAAAATTTTGATTCCATGTGAATCAGATTTTTCTTGCTACTCTCACATGTCAGAGCTTTGGGGGATGGGTGAGATGTTTCGACTGTGCATTTGGGAGGTTGGAGGAGAAAAAGAACCGATTCTGGGTTTATTTATTGAATTGTACTTTATTTTTTCCAACCACCCCTGTTCAAGAAAGGAAAGAAAAAAAAAACAAAAATCTTGAGAAATTACAGGTGCAATCTCAAAAGCGGCTTGGGTGCTGCTTTTGCGGAAGAGAGAGAGAGAAGAAGTTGCGTCTCTCTCTCTTCAGCGCAAGAAGCGCTTCTCACGTACGTCGATATATCTTGGTAACGTTTGAATGGACGTTTAGATTTGTTAGATATTTTTGACGGGAAATCGTGGACAACCACGATTCCAAACGTTGCCCCAGTAGATGAGCAAGAATAGCAGGATGGGACTTCCAAGTTACTGGTGGGCTTGGATTTTGGAATAGACCAATCCCATAATAGATGTGAGTCCAGCCTATCGGATTTTCGGGCCAGCACAGGTTGGGCCAACATCAAAAGAGACCAGATATCTTTAATGATGTAAATCTTACAAAAGATCCTACATCCTAAACACTTGGTCAGTTTGACCTGTTCATGTATACCCAATAACACGATTCGCTCATCTGTAAAAATTAAGCTTCTGCTTTCTTTCTTTGCCTTTGCGGTGGAACACACACAATCCTTGAGGGAGGTGGGGCATCAGTGCGCATGAGATGCTGGTCTTATATTTTAAAGAGAAATATTTAATATCTCAGGTGTCCGGATAAATGATTTGTCTAGATGTTCGGTTGGGGGCGTGTCCATTGAGCAGCGCCCTCAAATTTAGACCCCGCGTCTAGAGCTCTGCTCAATGGAGCAGCGCCAACGCGGATGCCTAGACAAATCATTTGTCTAGAGGTCGGTGCACTAAATACTTCTCTACCTTAAAAGATTAGATACACTCGATTTTCTTACAATATTATAATTTTATATATGGTGGGGACTTATACGTGAATAGCTGATTTATCCGTACACATAAGTGAAATTCCGATTTGATAGTTCGGATAAAAAGTTTTTATAGTTAGAAAGCTTTTCATCCAGAACCCTAATTACCTAATATATCATTTAACTTCGAAACTATTAAATTAGACAAATAAAATCATACTTTCATCATGGCGTAAGTACGATGGATACCCACATCAGCTTGTGGAAACTCTTAACAGGTCTCAATACTTTGAATATTGTGGGGTTAATTGCCTTTGGCTTTTATTATATCACCTAATTTACTATAAAACATTAGATGCCTACTTGATCTTTAAGCTTAGGAAAGGGTGGGAGGGAGAAGCTTTTTTAGGGTTTAGTTCCCACCATCCCATCCCGCATTTATAGAGAGATAGAAGACAAATTCGAAAGAAGCCACACATGTGGAAAGTTCTTCATGTTCACACTGTGCAAGTCGCTCATGTAAACACAAAAAGTTGCATCCAATGGAGTGATGACGCATCGAGGGTCGAAATTGGCATCGCGAACCAGTGGTATGTGTGGGCCGGGCTCCCACACTTTATTCCAAATACATGCACAAAGTCACATTGCTGTGTCAAGGAATAAGTCTTGGGCATCAAGAAACTGAAGATCTCACTACAAGAGGATAAGGAATGGAAGGTCGACAAGCCACTTTGATTGGGGAGATCTCATGACATTGGGCTCGGAAGCCATGTTGAGAAGGCAAGATATAGAATAAAGAATGAAGTACCACATTGGAGGGTGACTTTTAACAAATTAATTTTCTAAACGGGGTGCATATTCTATACTCAGTGGTCTCGTTGTATGGAGTAACGAGAATTCCTATATTTATGTACTCTTATTATCATCTACAAAAGAGTCTTCAGATACAAGTTTTATTCAAAGAGATAAAACTTAATATTTTCTTTTTTCTCGTTCGATCATCCTCATCAAGAGGGAAAGGGGGTGGTTTTGCATTAATAAGCCATGGCAGGATGGTCTATTCTTCAACTTTGTGCAGTCTTCGTGGTTGATTAGACAATCCATTCGCACTCAATTTTTTTTTTTCAAAAATGATTTAATGATATCATTTTGTAACACATACTTTTGATACCACTCACATGACATAAATTTTAAAATATTATAATATTTTAAAATTTACACCACAAGAAAAGATGTGAATAAGAACCAACCATTTCGGTCGCTATTCCGTCGTAACTCTATCACTGTGATCGAATAGCGGCTTACAATATTACAATCAAATTTTTTCGATCTCTATTCAATCTCTGTTCTGAGACTAAATACATTTGGTCAATATTTGGTCTAAAAACAAATGACCAAATAACATATCGATAGGAATTATTTGGTCACAAATTCGATCAGAAAATTGAGACCAAATTTGTGATCGAATCTTTTTGCTCCTAGAAGGCTCATTTAGCGACCGATTACTTTCAGTCACAAATTGAGTCTCAATTTTGTGACCGAATCTATGACCGAAAATTTTTGATCGTGAAATGTATACTTTGAGACGGAATATTCAGTCACAAATTCAATTACAAAATTGAAACCAAATTTGTGACCGAAAGTAATCGATCTCTATTTTTTCATTTATTTTTTAAAATTATATATAAAATAACTTAATTTTTAAACACAGTAAAAATAAAAACCACACAATCACCAAAGTAAAACAACACAAAACATAAAATGCCAATCTACAACAACAAAAAGAAATAAACATTATGGATCCTGGGTGTCATCCTCCTCATCCTACTCGTCTCCTCTAACGCCACTCGATGAAGAAACTTACAATAGATATATGATAATAATAAATTAAAATTAAATATTAAAATAAATAAAATTATTTTAATTTTCTATAGTTAGTTATTTCATATTATAAAGTCATTCACTTTTAAACTAACTTAATTTGGTGAATAAGAATTTGAATGTCGAGATCAAATCAAGAGTCTGATTTAAACTCTCTCAGTTTCCACAAGTCACCCTTATCGCCCGAGTCGTGTTGGAACCAATCGGATGTTGATCTGATTAGTATTTCTGATTTTGGACTCCCAAATTTGAGTTCTTTATTTTTAAACTAAACTAATTTGGTGAATGAGAATTTGAGCGCTGAGCTCAAATCGGGAGTCCGATTTGAACTCCGTTAGTTTCTACAAGTCACTATCGTCGTCCCAACTGTGTTGGAACAAACGAGGCCAATCGGATAAATATTTCTAATTTTGAATCACAAAATCTGAGTTCTTTGTTGTAACGTCGCGTGCTTTTCGGATCCATGCGGATCGTGTGTGTTGTGGTTGTGGCGGCCGTTGTGAGGCCAATGTGAGTCAGTTGTGTGGTATGTGTAATGTGCATGCGTGGCTTGAGCAGGTGCAGCGCAGGGTTGGTCCGGAAATAGAATAGGACCTGCTGCTGTTCTGTCTGAGTTGGCGGCCATGGGTGGCCGTTTACTAGTAGGCGTCCAGATTGGTGGACGTTTACATAATGAGATTAGCGGCAGTAGATGTGGACGTTTAGGCGGTTGATGTTGGCGACAAGGGGGTTGACGCCAACCTGTCAGTTCAACAGTTTATAGGCTCACCCGAGGGCTGTTCTCTCAGCTCACTCTCTTCCCCTCTTGCCCCAGCTTTGCGCCCAGAGTTTCTGAAGCTTCCAACAGGTGCCGAGGAGTAGTTGGACGATCGTAGAACGCGCGGCATCGCTGAATTACGCGAGGAAACGTCGCGGCGTGGTGCAATTCACGTGGGAACTCGTGAAGGGTTCGGCGTGAACCGGGGGATTGCAGGAGATTCTAACGCGTTCTGAGGTAGGGGACGAACCCTGGTAGCTCCGTAGAAACATTAAAACACATCATAATCACTTGAACCAACATGATAATCCATATTTGGATAGAGTTGCACCATGTGGGATAATGGGTGGTTTGAGTTATTTAATGTTCAGAGCATGTTTTAGTGGGTTGTATTGGGTTCTAGCATGCTAAAGGAATTGCATTTGCATGTTTTTCAGTAGTTAGAACAGTTAGAAAACCCGCAGAGCCGGATTAGGGTTTCTGCAGGGTTTATGGCCGGAGAACTTGGCGTCAACATCGCTTGCCGCCAAGATTCTCAGCCAGGAGGTTAACGGCCAGGAACCTTGCCGTTGACTCCCAGTAAGCGGCAATCGATGTGGTCGCCTACTTCTATTTGAGCAGAAATGACTAAGTACGATAATTATCGATAATGCATGTGTGTTGACGCATGAGGTGCACTGAGTGCACTTGGTTTACGTGTTTAGCATATAAGGTATGCTGTTAGTTGTTTACTTCGGTGACTACGCGTTGTGTACGCGAGTCAGTTAGGTTCACGTGTAGTGGACCGTGGTTACTTGTGGTTTACGTGAGGTTTCACGTAGCTTGTGTGTGACGTGCACGTGGTTCTGTGTACGTGGCGAGTAGTACGACGCCTACCGTGGTTACCTCTCCAGTTGGGTGCCCCAGGTTCTTTGTGAGCCAGGCTGTTAGCTCGGGGCTTTGTCCCGGTACTTGTGCTGTACCGTCGAGGTCTGTGTCGTCTGACCTGGACACCCTCACTCTTGTGTTAGAGTTGTACGTCCGGCTGAGGGAAAGACGACAGTGGGACAGTGACACTTGAGTTTGTTTTTAGTCACTTGTAGCGCGCTCGTAGTTGGGGGTACGGACACCAGTAGACGTACTGGACCCCAGCTAGTCCTTTCTAGTGCCTCACTCTAGCGAGCCCAGGCCAGGGTCTCTGGAGGTGCCAGGCATGGGCCTGTGACCGTGTGGTCTGCAGGTGGTGGTGTTTAGTTGGTCTCCACAGTTGCTTGACCTTTTTACGTGGAGCGGCAGCTGGACCTTTCGTCCGTGGCTGCGAGACTGAGAGGTAGACCTGTGTTAGTTGTCCGAGTCAGTTTCTGGTGTCGCGAACCAGTTCACGTGGCTCGTGTTGGCTGTCTCTACTTTAGCTTGTACACCTGTACTGGTTTGCCGTTTAATTATTACTGTTGTTTCTCGTAGTCGGCAGACGGTGAGTACTTTTACAGCTTTACTTACCTGCTTAGCTGTTATATTAATTGTTGGTGCTGTTTACTATTCGTACTCGTGGTGTTATTTCGCTCGGTTTTGGGGGAGTTCCCTACTGAGCCAGTGACTAGAGAGGCTCACCCCTACCCCCACAGGTGAGAGCGAGGAGGACGTCTCTCGTCCGACGTCTAGTTCCGGGCCGCATCGTAGCGGTGCAGGGTCAGCACCTCCAGCAGAGTAGCTTCAGCAGTGTAGTTTTATAGTTGTTTACTTTCTTTGGTTGTACCTCGGGGTATGCCCCAGGCTCTTGTACTTCTTTTTAGTTTTTGTGGAAATTTGGCTATGTAAACTTGTGATATATATATATGAAATGTGGTGTGTTCCTTTATGTTTACACGGACTGTGGTTTGGTATCCCTTTGCGAGACTTCGGCCCATTCGTGGGAGGCGGACTCGGATCAAGTACGTTATCGGTTTAACGGGCTTGGCTGAGGCGATCCGTCACATTTGTTTTTAAACTAAAGTAATTGGTGAATGAGAATTTGAGCACCGAGCTCAAACTGAGAATCTAATTTAGTTCGTCAGATTTCACAAGTCACTCTCATCGTCCCAATCTTCTTAGAATAAACCGGAGGTCGATTAGATCAGTATTTCTAATTTTGGACTTCAAAACTTAAGTTCTTTGTTTTAAAACTAAAGGAATTTGGTAAATGAGAATTTGAGTGTAGAGCTCAAATCGGGAGTTTGAGTTGAATTATGTCAGTTCCCACTGCCCCCCCAACCAGCGAGCCAGCCCCCACCTCCGCTCATCCACCCCACCATTGAGGAGAGAGAGAGAGAGAGAGAGAGAGAGAGAGAGAGAGAGGGACGACGGTGGCGTCTGATGGCAACAACAACGGCGACGTCCACACACACACACAGAGAGAGAGAGAGAGAGAGAGAGAGAGAGAGGAGAGAGAGAGGAGAGAGAGAGAGAGAGAGAGAGAGAGAGAAGAGGGTCAGAGTAAAGTAAGAATAGTGATCGATACATTTTGGTCATTATTTAGTCTCGAACTTTTGCCGCGATAGCGATTGATTAATTTTGATTACTATTCGGTCTCAAAATTTTGCAAAATTCTTCGGTGACTATTTGGTCACAGATCTATGACCAAATAGTTTCTGAAAAAATTTGATCGCAATATTTTGATCTTTTAACCTAAAATTGTAATAACCTGCGACCGAATAATTTCGGTCACTAATCGGTCACAGATCTATGATCGAATAGTGATCGATTTAAATTCGGACACTATATTATTTATTTAGCAACCTAATACTTTAGGTCACTAATCAGTCACAGATCTGTGACCGATTAGTGATCGAAAAGTTCAGTCGTAATGTCAGTCGCTAAAGTCGCATTCTCTTGTTCTCTTGTGGTGTTGTGCCACATGAGTAGTGTCAAATACATGTGTTATTAAATTGTTTTTTTTTTTTTTTTGGGTGTTCCCAACTCACCTGTGGTGATTGAACTTGTAGGCATTCTCAAAGTGATTCAAATGGGTTAAGATCTGCAAGGACACCTTCTCATTGAGAGCGATGCCTTGGTTGTAGACTTGTAGTTAGTGTTATCAATGACTTGACTAACCCTCCATGGCAAGTGTTTCCCTTGGTTGAGGATTGTCAGCTTCTCATTAAAGACTCGAATATTGTAATTTCTTTATCTCTAGATCACGTAATGTGTTGACTCATTTACTGGCTAAATTAGGACTGTCCTTACCCAACTTCATTGATTGAGATTTATCTTCTCTCTCCACTTCTCTAAGCTTATTATATTAAATGATATCTTTGAAACCTCACTCGGTTATGGTCCAAAAGAAAAGAGAGCATCGAAGCTGATACGGGTCGCCCCAAGCCGACGTTAAATAATCACCGAGCTCGTGATCGGCCAGTCCGACCTATGGTCAGACTGACACTCTTGGAAGAGAAGTCATTAATAGCAAGAGCCTTGGCAGCATCCAGCAAGGAGGCGTGATTCTCGGGAAACAACTCATTGATCCGCACAATGACCGCGAACCACAACTTGCCTTCGCACACGTTACAATCACGGATACTAAGGGTGCAATCCCTACGATCTTGCAGGTTATTTTTTGGGTCATGCGCCATCAAAGGTCGTAACAGCTCCGGCTAGAATTACGGGATCTACAGCTGTCAGATAAATGTCCCAGCCTTATAAAAGAAGCAGATACATTCTATCACAAGGTACGCTACTTCTTAGCACTGAAACTCTTGTCTTCGACTTTCCGAGCTGCCTTGGTCGTCGGAGTGTCTGCCCATCGAGCACCCTCGGTAGTCTTTGCAGGTCGGGAGCTTGGTGACATCCACCTCGGGTCTCTGTCTTTCCTTGGGTCCTCTCGGCTCGAGCTGACCTCGTCACTCCAGCAGCAACAAAAGCTAAAGAAGAATTTTTTGTACTCGCTAGGGGTACCCGTCTGTCCTATACCTATTTTAGACATATGCGAGGTGAATTTCACAAACATCAAAAATGCTATAGGACCCTCTTCCTTACATCTAAAAGTTGGGTATGGTTGTTCCAATGTGGGCAACAAGTCCTTCCCAAACTAAAATGGTTACAATCAAAACCCCAATTTGCATATCCTTAACAACTTTAAGGCTCTACTATATCATATCGTGTCTGGATATTTGTGAGTCCTGATATTGTCGGTACGGTACGATAAAATCGGTCAATTGGTTTCCTTTTATCGGTTGACCGATTTTTCTAGTGAACATCTCTAGACGCCCAACAAATCAAAGTCTAAGATCAGTCAGTCGATTTATATCAGGATAACCTCCAAATTTTATGATCTATTTGATCTTTAAAGAGAGACGAAATTGGTCGATCGACTTGACATTTTTGGTTGACCAATCAATGCGATATTGTACCATGTCACAGATAATACGATACAGTCGATTCACATGGTACGACTAACCTTGCTCCTACTACTAAGCACTAACAACTGGAAAAATGCTACTTTTACTCTCTTGGTGAACATTCTTAAAAGAGAAAAACTTATTGTACTTATATATTATACTTTAAGTACAATATGACTAGGTAATAGCTCATATGACACTCCTCACATGAGGAGTGATAAAGTGACAATCCAATTGTTGGATACCATATGAATTTATTTTCTTAAAATACTCCTAAGAAGAGCATCATCACCCCCAAAAAGACATAACCAAATTGTTAATCATCTATTCCACCTTTTTCCACACTCCACTCTCCAACATCTATTTGCGCACCTCCCCTCCTTTTTATTTTCCCAAAGGATTCCATTACCACAATTAAATCAAAGAAAAAGTTGCAATAAAGATGTCTTGACAAGTGCGAGATGAAGTGGGGGTGGAGATGTTGAAGGAATGGTGAAAGAAACTCTCTACCCGGAGCTGGAAAGCCATATGATACGTGGGGTGGTTGACGCGGTCGGTGAGCTGACACACCCGCGTTGGAGATCACACGGGAAGTTTGTCGGTATCTTCTCTTGCTTCACAGCGAAGGATGCCGCATCTGCCATGGCGGCCTATATTAACCTTCCTGGCCGCCTCCTTTCCTTCTACTGCGCAGAAAGATCAGAAAGAAACGATTTTTTGAGAGTGAAGTGTGTGAGATGGAGATGGATGGAGCTAACCGCGTCCAGACCCACGACCTGAGGACTATCCTCTCCGGCGACGGTCGGGACTTCCTCGTCCGGAACAACGGCGACAAGGTAAGCATGCCCGGGTTCTACATCTGTTTTACCCACTTTCGACTGTGAAGTGGCGTGAATCCATACGGAAAAAGGCGTTACCTTTGTTCTCCATCTGGCTCTCCTATGAGGCTATGAGCTTTGCTGAGCCTGACCCATGGCGCAGGTGAATGTGGGCGACCTGGAGGGCAAGACCGTGGGCATCTACTTCTCGGCCCACTGGTGCCCCCCCTGCCGTAGGTTCACCCCCAAGCTGGCCGAGGCCTACGCCGAGCTCTCTCCCAGGGGCTTCAAGGTCGTCTTCGTCTCCGCCGACGAGGACGAGGCCTCTTTCCAGGAGTACTTCTCCCAAATGCCGTGGCTCGCCGTCCCCTTCTCGGATTCCGCGACCAGAGACAGCCTCGACCAGGCCTTCGAAGTCAACGGCATCCCCCACCTGGTGGTCCTCGACGGGAGCACCGGCAGAGTCCTTACGGAGGACGGCGTCGAGATCGTGCGGGAGTACGGGACGGAAGGCTTCCCGTTCACCTCGGAGCGGGTGGCGGAGCTCAAGGAGGAGGAGGCGGCGGCCAAGAGGAACCAGACCCTGTACAGTGTGCTGGCTTCCCCTTCTAGGGACTTCGTGATCAAGAGCAATGGAGATAAGGTGCTTTAATGGCGATTCACCCATAAGAGGAAAAAAAACAAGAAAAAGATCGAACTTTTGTTCCGGATGGAAATTTCTAACTTGGCGTCGGTGGGTGGTGTCTTATCTTCGCATCGATGGCAGGTGCCTATTGCAGACCTCGAAGGGAAGACTGTGTGCCTCTACTTCTCAGCCGCATCGTACCCTCCCTGCGCCGAGTTCACCCCCTTGCTCACAAAGGCGTACGAAGAACTGAAGAACAGGGGAGAGCCCTTCGAGGTGGTGCTCGTCTCCCTCGAGCGCGACGAGGACGACTTCAAGGAGGACTTCAAGGGGATGCCGTGGCCGGCGCTACCCGTCAAGGACCGGATCATCGAGAAGCTCCCTCCCTACTTCGAGCTCAGCACCCTCCCAACTC
Organism: Colocasia esculenta; assembly: GCA_014218235.1. NCBI lineage: Eukaryota > Viridiplantae > Streptophyta > Magnoliopsida > Alismatales > Araceae > Colocasia > Colocasia esculenta. Next base: position 41,780,714 of record CM024763.1, on the reverse strand, counting down.
TCGTCGTGGTCGGGCCCGATGGGAAGACCCTGCAGGCCAACGCTGCAGAGCTGGTGGAGGAACACGGTGCTGCGGCGTACCCGTTCTCGGCGGAGAGGGTGGCGGAGCTCGAGGAGATGGAGAGGGCGAGGCGGGAGGCGCAGACCCTGGAGTCGCTCCTTGTTAGCGGGGAGCTGGATTACGTCATTGCCAAAGATGGCCACAAGGTAAGAACAGGGTGCTCCTCCATCACTCCATGCCTGCAATTGCTGGGCTCTCTAGAGCTTTGGAATGTTCATGCTACCTTTGCAACCATTAACTAATCTCTGTGTTGACTGCGAAATTGGATAGAATTTTGCAGCATTTCATGCTTAATACGGACACCCCGGCCCCTGTTTGCTTTTAGATATTGGGAATGTAGTGTTTCTCTTCAAGAAAGTTTCAATTAATCCAGCTATATTTTGCATCAAGAAAGAGGTTTCAACCTTTTACCCCTCAAAGAAGAAGGAAAGATTTCAGCGTGATTGAAGTGCTTCTAAACCCTGTTATGGATTAATGAACAATCTTGTGACCATGTGGAAATTGATGACTGCTTCTTTCTATTTCCTGTTGTGTCTGCAGGTCCCCGTGTCCGAACTCGTTGGGAAGAACATACTCCTCTACTTCTCCGCACACTGGTGCCCTCCATGCCGTGGCTTCACTCCCAGACTGATCCAAGTGTACCACGAGATCATGGCCAAGGACAGCGCATTCGAGGTGGTCTTCATCTCGAGCGACCACGACCAGAGTTCCTTCGAGGAGTACTTCTCCGGCATGCCGTGGTTGGCTCTTCCCTTTGGGGACCCAAGAAAGAAGTCCCTGAGCAGCACGTTTAAGATCATGGGCATCCCATCTCTCGTGGCCATCGGTCCGTCGGGCCGGACGGCGACGACGGAGGCGAGGGACCTGGTCGAGGAGCACGGGGCCAAGGCATACCCGTTCACTGAGGAAAGGGTCGAACAGTTGGGTCAGGGGATGGAGAGGGACGAGGAGGATGCTATGGAAGACGAGTCTGGTGAAGACGGCGGAGATGCTGACGAGAAGGAAGCCGCCGGGGAGGGTTACATATGTGAGGGGGACGTCTGCCGTAGGGTCTAAACCTGTTTGTCGGCGTTTCATGTTTGAGAGGTTGGAATTAAGAACTGCATGGTTGCTGGTTGTCACGTTCTTCAGCTGGTCTTTGCCCATCAGGATGCACGTCGAGGAGATCCCCTCAGTACACTGACTGAGGGAACTCAGTCAGTGTGAGAGGTGATTTTTGTGAAAAACCCCTCCACACCTTCACTCCCACCCCACCTTTGCTAGTGTGGAGGGGTTTTTCACAAAAAAAACCCCTCTCAGTCAGTGTACTGAGGGGATCTCCTCTCCGTTGTTTTGGGTAGTACCTCCTCCCATGTTTTGATTGCTCTAGCTTGGGTTTGTGGACAGAAAATAATAATAAATGTTGTTCCTCGCTCGCGTTATTGTTAGGATCCAACGCCAAAGCAATGTCCTCAATTTGTCGTCTCGCCAAAATAATACGTATTTTGATGCATGGTCAGGTGTCGGAACAAAGCTTTTGGTGTGTGGCAGCTTGCCCTGGCTGTCTTGGTCACTGCGGCCGTGTCTTTTTATAGTGTGTCGTGTGGAGGGGCACGACTTTTAGTGTATTTAATATATTTTATTTTTTAATCTTAAATAATATATATAAATATTTATCTAGTGTATGTTAATATTCATTTAGTGGACACAAATAATATAATAGTTCATATAAAAGTATATATTTATATTATTTATATGTATTAAATCATTATTTATATGTATTGTTGCTGCTCGAGTAAGTGGAATCAGTCTGGACCGATCAGATGAGGACCCAAGGGACGAAAGGCAGCTGGCCGACGTGACGCGATGGAGTCCCGACCTGCAATGAACCACCGAGTGTCCTCAGTGGGAGAGCACTCCGACGATCAAGTCAAACCCAATCGTCAAAGCTAGGGAGTAACAGTGCTTGAAGTAGTGTACCTTCATATGGTGGGGTGTCTCCCCCTTTTATAGTGTCCTAGTGGATTGGATGGCTAGCGGTTCCCTGCGTATGTGCCTACATTTTCGCCTTAGATTCCCGCCGGCTGGAGTTATGGGTGTCAAGAGTGATTAGAGGGTTCGGTTCTTTAGGGCCTTGCCATAGCCAGAACTTCCTATTATAGCCCGTGATCCTTGGGCCCTTCCATCCTTAATAGTGCTGTCTTGAACGGGGTATGCCCAACTTACCCTTCCTTAATTAGCAATTTGGGTGCTATGCGCATCAGCGGGTAGCGACCAGCATCATTGCCCCCCCCGGGTTTTCCTTGGGACGAGCACACGGGCCGAGGAGAAGCCACTATATTCATCGATTTCTCGGCTTTTCGATCGTCTGCGGGGACTCAAACGGCTCGCCTATCCCCACGCTGCCCCTGACAGTCTGTCAGATCAGAGCGTATCCCGTAACAGGGGCGCCGCCCTTGGGTGGCGTTCCCGCCGTAACTGTGCCCACGATCGCATTGTACAACAGATCAGCCTGCCATAATGGCAGTGCTGAGACGCGGAACGTCGTGTAACTGCCTCAATTTTCTCGCTAATGATGGTGCTCCTTGATGGCTATGAACGTTATGAATCCGAGTGGTAGCCTCTCCGGTCATTGGCCGTCTGACACGTGGTGCAATCTTGATCGTCCGTGGCTTCTGGAGGCTCACTGTCCACTTGATCGAAGTTGGACCCCCTGGGCTTATAAATAGCTAGGGTCGTTGTGAGAAGGGGTCGCCTGCGCGAGCAATTCTTGAGCGACAGCCAGATGACCTGCTGACGCCTCAATTCTCCACCTCGTCATTCTTGGCGCGTTGTCGGCCTGCCCCTGCTTGCTTCCTTCAGAGGTAAGCAATGAGTCACTCACAATCCCGTTCTTCTCATGGGGCGTAATCTTCGTCTTCTTCCTCCCCTTGTAGCGGTAGGACTGTGAGTGAGGATCCTGCCTCGTTAGGCCAGAACACTGGTACCTTAGTGTACGGTCCGGTCGAGGAATTGTTCGTCTTGGAGGTCAGTCCTGGGGACTACGTTCCTCGGGTACCTTCCGCTCACACCTCCGGGGCTTGTCACCAGGCTGACAGCGTAGCCGACGCAAGGTGTGAGACATCTTTTGAAACCTTTCGTTGGATCAGGACACATCTGTGCCATTCTCTTCTTGCAGACGTTGTGCTTTTCGCCAACCGGCAATTTCGAGCTCACCATGTCCTCGAAGGGGAGGGGGGGGGGGGGGGGGGTTTGTATTTACTCTGAGGCGATCCGCACCGGTTTGCGATTCCCCTTACACCCTTTTATCATCTTTTTGCTTCTCGAGCTGGGAATCGCCCCCTCGCAATTGACACCGAACTCGTGGCGATCAATCGTCGGTTTTTGGCCGTTTGTGTCTCGGCCGGGGTCCCCCCGACCACGCGCCTTTTCTTCCATTGTTTCTCTATCAAGCCTTTTGGGATTGGCTTTACTTCTTGGCCAGAACTGGTCGGCAAATTCTCAACCGCCTCCCGACCTTTGTCCATGACTGGAAGAGGAACTTTGTGTTCATATACTCTCCTTCGGGTTGGCCCTTTCCGACCAAGTGGTCAGAAATCAATGTCCGAGGCAAGGCGCTTAGGCCGCCAAAGCTCAGCAAATCCAAGCTTTTGGACTTTGCATTTCTACAGAGTGCGGAGAAGCCTGACCTATTCGAACCAATCAAGAGGCTGCTCGAGCTGATCGCCGAAGGCTCAGAAGGTCGCCGTCCCCTCGTCAGATCGCTTGTCTTCTTCATTGATTAACAATTTTGACGCTCCATCACGTCCTTTGCAGCGATGGCCGACAAGGGTTCCCCCTCTGCACCCAAGGTCTGGAAGGGGCCTTCACTTGCTGAGTTGGCTCGGAGCCAGGTGGCCCAGCGGGGCAAGAAGGTTGCTGCTCGCCCGGAGAAACGTCCTCGGGAGTCGAAAGAGGCTCCGCCTGCCGATCTAGCGGGGAAGGAGGCCGATAATAGCTCGACTGCTGCTGCCTTAGGGCACGAGGAGAGGCCGGCAAAGCGTCCGCAGCCCCCGATGCCAATTCCGACCACCCCCTTCGCTCCGACGCAGGTCCGAATTCCATTGGATCTGGTCGACTGGGGGTGCCAGGCTGTTCCCGCCGAGCTAAAGGCGGAGGCGCTTAACAAGTCCCCACGCAGGTTGATCAGCGAATTTTATTCGATGATCCTGGGGCAGATGTCCACCTTCGAAGCCTTCACGCATCGTGCCGAGGTGAAGAGGCTGTCCTCCAACAAACGAATCGCCGAGGCGGAAGAGAGGGCTGCCTCCGAGAAGGCTCTCCGCCAGAAGGAAGTGGAGCGGGAGAAGGAGGTCGAGGACGAGATCCGTACCGCATTGGCGTCCGAGAAGGCCGCCCTTCTGTCCGAGAAGGAAGCACTCCAGGCCGCGAAGGCAGCTCTTACCGATGAGGCTGCGGCTCACAAGGAAACAAAGGGGCAGGTCGCACGGCTTGTTGCCGACAAGCATGAGAAGGCAATAGAGGAATATCGCACTTCTGACGAGCTCCTGGAAGAGATTGGTGGCCTTTATCAAGAAGGCTATAATGATTGTCTTGGCCGGGTAAGGGAACTGCATCCCGACCTTGATTTAACTGACGCGTCTCTCCCGACCCGTGGGGATAAAGAAGGTGCTAAAGACGCAGAGGCAGCCACAATAGTGGATGAGGCGCTGTCCAAAGTGGTCGACGAAGTGTATGCCGAGGTGGCCGAGAGGGTGATGGCCGAGGACTAGTCTTTGCAAACATTTTTTGTAGATCTCGGGATCGTGACCGAGAAGAGTTGTAATTCCCCTAGCCTTTACGAAATGACATCTTCTTTTTGTTCGTTCGTCATGCTTTTAAGACCTGTTTTGATTGTGATCAACTGTGAGGATGACTTTGCATATGAGTGCCGAAGCGACCTCGTACATGGGGAGTGATGAAGCGACCTCATACAAAGTGACGAAGCGACCTTGTACATATAGAGAGTGCCGAAGCGACATCGTTTGGAGAGAGTGCCGAAGCGACCTTGTTAACAGTGAGAGTGCCGAAGCGACCTCGTTTACAGAGTGCGGAAGCGACCTCATACATGGGGAGAGTTCCGAAGCGACCTCATTTTCAAAAGATCTATGGGTAATATGCTCGCAGATGCTTGGCATTCCACGTTCTCGGTATGGCTGTTCCATTGAGGTCGGCTAGTCGGTAGGCGTTGTGGCCGAGGTCCTCCACGACTCGGTAAGGGCCCTCCCAATTAGGCGAGAGCTTCCCACTAGCCGACTTTGGATCCAAGACGACGAGCTTTCTAAGGACGAGGCTCCCCATGCCAAAGCGTCGTGGCTTGACACTTTTGTCGAAGTTCCTCTTAACCCTTCATTGATATGCCTCCATTCTTGCTGACACTTTTCCTCGTTTCTCCTCAATCACATCCAACTCGGCGTGAGGAGAAAGATCATTGCCCTCCTAGTTAAACCCGAGGACCCTTCCCGAAGGAACGAGCATCTCTGCGGGTGTAACGGCCTCTACACCAAACGCTAGAGCGAAAGGTGACTCTCGTGTTGCTTCCCTTGGCGTCGTCCTGTACACCATAGTACGTGGGGAAGCTCGTCGGCCCACTGGCCCTTGTGGCTTTGCAGCCTCTTCTTTAGCCCGTCTAGGATTGTTCGATTTGTCACCTCAGCTAGCCCATTAGATTGTGGATGAGAGACCGAGGAGAATCGATGGTCTACCCCGAACATTGCACAATTGCGCCAAAATCTGGCATTGTCAAATTGTTTTCCATTATCGGTGACGATTGCTCGGTGAAGGCCGAACCTGCATATAATATTCTTCCAAACAAAACCCCAGGCGTTAGTGTCGATAATTTTCGCTAACGGCTCGGCTTCGACCCACTTGGTGAAGTAGTCGACTCCGACGATGATGAACTTCCGTTGTCCTGGAGATGGGGGAAATGACCCGAGGATGTCCATTCCCCACTGGACGAACGACCAAGGAGAGGTTATTGGTGTGAGCTCGGACGATGGCTTTCGATCTGACCTGCTGAAGAGTTGACATTGATGGCAACTCTTCACATATTTTTCAGCATCTCTCAGTATGGTCGGCCACTAATACCCCTGTCGGGTTATTCTTCGAACAAGAGACCAAGGACCTACGTGGCTGCCACACGTTCCCTCGTGTACTTCGCCGGTGATCTCTTCTGCTGGTCCTGGGCTTACGCACCGGAGGTACGGATAGCTGAATCCTCAACGGTACAGATCGTCGCCGATGAGGAAGAACCTCGTCGCTCGTCTTCTCGGCTTCTTCTCGATCTTCTGGGAGTACCCCATTCTTAAGGAATTCCACCAATGTGGTTATCCACGTCGTTCCACATCACCTCGGCGGGTGATATTGACGGCTCACAGAGCTCCTCCACTAGAACTAACGACTCTGGTTCAACCGAAGACGATGTGAACTTAGATAGGGTGTCAGCTTGGAAATTCTCGGTTCTTAGTATCTTCAGCAGCTCGGCTGACCCGAACTCGCTCATTAGCCTCCGGACGTCGGTCATGTAGGATGCTAATTTGGCTTCCTTTGCTTCGAACTCTTGCGAAACCTGGCTAACGACTAACTGGGAGTCGCTGTAGACCACAATCTTCGATGCTTCGAGAGACTTATCCATCTTTAACCCTGATATTACAGCTTCGTATTCGACCACATTGTTAGATGCATTGAAGCTGAAACAAATCGTATACCTTAAAACAAGGCCGTCGGGTGAGTGGAGGACGACCCCTGCGCCACTGCCTTGAGAGTTTAACGCCCCGTCGACGAACACGACCCACCGTCCGACGTCGTCTTCTTCCTGTAGATCCCTAGTTGTTCCTTCGGAGATGAAGTTGGTGAGAGCCTGAGCCTTGATGGCGACTCGAGGCCTATATTCAATGTCGAACTCCCCGAGCTTTATAGCCCACTTCGCCAACCTTCCGTAGGCCTCGGGTCAGCTGAGGACTTGCCGGATTGGGATGTCGGTGAGGACGATGACTTTGTGCGCCTGGAAATAAGGACGTAGTCATCGCGCCACCACGACTAGCGCATATCCGACCTTCTCAAGGTCAGAATATCGCTGCTCAGCCCCTCGCAGTGCTTTGCTTGTATAGTACATTGGAAGGTGGTTCCTGTTCTCTTCACGCACGAGCACCGAGTTGATGGAATAGGCTGTTGTAGAAAGATAGACCAGCAGTTCCTCACCGACCACCAGCTTGCTCAACGTGGGTACGTGCGCCATATGTGCTTTTAGATCGTCGAACACCTTCTGGCACTCCTTAGTCCACTCGAAGCGACCCTTTCTTAGCACCTCGAAAAAGGGTCTGCAACGCTCCGCCGACCTGGACATGAACCTGCTAAGAGCAGTAATCCTGCCGTTAAGCCTCTGTACCTCCTTCACCGTCCTCGGGGCCATCATGTCGACGATCACTTGGACTTTGTCAGGGTTGACGTCGATTCCTCTACTTGACACGTGGTAGCCGAGGAACTTTCCTGCTCGAACGCCGAAGACGCACTTCTCGGGGTTTAACTTCATCTCGTACCGCTGTAGTACTTCGAAAGCCTCGGCTAGGTCCCGAACGTGGTCCCTTGCTCATCGACTCTTCACCAGCATGTCGTTGATGTAGATCTCCATCGTTCTCCCTATATGTTCCTCGAACATCGTGTTGACGAGCCTCTGGTACGTCGCCCCTGCATTCTTCAATCCAAACGACATGCGAGTGAAGCAATATAGACCTCTTTCTGTAGTGAAGGATGTATTTTCCTCGTCCTCTGGAGCCATTCTAATCTGGTGGTACCCGGAGTAGGCGTCGAGGAAGCTTAGGAGCTCGTGTCCTGCCGTTGAGTCGACGAGCTGGTCGATGCGAGGGAGCGGGAAGATATCCTCCGGGCATGCTTTGTTTAGGTCGGTGAAATCCACGCACATCCGCCACTTCCCGTTTGCCTTTCGCACCAAGACGACGTTCGCCACCCACTCTGGGTAGAAAGAATCTCGAACAGTCCCTACATTCAAATATTTCGCCAAGTTGTTGTCTACGGCCTCCTACCGATCAGCCGACAACAACCTTTTCTTCTGACAGACCGGTCAGGCCTCGGGATTTACGTTTAGGTGGTGCTGAATAATCTTGGGATCAATCCCCGGGAGGTCGTCATCCGACCAGGCGAACATGTCGTCACTTTGCTTGAGGAAAGCAACTATCTCCTCATCCAGATCATCGAGCTCGGCTCCTACGATGAGGGCTCCCTTCTCTACTTCTATTGGCTTAGTTTGTTCTACTGGTTCGTGTCTTTTGACATCACTACCAAAATCAGGTGCATACTCCAGAACTGCTGGTTCTTTTGCTTTAATGGAGTTTACATAACAGCGACGGGCCTCGACCTGGCTTCCGACGACCTCCCCTATCCCACCGGGGGTCGGGAACTTTAACTTCTGATGGTAAGTTGATGGCACTCCCCCTAATTTCCCCAACAGGTCCCGACCAAAGATCGCGTTGTAGGCCGACTTCACTTTCACAATGAGGAAGTCGATCTCAACCGTTACATGGCGCGGATGGGTGCCCAATGTTACTTTCAGTTTAATGGACCCCTCAGCATTCACGGGCGTCCCGCTGAACCCAAACAAAGGAGTAACGACCGGCTTGAGCTCCGTGCTCAAGTTGGTCATCTTAAGGAAACAGTCATAAAAAAGGACGTCGGGCGCCGCTCCATTATCAACAAGGATACGATGTACAATATACCCATTGACATCGGCATGGATCACCAACCCGTTGTCATGGTGAAGACTAAGCCCGAAAACATCCTCGTTGGAGAAGGTGATAATACCCTCGGTCCTCGGTGATGATCTGCTCGGCTCCCCTTCTAATGTTATGGCCGATGCATAAGCTTTCCGCTTTCTCGCACTGTCGCCACTGCTAGCCGAGCCGCCTGCGAGGACTAGGACAACCCCCTTTCCTTCAACCGTCTCACGGTCATTCTCGGGGATGCGCGCCTTCGTCCGCCCATCGACGACATCCTTCCCGATGATCCCCCGGTGCAGCATTTCCGCAATCTCCATCTTGAGGCTTCTACACTGGTCGGTTAGGTGTCCGTACTCCTTGTGGTAGTCACAGTAAAGGTTGGCTCCTCGGCCAGATGGGGGCCTCGTCATTGGCTTAGGTCTGCGAAACTCTGGCAGCTTCTTGATGATGGGGAGGATCTCGGATGGCAGCCTCCCAAAGCGAGGGAGATCCCTCACGCGGCGAGACTCATCAGGACGACGGTCACGATCAGAATCCTTCCGGTGCTCAGGTTCTCGTCGTCTCTCTCCATGTGAAGATTCCTCCCTCCTCGGATTCTTTGCTGCCCCCTCCGCGCTTGTCGCCCCTTGCTTGGGTGGTCGCCTGAGCCTTCCCACTGCACCGAGCGTTGATTCTAGCCTTACGTACTTCTACATTCTAGAAAGGAGGTCAGAGAGACTTACTGGCAGCTTTTTAGCGATGGAGGCCATGAACGCCACGTCGGTACACACTCTTGTCAGGATGTTGACCGCCGTCCTCAGGTCCAGGTCAACCACCTTCATCACCTCTAGCTGGAACCGCATGGTGTAGTCCCAGAACATCTCACCCTCCTTTTGAGTGACGAGCCACAGGTCGTCGGTGCATAGTGAGTGCTGCACCGTGTTGTAGAAGTGATCCAGAAACCGCTGGGCCAAGTCGAAAAAGCTGACGACTGACCGGGCGGGGAGTGTCTTGAACCACTGCAATGCTGCATCATCCAAGGTTGAAATAAATGCACGGCATTTCAAGGCGTCAGTCACATTTACCATCTCCACTTGCCCCTAGAAGTGGTCGAGATGATGAACGGGGTTGGTCATCCCGTTATAGCGCCTGAACTTCGGTAGCTGCAACTTCGTTGGTACTGGCGCCGAGGTGATCTCCTTGACGAAGGGCGAGGTGGTCAGGAGCGTCGCTAAGGAGTGGGCATGAGTGCCGCGCTGTAGTGCTTCTATCTTCCTGTTCATATCTTGTAGGTCGTCCTTCCACCGAGGATCGACAGGTAACACACTGGCCGAGGCCGGCATCGATTCTGCTGAGAAGTGGTCGGCAACATCGGTCCTCGCCACCCCACACTCCACTGCCGCCACTGGTGCAGCTAGATGGGTGGCAGCCTGCTGAGGCGCCGGCGAAGAAACCACAGGCGCTGCCCTCTGGATGTCGGCGTGGCTTGTCGACAGAGCTGGTGGGGCTGTTCTCTGACCGGGGTCCTCCTAGGCATCCAGAATCTGGATTTCCTGATGAACAAGGGCCTCGCCTTCGGTTGAGGGTGCTTGCTGATGCTGCTCCATCCTCGCCAGCACCTGCTGAAGATTGGCAAGCATCTGCTCGACGTGATCAAGACGTGAAGATGTTGCTGAGTCTTGGTCGCCTACTTCCGAGGCGCCTCTGGCAACTTCCTCAATCACATTGGTGGGGGCGACCTCGTCAACAGACGATCGGACGATCACCTTTCCCTTAGGTGCCATGGAGAGAAGCTTTTTTGTTCGAAGATTCCCACAGACGGTGCCAAAATGTTGCTCCTCGAGCAAGTGGAATCGATCTGGACCGATCAGATGAGGACCTAAGGGACGAAAGGCAGCTGGCCGACCTGACGCGATGGAGTCCCGACCTGCAATGAACCACCAAGTGTCCTCGGTGGGAGAGCACTCCAACGATCAAGTCAGACCCAGTCGTCAAAGCTAGGGAGTAACAGTGCTTGAAGTAGCGTACCTTCATATAGTGGGGTATCTCCCCCTTTTATAGTGTCCTAGTGGATTGGATGGCTAGCGGTTCCCTGCGTATGTGCCTACATTTTCGCCTTAGATTCCCGTCGGCTGGAGTTATGGGTGTCAAGAGTGATTAGAGGGTCCGGTTCTTTAGGGCCTTGCCATAGCCAGAACTTCCTATGATCCTTGGGCCCTTCCATCCTTAATAGTGCTGTCTTGAACGGGGTATGCCCAGCTTACCCTTCCTTAATTAGCGATTTGAGTGCTATGCGTATCGGCGGGTAGCGACCAACATCATGTACTAAATAGATATTTGTGTGTATTAGATGAATATTTGTATGTATTATTTGAGGATAAGAAAATCAAAAAATATATTAAATATACGGGGGTCGTGTCTCTCCATATGATGCACTATGGAGGAGCACGGCTCCTTCACGCGCCACTATACTCCCGAATAATAGGGAGTATAGTATTTCTCTTGTTTACGAAGAAATGGTTTGGTAGCTTCAAAATATTGTGACACCGTGGCACTTGCCAGTGAATGTTAACAAAAGAAAACACTTTAGTAACACACTTTAATTATGAATACACTAATCAAAACACGTTAGAACTCCCTTTTTTTATATGAGGTGTTTCTAATTTCTTCCCAAGGATGTGACATATTTTTATTAATTAGAGTCAAATTTGGTGTGAAGAAAGAAATGGTGTTAATAAACTAATTTCTATTGAAAAATGACTTCCACTATCAAATGTCTGAATGTCTGATCTTTACAAATGCTTGGAGACTTGGAGTTGCCCACCTTTCACTATATCTCCTCTATCTTCTAAGAACCGGCTCATCTGTGAGTTCCGTTAGTCTTCAGGGTGTACATAGGAGGAGCAAGTTTACCTAGAAAAGTAGGCAAATCTATGTGTGTCGTTATAAGGATTTGTTCTCGTCATGTCGATATCTCTATTTAATCTGGTACAACGTTATCTTAGACACCAGTGTGAAGGAATCCCAAGGGATTCCTTTTACGTCTAACTTCATGGACGCAGAGCTATTCAGATACCTGTTAACAACAAAACATATTAAACCCGGCGACGTATTCAATGCCAAGTACATATCTGGCTGAACTTGATTACTTGAGTCTATTAAGTGAGAGGATAATGTTGAAAACAACCCTCTTACTTGTATAAAGGTAAAAAGAGAAAATTTTAATGTAGTTGTAATAAGGTGTCACCTATGTAGCAAAGAATATGACGTCGTATGAGTTATCATCTCAACAAATAGAGAGCAATAAGTGACGGCAGCAGTGGCGATGACCGAAGGCGACTAACGATCAGACTCTAAAATATAAATTTTAGATTTAAAAATATAAATTTTAAAGTCTAAAATGTAAATCTTAGAGTCTAAAATATTATCTTTGGAATTTAAAAAATATTAACTAAATTTTAAATATTTAGACTCTAAAATACAAATTTTAGGCTCCAACATATAAATTTTAGGCTCCAAACACCACCCTTAAAATTTAAAAATATTGACAGGACTTTTAATATTGGGCTCTAAAATATAGACATTAAGCTCCAAAATATTTACTTTGACTTTGTGGTGGCATTTTCCCTGTTCGGTAATGGGCCGAATAGGTGAAACAGTTCTGGATATTTATGCCCAATAAGACTCCGTATCCAAGTCCGCCTTCCGTGATCGGACCGAAGTCTCGCAAGGGATAGCTCGTATAAGTGTCCAGTAAGAATTTTAAAGACAACCACAACAGTATAAGACACAAGAAAGTACATGTGCTCATACCTGTATATAACAATTTACGACTGTCCCAATACATTATTACATGTCTAATAAAAGAGTACAACTACCTGGGGCATATCCCGAGGGAGCACAAGCTCATACAACATGACTAACTCTACTACTGGTGGTACAAGTCTGTCGCAACGCCACTGCAAGCCCAACATATGGCAAGCCCTGAAAGGAACTGTAGGGGAGTGAGCCTTAACAAGTCACAGGCTCAGTAGGGACCACCCAAAAACAACACAGAAACTAAAGTGAGCTCAACCCTAAAGGGTTTCACTGGCAACACCAATAGCTAAACCATATTATGCTCACACAAAACATGATCAACAACAATTAAACATAATATCATCAGCTGATATAACTCTAGGGAAGGAAGAGGGATAACAAGACTAGCACAACACCACTAGTCCTCTCAACAACTGAACTGCCTAGGTCATAGACCTCACAGGCTAACTATTATAGCAACTGGTCGCATAAGCCACATGCCTCACAGCCCAACCATTACAATAATTGGTCTCCTAAGCTACAAGATTCACAAACAACCCACCCACGAAGGGTAACAGGACTAGCATCAACAAACCAATCCACCACACACTAAAACCATAATCGGAAGCTAAGAATAAACACAACTTGTGAAAGGTCACACTGCACGACCTCCACGAAACACATGTCCACCTCAACACCTGAAGGGACTGGTACACGATGCACCACAACACAAAGCTACCCATGAACGTTATAGGTACCCATTACCACGAGGTACCACTACGGAACTACAACTGGATCCGAACAATCATGTTATTATAATAGGTCTCCACCAGAAGAGAGGGAAGTGATGATCGTCGGTGCGGACGATGATTTGCACAATTAGAACACGCGTTAGGGGGACCCGGTTGAAGAATCGGGGGAACCCTCCAATGCCTAAGTCAGACGTGTGTTACGGAAGGCAAGAAGGAGATGTTCTTTTTGGGCATGTGAGAGTTGCACATGGACGAGTGTGTGGGAATGGTTGCTCGTGCCTCTCCATGGGAGTCTACCTACCCTTATATAGGCAGAGGGATCTGACGAGTCCTGATGCACCCTCCTCCAATGGCAAGAGGCAAGATGTGACAGTTAGGAGTTTGAGGCGAAGGGATGTTCGCTCAAGCCGTCCCTTGGGGATCTCGTGTCAGGACCTAGGGACTCCACACCAAGATTACCGCATCGGTGGGGAACTGTGACGCGCCGTACCATTAAATGCGATGTAGGGCCCAAGGACAGCTAATCATCAATGCCCTTTATGAGGCCCGAATAGAAGACTACGGACCTATCCGATGTTCGGTAATATGACCTCGGGTATGGTCAGGGGTCTTCGAAGACCAGATGTCAGGGAACCCTTAGGCAAGAAGTGGCAGAGGTGTGTTCGGGAGCTCGGAGCTGTCTCTGAGAACACATGGCTGGACAGCCATTGCCTTGCTACCTTACTAGGCCGTGACGGGTGCCTTTGGGCTTAGGAGGCAAGAAATAGCCTCCATACTTGCCCCCCACCCCCTCGAGCCTGCACGGGGGACGTCCGCAAGCACTTGAGGGGGAAGAAGCCTGTTCGGTGTCACTTCCGCATTAAATGCGGCCATGACGGTGAATACGGGTGTGACAATCCTCGCCGTTCAGGCCCGTTAACCCAATAACGTGCCCGACACGACTTCGCCTCTCGTGATCGGGCCGAAGCCTCGGAAGAGATATAAACCACACATGTCCGTGAAAATATAAAGAAAACACACTGAACACATATAAGATTCCATTTCTCACAAATATTCACATGAAGTGTATATATTCAGTTCCATATCATAGTCATTGAACAAAGTACAATAGCCTGGGACAAACCCCCGAGGCTCCACAAGTAAAAGTATTACTCTGGTGGTGATGAAGGTCCGACTCCACTACGGTGCTGATCGGAACTAGAAGAGGGACGGGAACCCTCCTACTCTCCTTCACCTGGAAGAAGAAGGGGTGAGCCTCACAAGTCACTAGCTCAGTAGGACAACTCCCCCAAAGCCGAGAAACACAATATACAATAATTAAGATAAGAAAAGCTATAAAGCATTTAAAATATATAACCACCTATGCATAATGCTACAACTATAATTAAATAAACGGCAAACCACATATGTATGTACAAGCTAAAGAAGGGCACGCCGCACACGAGTCACGAGAACTAGTTCGTGACACCAGCCACAGACCCAGACAAACAACACAAGTCTACCTCTCGGCCTCGCAGCCATGGACGAAAGGTCCAGCTGCCGCTCCACCTCAACAAGGTCAAGAGCTGTGGAGACAAACCAACACCACACCTGCAGACCACACTACTACAGGCCCAAGCCTGACACCTTTAGGGACTTCGACCGAGAACCCGAAAGTGAGGCACTGGAAACAGGACTAGCTGGGGACGAGTACACCTACCAGTGTCCGTCCGCCAACCACGAGCGCACTACAAGCGACCGCACACCCACAAACATGTGTCACTGCCCCCTGCCGTCTTTCCCTTAGCCGGATGTACAACTCAAACTCAGGAGTGAGGGTGTCCAAGAAGACGACACAAACCTTGATGGTACTCACTGTACCAGGATAAACTCGAGCACCCAGTGCCTGGGTAACCGACTGGAGAGGTAACCATGGAAGGCGTTATAACCCGACTTGCTATGCACACATTTCCACGCAAAACCTTTCGTTATCATCCACGGTATAAACCAACATGACCCATACAGTCTCTACATTGCTTGGTCAACATTGCCCAAGCAATGTAGGATAGAAACTGAATAGACTAGCCACAGAACCCCAGAGCTCGGGTGGCCACATTCTAAATTACGTCCAACATAGTGGACACCAATGGACTTGAATCGCGATGGACCAACCCGTCGCCTTTAAACCTAATTCGTGACGTCTGGTTCCGTCGCCTTTCAGATGATAGAACCCAAACCTAAAACCTCATTCCAGAATTCACCCTAATTTGCTACACATGCAGATTGAGCAGGGAATAAGCATGTAAATAAAACCCTAAGCATGCTCTCTATCATGCTCACATGATTCCTAAGTGAAATCTCACAAACCCTAATCCATACGTGCCATACAAGGAAGAATAGGGTAGAATTCCCCTACCAATAGATGAAACATAAATCCAACGCCGTCCGAATGTTCCCCGCGCTCCGAAGTTCCTCCTCGTGCTGGAACCACGCCAAATGGACAGAAAAACCCTAAAATCTCCTCAGAATCCCACAATAAACCTCCACAGCTTTCTCCCTTAGCTGAACAGTGCAACTGCACTGTTCGGCCAAAGGCAGAAGCCCAAAACACACTGAAGTTGAATCACGACGTATCGGGTCGTTGCATTTCAAAATGCAATGTACCCCACCGTCGCAATTAAACCCCGACGCTCCTGCATGTACCACGCGGCAAGCATGCAGTGGTGCCCACGTAAAGTGGTGCTAAAATGCGACGTACCAGGTGGTCACGTTACACTCTGAAATTCGACGTCTGTATTGGTCGCATTTCTGAGTGATGCTCCAGAGGTCTCTATGGGCTGGGATCTCCAACCCTCTAGCCTCCCACCTGCTACACAACCTATATAAACACATGTAGACACACACATGGTCTACCAATGGGCCATACATTGTCCCCCAAACCCGGTAAACTACGATCCGAACGTACCGATTATTACATTACTATCACCTAAAAAGAATTTCATCCTCAAAATTAAAGGAATAAGCGCAATTAATCAGATCAACATATATAAGGCTATCACCTAAAAAGAATTTCAAACAAGTATGGATACGTCTTGTACATTTCATCGGCCAACTCCCAAGTGTCTTCACCACCCTGCCTGTTCTCCCATCTGATCTTTACCAACTCAATGTTCTTATTTCTTAACTTCTATGTTCGGCGGCCTATAATTAACACTGGATACTCTAGCACGGACATATTCAGTTTCAAATCATCTTGCTAATAGCTGATTGTCTGGGTAGGATCTCGAATATATATTCTTAGCATTGAGACGTGAAACACATCATGAGCATCAGTGAAGTCTGCCAGAAGCTCCAACCTATATGCCGTCTTACCAATCCTTTCCAAAATCTGGAACAGACCCACATACCTGGGACTCAACTTACCCTTCTTGCTGAACCTCAACACACCCTTGGTTGGAGAAACCCTAAAAAACACATAGTTGCAGACTTCAAACTGTAGGGGCCTGCGCCGTGTATCCACATAACTCTTTTGCCTGCTTTGTGACGTTTGAAGCTTCTCCTTGATAAACTTTACCATTTCTGCACATTGCTGCACCAATTCTGGTCCCATCACCTGCATTTCACCTACCTCATGCCAATTCAACATGTTCTGCAAGGTCTTCCATAAAATGCCTCATACGGTGCCATGCTGATACTTGAATGATAATTGTTGTTGTAGGTAAATTCAACCATACCTAATTGCTGCTCCCATCCGCCTCGCCAAACTAAACAACATGCTCGCAACATATCTTCAATGGTCTGGATTGCCCTTTCTGTTTGTGCATCGGTTTGGGAATGGTATGCTGAACTATATGTTAACTATGTGCCAACAACTCTTTGCAAACTCCTCCAAAAGCCAGAAGTAAACCTGGGATCCTTGTCTGAAACAATAGTGACTGGAGTTTCATGCAACGACACAATTCTATCCACATACAATCTGGCCAACCTATCACTGCCCACGACATGCTCACAGCTAGTAATCTACATACTTTTGTCAATCTGTCAAGAAAGACCCAAATGCCATTATGTCCTGAAGCCGTCCTGGGTAAACTTGCAACAAAGTCCATGGCAATGCTATCCCACTTCCACTGCGATATTGGTAATGGCTGCAATAAACCACCTGGCCTTTGATGCTCTGCTTTAATCTGCTGGCATACTAAACATCTTGCTATGAATCCTGCTATCTCCTTCTTCATATTCGGCCACCAGAAATATTTCTTCAAATCTTGGTACATCTTTGTGCTTCCTAGGTGAATGGTGTACCTAGACTAATGTGCCTCTTCCAAAACTCTTTGATTTACACCAGCTTCACTTGGAACATACAACCTGTGTCTGAACCGGACCACACAATCATTATCTATGGTGACATCTTCCATTTTCACAATATCAACCAAGTGCTCATCAACCTTTTGTGCTTCTATAATCTACCAATACAATGATGGCTCCACTGTACTACTAGCTAACACTGCTCTTCATTGACTACTTGGAACAATCAAGGAATTCTCTGCCACGTCCTCATACAACTTCCATTCTCTCATCATCATGTGACTTATAATTGCTTTCCTGCTCAAAGCATCTGCAACCACATTTGCCTTGCCTGGATGGTATGCTAAGCTAAAATCATAATCCTTTAGATATTCCATCCACCTGCACTGCCTCAAATTCAAATCTTTTGTGAGAAGATATACTTCAAACTCTTGTGGTTCGTGAAGATCTCAAACCTCTCACCATACAAGTAATGCCGCCATATCTTCAATGCAAACACAATCGCTGCCAATTCTAAATCATGTGTGGGGTAATTCTCCTCGTGCCGCTTCAATTGCCTTGACGCATAAGCCACCACCTTTCCATGTTGCATAAGCACTGCCCCAAGTCCTCTCTTGGATGCATCTGTATATAGCACAAATCCACCTCGGCTTGACGAAATTTCCAATATTGGTGTTGAAGTGAGCCGCTTCTTTAATTCTATAAAACTATGCCTGTAATCAGATGACCAAACAAATGGTACTCCTTTCCTGGTAAGCCTTGTCATTGGTGCTGCAATCTTGGAGAAATCTTGGATAAACCGCCTATAATTACTTGCCAAACCAAGGAAACTCCTGATCTCTGGCACGGACTTTGGTTCCTCCCATTTCATAACGGCTTCCACCTTTGCTGGATCAACTGTAACACCTTCACCTGAAATAACATGCCCCAAGAACTGAATCTCTTTCAACCAAAACTCACACTTACTGAATTTTTAATAAAGCTGATGCTCACTCAATATCTGCAAAGTAACTCTCAAGTGAGCTGCATGTTCTTCTTCTGAGGCTGAATACACTAAGATATCATCAATAAATACCACAATAACAGATCTAGATATGGGTGGAAGATCTTGTTCATCAAATTCATAAAAGCTGCCAGCGCATTGGTTAGCCCAAATGGCATAACCACAATCTCATAATGCCCATACCTTGTTCTACATGTTGTCTTGTCAATGTCTTCTTCCCGGATCCTCAACTGATGGTATCCCGATCTCAAATCTATCTTGGAGAACACCTTTGCTGGTTGCAATTGATCAAATAAGTCATCAATTGGTGGAAGTGGATACCTGTTCATTATTGTAACTTGATTCAGATGGCGATAATGAATGCACATTTTGAGGCTGCCATCCTTCTTTCTAACAAACGAAACTAGTGCTCCCCACGGTGAGTGACTAGGCCGTATAAAACCTTTTTCAAGTAATTCTTGTAACTGCTTCTTCAACTCTTTCAATTCTGCAGGTGCCATCCTGTATGGTGCCTTAAAAATGGGCATACTACCTGGCTGCTACTCTACTGTGAAATCCACCTCTCTATGTGGTGCCAAACCTGGTAACTCATCTGGGAATACATCTATAAACTCTCTAACAATAGGTACCATATCTACTATTTTACTTGCCTCAACCAAGCTAACCGATGCCAAATAGGCTACACACCCTGCATTAATCAATTTCCTAGTCTTAAGAGCAGAAATGATAAATTTAGAGGTATAGAATGGCATACCTTGAAATTCAAACATACTGCCTCCTGGATGGCTGAACCTTATTCTTTTCTTTCTACAATCTATCACTGCCCCATATGCTTCCAGCCAATCCATGCCCAATATCACATCATATTCATTTAACTGTAGTGCATACAATCTTGCTGGCAATCGATTACCTTGGATCATAATAGGAACCTCATCCAAATAACATGTAGTAAGCATGAAATCCCCGGAAGGGACCTCTACCACAATTTCACACTGCCTCTCCTCAAATGGGTGTACCATACTATCAATAAAATCTTTAGAAATGAAAAAATGTGATGCATCTGGATCAATTAACGTTCTAGCAGACAATTCAAGAAGTGGTATAATACCTTCAATATGATTCGACTCCTCGGCTTGGGCCCTTGTGATCGCCATCACTCGTCCTCGTCCCCTCTGGTAAGGTGCACCCCTACCTCACTCAGCTGGTGGCTGCTGCTGCTGCTGTGGTACCCCTCTACCATAAGTGCCTCTTCTTGGATATGGATAGTTCCTCGCCAAATGTCCTGGCTGATCATAATTATAACATCTGAACTCTGCGGGCTGCCTTGCTGTGCTTTGCTGAGATTCCTCCACCTCCGGCTTATAGCCTCGGCCCTGCTGAAATCCTTGTTGCCTGCTGCCTCCTCGGCCTCTAAGCGCCTCTTTGGATGGAGTTAACTCTGAGTTAAAAGTGAGTTAACTCTAGTTAACTCAGAGTTAACTCAAAAAGTGCTTTGGTAGTGGTTTAGAGTTAACTTTTATGGGTTGGGCTAAAGGTGGTTTAAAAGTGAGTTAACCCACCTTTTTCTAACCCACCTCTAGAGGAAGAACAAAGTTAACTCAAGTGAGTTAACCACCTTTTCCTCTCACATCACAAGCATTAAATGCTACTTTTCCTTTTCCCAAGGTAAGTTAACTCACTTGTTCTTACCAAAGTGTATTTGAGAAAAGTAGGTTAACTCACCATATGATCAAAGTTAACTCTATTATTACCAAAGCAAAAAGTGGGTTACACATGCGTAACTTTGTTCATGGGTTGGAGTTATCTTAACTTCAACCCATTACCAAAGATAATATCTTCTTCAGCTTGTTTCCCCACTTGCCAAAGCCCGATGTAGAAGCTCCTCCCGAACGTGCCTTGCCTTTACTAACACCTGGAGATTGCTATGGAAGTCGAAAGCTACCCCCACTTGATCCCGATCCACTAGATTGCCTTGCTTACACTGTTCTTTCTAATATTGCTGCTCTTTGGGTTGTTTCCTCCACTGTCCCGTACATAAGAGGAGTCACTGCATCTTGCAACTCCAGCCTCAACCCCTGAATAAAATACTCAACCATCACTGCATTGTTGGTTACCACTAGCCCTATAAACGGTTTGGATCCGGGTCGGATCCTTGGAGATCCAAACCCAGATACTAATTTAGATCATCCAGGTCTGATCTGAATCCGAATTTAGGTACATTTTCGGATTCGGATTTGGGTTGAGATCCAAAGCCAATTTCAGATCCGGATCAGGATTCGAATCCAAAAAATGTTGCATAATACTTATTTAAAATATGGTAAACAAATATGAAAAAAAAAAAAATACTCAAAACTGTGCTGAACCGTTAGTTATAGCAAGAACATACCAAACTAACTGGTTAAATATACCAAAAAAATCTGGAAATTTTGGAAAAATAAAAAAATCACCCAGATTTGTACTGCGTCGTAGCAACTAGCAAGAATATCACAAAATCTTATTAAACATACATAAAAAATCTAAAAAATCTGAAAAAATAAAAAAATCACCCAAATCTGTGCTAGTTATAGCAAGAACATATAATATTTTTTGGTTAATCATATATAAAAAATCTAGAAAATATGGAAAAATAAAAACTCCAAATCTATGCTAATCATAGCAAAAAGTCAAGAACATTCATAAAATCTAGTTAATCATACATAAAAAATCTGAAAAAATTCATAAAATCACTCAAATATGTGCTGTGTTATAGAAAGAACATAGCAAAAAAATGGGTTAAACATACAAAAAAAATCTGAAAAAAACCCAAATCTTTGCTAATCATAGCAAGAACATTCACAAATTCTAGTTAATTTTCAGGATATATGGGGAAGCAACAATGATCTTTCTTGATTACATTTTGCTGGCTTTCAGATTAGGAAAGGTTGGATCGTCAATGTGGACGCAAGATACATACATTCAGATTCCAACATATACAAGTACTCGACCATGTTTGACCCTCTGAGATTTGATGCGAAAAGCATAGAACCACACACCACAACTTCCATTCATGGTCTGACAAGAGAGTAAATGTAAATGGCATTCATATAAGAAGCATGAGCTTGATTGCTTTCCTTCTTCCTCTGATGGCCCATTATCCATATATATATGCATCTTCCATCTTCGCTATAGAGTTGCCGGTCAGAGTGCAGGAGCCCCTTCTTCTACAGCAGCCCTTGGTAGTACACGATGTCGAACCTGCTACTGAAGGTGGTGCACCGGGCGAGGCAGATGGTGTGGCGGCATCCTTGCTCGCAAACCTCGCGTCCCTTTTGCCCAAGCTACAAAACTAGACATCTGCATAGCATTCAAGGCAATGCCCTTTTACAAACAAGAAGGGGAAACAGAGGGGGGGGGGGGGATGCAACACCTAGAGAAGGAGGGGGGGGGGGGGATGCCGCCGTCGTCTCCGAACAGAAGGGAGATGGGTGCCGGTGTGCCGCCGTCACCGATTGATCATAGATAGAGAAGAAATCAAAATCCCTAGGGCTACTGCAGTTGCAGGATGGAAACTCTCTTCAGTCTCCATAATGCGAGGGTGAGTTTCCCCTTTTCGTGCCCCAAAATCGCCTGGATCAGAATCGGGACTTCCCTTTTCATGCCTTGAAATCTCCTCGTGATTGGATCACCACCGCTCGCCCCGAATGTAAGATTTTGGCTTCAAAGGTGTGACTCAGATCCAATTCAAAATTTGGATCCGGATCGGGTTTTCGGATCTATGGGATCCATTGACACCCCTAGTTACCACATAAGGGGCATACCTGCTCAAGGCCATAAACCTCATCTGATACTCCAATATCGAAAAATTTTCTTGCTATAGTGTCTTGAATTGCTCCCTTTTGGCTTGGTGAATTTGCACCGGAAAGAAGGTGTTATTGAATACTTCAAGAAACTCGGACCATGTGATTGTATCTTCTGCTCTTCTGGTGAACACAGTTTGCATCTTGAGTCTCCACCACTCTTGTGCAAATCCTCTCAACTGGTAAGTAGCCAATATCACCCTGTCAGCCTGTGGACACCTCATGGTAACAAACACCCTTTCTGTCTCATGTACCCAATGCTCCGCTGTATCCGGATTCGGACCTCCCGAGTATGTAGGTGGCTGCATCCGCAGGAACCTCGCCACTAACACCGTGGACTCCTCCACACTAGCTGACCACACTGGTGCAACTGGAGGTACAGGTACTACAGGTGGTACCTCAGCTCTAAACGGTGGTGCTAGGGGTGCCGATACTACCTCCTCTTGTACCGGTAGTACCATATCTGCTGGCTGAACCGGTGGCTGTTGATCTAGCCATGTCCGAATCTGGGTAATACTATCCCATAACATCTCTATCATCTGATGTGTAGTCTCCTCTGGATCACCACCTCCACCTCCCCAATCTCTCCTATCAGCTATTTATAAACCTGCACACACAACATTCCAATCCATGCAACACACAAGCATATTATTACAAAAATAGGGCCAACTACCAGCAGTAAACTAGACTAAGGAAGATACTATGTACACTTCCTATTTCTTCATATTTACACTAACCTTGCTCTGATACCAACTGTGATGGTCCTCGCCGTTCAGGCCCGTTAACCCAATAACGTGCCCGACACGACTCCACCTCCCGCGATCGAGCCGAAACCTCGCAAGGGATATCAACCACACATGTCCGTAAAAATATAAAGAAAACACACTGAACACATATAAGATTCCATTTCGCACATATATTCACATGAAGTGTACATATTTAGTTCCATATCATAGTCATTAAACAAAGTATAATAGCCCGGGACAAACCCTCGAGGCTTCACAAGTAAAAGCATTACTCTGCTGGTGACGAAGGGCCGACTCCACTATGGTGCTGACCGGAACTAGAAGAGGGACGGGAACCCTCCTGCTCTCCTTCACTTGGAAGAAGAAGGGGTGAGCCTTACAAGTCACTGGCTCAGTAGGGCAACTCCCCCTAAGCCGAGAAACACAATATACAATAATTAACATAAGCGAAGTTGTAAAGCATTTAAAATATAAAACCACCTACGCATGATGCTACATTTGTAATTAAATAAACGGCAAACCACGTACGTGTGTTCAAGTTAAAGAAGGATATGCCGCACTCGAGTCATGAGAACTGGTTCATGACACCAGCCACAGACCCGGACAAACAACTCAAGTCTACCTCTCAGCCTCGCAGCCACGGACGAAAGGTCCAGCTACCGCTCCACCTCAATAGGGTCAAGAACTGTGGAGACAAACCAACACCACACCTGCAAACTACATTGCTGTAGGCCCAAGCCTGACACCTTTTGGGACCCCGACTGAGAACCCTAAAGTGAGGCACTGGAAATAGGACTAGCTGGGGACCAGTACGTCTACCAGTGTCCGTCCCCCAACTACGAGCGCGCTACAAATGACCGCACACCCACAAACACGTGTTGCTGCCCCCTGCCATCTTTCCTTCAGCTGGACGTACAACTCAAACTCAGGAGTGAGGGTGTCCAGGAAGATGACAGAAACCTTGACAGTACTCACTGTACCGAGACAAAACCCGAGCACCCGGTGCCTGGGTAACCGACTAGAGAGGTAACCACGGAAGGCATTAAAACCCAACTTGCTATGCACACATTTCCACGCAAAACCTTTCGTTATCATCCATGGGATAAGCCAACATGACCCATACAATGTCTACATTGCATGACCAACACTGCCCAAGCAATGTAGGATAGAAACTAAATAGACTGGCCATAGAACCCTAGAGCTCGGGTGGCCACATTCTAAATTGCATCCAACACAGTGGACGCCAATCAACTTGAATCGCAGCGGACCAACCCGTCGCCTTTAAACCTAATTCGCGACGTCTGGTTCCGTTGCCTTTCAGACGATAGAACCCAAACCTAAAACCTCATTCCGAAATTCACCCTAATTTGCTACACATGCAGATTAAGTAGGGAATAAGCATGTAAATAAAACCCTAAGCATGCTCTCTATCATGCTCACATGATTCTTAAGCTAAATCTCACAAACCATAATCCATACATGCCATACAAGGAAGAATAGGGTAGAATTCCCCTACCAATGGATGAAACGCAAATCCAACACCGTCCGGACGTTCCCCGCGCTCCGAAGTTCCTCCTCACACCGGAACCACCCCGAACAGACAGTAAAACCCCGAAATCTTCTCAAAATCCCACAGCAAACCTCCACAGCTTTCTCCCTTAGCTGAATAGTGCAACTGCACTGTTCGGCCAAGGGCAGAAGCCCAAAACACACTGAAGTTGAATCGCGACGTATCGGGCCGTTGCGTTTCAAAATGCGACATACCCCACCGTCGCAATTAAATCCCGACGCTCCTGCATGCGCCACATGGCGCGCATGGAGCGGCGCCCACGTAAAGCGGTGCTAAAATGCGATGTACCAGGTGGTCGCGTTGCACTCTGAAACGCGACGTCTGTGTTGGTCACGTTTCTGAGTGATGCGCCAGAGGTCTGTGTGGGCTGGGATCTCCAACCCTCCAGCCTCCCACCTACTACACAACTTGTATAAACACATGTAGACACACACATGGTCTACCAATGGGCCACACATTGGCCCCCAAACTCGGTAAACTACGATCCGAACTTATCGGTTATTACAATGGGCACCGGGGGCGCCATTGGAGTCCTTTTGGTGACTCTGTTTCATGATGACGGAAGAGGTGTGACGTGACTGGGAGTTGGAATGGTTCATTTGATCAGGCCGTTGGAGCAGGCCGATCTCTCCTCCAATGGCACAGAGGGAGGGGAAGGCAGCCGCCATCATAGAGGCAAGCGAACCGTCACCGGTGAAGATAAAGAAGATGAAGTACTAAAGCTTTAAAGGCCTGCGCGAGCGGTTCTGGATCGGGGATGAATACATAATCATCCTGATGTGCGAGAACCATACCTACTTGATGGATAAGTCAAGCTGCTTCATCCTCTCCCTGGATCTATTGGATGCAGCGTTCCGACTGCCAGTGCCGAAAATTGCCAAGGACCTGCTCTGCGCCTAGAAAATTGCACCAATCCAGTTGATGCCTAACTCATGGAGGACGATCTTCATCTTCCATATCATGTGCTAGAAGTGAGGGATCCCAGAGACGATGGACCTATTCCACAACCATTTCTACCTCATGACGTCATCGCAGTCTGGGTACGGTATCATGTATACCAAGCACCGGGCGAACAGGATGCAGATTCTCTTCTCCCCCCGTCTCTCAAACAACAAGGGGTGGATGGGGCAGTTGTTCTTCATCGGTCGAAAGAAGGGGAGCAGTTCTCCGGAGTGTGGGTTCCCCACCTGAGTATGTGAGCCACTGAAGAAGATGAACGTCGCACCCCTATTGGTCCAAGATGCGGCCCAGGCTTCTATGGCGTTGTCGAGTGTGCTCGTGGAGTAGGTCGAGTTGCTCCTGACCGAGTACAAGCTTGTTAAATACAAGTTGAGCCGTGCATGGGGTAAGCTTCTCGTCTTCAGTCTTGTTCTGTGCTTTGTCGAAGGGTAGTTCTTGATCTTTGTTTCTTTCTCTCAGATGCTGCCGAAATGGCTGCTGGTCGGAATCAGAAGGACAAGGCCAGATATGCCGATCAAATCCCTGTCAGACTATACCTGATGTATATTGGTGAAGATGCTCCTGCGGTGACGTCGGAGGCCATTCGGCCTGTGGTTGGGGGCCAAAATTTCCGGCAGAGGCCCCTGTGGATTAGTCTTCGAAAGGAGACTAGTGCTTCGGAGAGGGAGGCAATGACTCTTAGGTGCAGGGCCGAGGAGGAAGCCAAGGAGGAAGAGGATGCTTCCCTTCAACTTCAGCTCTAGAAGTGGAAGGGGATGGCGAAGACGGCCATGCAGAAGAGGTCGAAGACCTCACTAGCCGCGGTGGAGCCCCTGACCGTTGAAGGGATGCTCTCGGAGCTAAGCCTCGGTGACAAGGATGCGGTCATCATCAAGGATCAGTCTGACGAGGACTCCTTGGAGGAGCTCCTTTGGGCATTGGGACCCCCGGCGCCCGCCAGCGGAAGCGGGGCACCAGCGGTGGCAGAGGGAGCACCTGTGGCCACGGAGGGGACGTCGGCCGCGGAGGTGGCTATGGTGGGACCCTTGGCGGAGCCTCCGCTGATCCCTGCACTGACTGCGATGAGGGCACCATCCCCCATGTTGACCATGGAAGGGGTGTCGGCCTTCCAGACGACCATGGGGGAGGCACTGGCCTCCTCATCGATTGCAGAGGAGGTGGCAAGGCCAGCGGCAGAGCGAGCGTAAGCCGTCTCCGGCGAGCAGTCATTGGATCGAGAGGAGGCAGTGATCCCACAGGGATCGCCTGTGGGTGACGCCGAGGCCGGCGCCCTGACAACCATAGTTGCCGATGAAACGGTCGAAGAGGTGGTTGATCCTTCCGAGCAACCCGTTGGGGCGGCTAGCACGACGGTAGAAACCGACAAGGATCGTGCCTTCCTAACGAGGGTTTTTGCAACAAAAGCTCCTACTCGACCTTTAGAGGCCGACCTAGAGGCAGCTCTAAATCATCTTTGAGCTGGTCCCCCTACTAAGACCGTGCTCCACAGCCTCACAACTAGAGGTACTGATGAGGTGCCAAAGGGAGGGCTCAGAGGACATGACGGCGATGGCCGACGAGGCATTCTTCTTAGAAGAAGGGGCTTCTGAGGTCGACATCAACAGCCTTGCGAGCGGGATCGTGCTCTCAGTGGAAGCCTTTTGGAAGCTTGCTTCTTGGGGGTAGTTCAACCAAGCCCTCTGGGATGCTGAGATGGCGGCTTCGGTGGAGCGGAAGGAGCAGTGGAAGGAGATTGACGACCTCCGAGCTAAAGCTCACCGTGGTCGAGGCCGAGAAAGCTACTGTTGCTACGGTGCTTCATGAAGCCGAGGTCCGGGGCATTGCCGAATACAAGGCTTGGCCGGAGTTTCAAAAAGACTTGGAGCAATATGACACTACTTGTTACGAGGTTGGCCTCGAGGTCGGAGACCGACGGGGGCATCTCCATGCCACGGCGGAGTATGTCGAGGAGGCCTTGAATGCCACTCTTCGAGAGTGCTGACGACAGACATGGGATCCCCGCCTCGATGGGATACCCTTCACGAGCTTCTAATCCGGGCGGATGCCCTCCGATGCCGAAGACGTTGGCCCCTCCAATCAAGCCCCTTAGGGCGTGCATTTTTTATGTATATATATATGTATATATATTTTCTTTGGTATGTATTTTGTCTTCCTAGGCCATGTACAAATTTTTGTGAATGCAAAAGAAAGTGTTATCATTTTTTTATCCTTTCCTTTCTCATAAGGTTTTTACCTAATCGGGATTCGTCGGGGTGTTTTTGGGGCTTAGGTACCGTGCAAGCTGTCCAAGCTGAAGAGCTCCGGCCATGGGTTGTACCGAACACCCCTTCTCCCCCCACAAACCGTTACAAAAGGAATGGAGAAGTAGGGACTTAACTTTTCTATTAGACAGTACAAGAGGTCCTTCTTACGAATAGTAGTCCTTTAGATTCGAAACATGCCAAGTTCATGGTATGGTTCTGCCGTTGAGGGTAGACATCTTGTAGAAACCTTTTCTGAGAACCTGGGTGACCTTATAAGGTCCTTCCCATTTTGGGGCGAGTTTGCCTGTTGCTCTTCAGGGATCCGAAGCGGAGCAACGACATAGCTCCAGTTCTCCTTTGAAGAAGCGTCGTTCATGAACTCTGGAGTTGTAATACTACGCGAGTCGCTGTTGGTAGGAGACCAACCTTATGCTGGCGTCGTTTTGACATTCTCCGAACATGTCTAGGTTTTCCCTCAGCGCGCGGTTGTTGGTTGCTTCGTCGAAGTGGCTTGTTCGGAGAGTTAGGAGAGCAACTTCCAGGGGTACCACAACTTCCGTGCCATAGACCAAGTGGAAGGGGGTTTCTCCGGTGGTGACCTGAGCAGTTGTTCAGTGACACTAGAGTACATTAGGTAACTCTTCCATCCATGAACCCCTCGCTGCCTCCACCCTTGCGCGTATCCCGTGCAGCAGTGTTCTGTTGGTGTTTTCCACCAAACTGTTCGCCTTTGGTGTGCTACTGAGGTGAAGTGGTTGTAGATACTAACCTCAGAGAATTTCTGTTCGAAGAACGCACTATGAAACTGCTTCCTGTTGTCGGTTGAAAATACCTTTGGGACGCCGAACTGGCATAGGACGTTCTTCCATATGAATTTCCATGTTGCTTGGTCGGTGATGGTGGTGATTGGTTCTGCTTCGATCCACTTGGTGAAGTAGTCGATGGTGACCAAGAGAAACTTCTTTCCGCCTTTCTGCCTTGGGCTTCTGGGAATGGTCCGATGATGTCAATTCCCCACCGAGCAAAGGGTCGTGGTTCGAAGAGGGAATGTAAATGTTCGGCATGCCGATGAATAAGCTGACCAAACTTCTGACATTTTGGCCACTTTTTTGCATAGGACAGGCAATCCTTTTGCAAAGTTGGCCACCAAAATCCTGCTCGGAGGATGTTGCTCGCTAGGGACATCCCGCCAGATGGCTACCGCATAGGCCCTCGTGCGCTCTTCCATCGCTAGTGTCACTTCGGAAGGACTGAGGCACTTCAGGAGAGGTTTAGAAAGAGAGCGTCGGTAGAGTTGTCCTTCGATGATGGTGAATCTTTGGCTACATAATCAAATCTTACGAGCCTCAGCTTGATCAGGAGGAAGCTCGTCTCGAAGGAGATAAGACAGGATAGGATCCTTCCAGCTTGGGGCTGGCCGGATGTCTCCTATATGTTGAGTTGTGGTTATTTGAATAACCATACTCACTGACTTGATCATTGCTTTGATATGTTTTTGATGATGACACAATTATGGTCAACCATGTTAAGTTGTTCTTAATGATGACACAACTGTTTTTGATGATGACATATTTGTGTTGTTGATGGAAAACCTCTCAATCATTGTAACGCCCCGACGTGAAATATCAAAGTGATATTACAGTTAATTAAATAGTATAGAGCGATAAATAGACATCCAACCATTTCACATATTGGAATAATGCCAAAAGAAATCCAACTTCATTGATAATATCCCAAATCAACTATTACATTCACTAATCAGAGCTAAAACTGGGCCCAGAGTACTTTATTCAAATCCAAACTATTACAAACTGGCTAATTGATAACTAACTATCTACTAAAAAGCATTGGTTGACGTAAATGCTGGTCACTCTTGCTCCTCCTCATTCCCTTCCTCTTAAGTGTGGTAGTCTCCATCAGACTCACCTGAAACACATGAAATAAATAGCACAGGATGAGCGATAAACGCCCAGTAGGACTTAATATCTCATATAAACAGGCATGCTTTAAGTGATTAATGTCTTGTCAAGCAAGCTAACTAGAGAACATTCAAGTATAGTCAAGAGAGTCATGTCGCAAGATAACGAGAAACAATAGCACATGATCACGAGAGTATATCACAACAAGTATGATAATAGATTGGCCATATAACGAAATAGCATGTGACGTTTGCACAAAGGTGCACTAGTAGAAATAGCACTTTTGGTCGAGCTTCTTGTCAACCGAGAGAACATAGTATAGTGATTGATTGTCATAAATTAAATCTTGATAGTATAAATGACACTGGATGTAATGCCGACTTCCTGATCATTGAACTCCTATGGGTAAATAGCACTTTTTGGGCGCATCTCCCAGGACCAGATCGGGCCCTATTGCCAGGCATTAGTTATGTTTATTATCTTAGACAATCAATTGGATGGCCAAATAGAGTACCAAGAATAGATGAGAGTAAATGACGAATAGATGAGAGTATAGAGTGAACGTGAACAGATGAGATTGTAGAGATAGTAGATGAGAACATGGTCATATTCGTAAAACAATGATAAACATGCGATAATAACAGTTGCATAACACATGGTCGTGTGTCGGCAGTCTGGTAGAAGTCACAACCGCCCAATAGCCATGCTATGAACACAGGCTAGAGGTCCGGCATGATCTCGAGATAAAAGAGAACAAACTAAGGCCGTTGGATCATGTTGATCCCTAAGGGTAAAATAGGTTTTGATGGTACAACTCGCTCATCGGCAATGGATGTCTGCCAAAGCCAAGGAGACTTACGGAGACCTTGACAAGGAGTTCCTGGTCCTGTTAGGAGTATTCCCAACGGAGAGTTTGTCCAAGCCAAGATAGAAGTGTGTAAAGAAACGGTTCTCTGTCATGCCTCGAGTGCTCGAAGGCAGGGGGATGCGACAGCGGTATACAAGCACGCGAATAAAACGAAGACAAGTTCATTTAAAATAATAGGGAATTATATGAATAATTGCACTTAATTAACAGATATATTATTGAGTAAATTGGTAGGGTTTTATGTCAAACATTTATGTATAGTGTGTGCAAGTGTAAGATAATCATGATAGCAAGAGATAATTGTGCAAATGACTTTTATTTAATTAGAAATCATGACAACTTTACCCATTATTATTAAACAGGTCGTTATTGTTCATAACAGTACAAATTAAGAGTTAAATAGTGATTAAATGGCATGATTAGCAAGTGTTTGCATGGAAATTAGGGTTATGGTTGCAACAGTCAGGTCACGACGTCACGTTTAGGTCACGACAGGGTTGACCGACGCGATGGTTGATCAGGTCACGACGGGTCTGACCGCCGCTTTCATGTCGCGACGTGTCAAGCCGATGCGTTATGGTTCTAGCTGAGACGCCGACGCGATGATGAGGTGCTCGTCACGATAGGTTGGGGTGGCGTGTTCAGGTCGGGCTGAACAGACGAGGAGATCGCGACGCGAGATCCTGCCGCGTTAAGAATGCGACGTGGGTCCTTGTCATGACCTGGTTGAGAATGCGACATATCGGGTCATCGCGTTCTTAGAGCCTCGGCCCGAGCTCTGTCAGATGGGTCAGGTCTCCTTGGGTTGCGGTCCATGCAACCAAGGATTGACACAATACACTTTAAAAATCAAGAACAAATCATACACATAGAAAAAAAATCATGAAATCAGTTTTATATGAAACTAGACATGTAGAGGTATCTAATTAACTAATTAGAGAATAGACATAGTATAGACATGCTATGATTAGGTTACATCTCGGTGACCTAAACTCATACATAGTGATGGAATCTGATTTAATTCGAAGATGTTACATGATAAAAATTGGGGAAAGTAGGATCATTCAGACCCTAACATCATGGAGCATGTTTAATAAAAATTGTAAGGCACGAGATCAAGTGTATGCATAGATTGAAAGCAAACATGTTGGTTCCGGTACATGTTCATGACAGAAATTGGAGCATGAAATACTCCCAAATGGCACGGTGGAAATTGGGGAAAACAAGGGATTTTGCTAGAGGGGAACATGGTCTACCTAGGGACGAATTTAATTTATTTTTGCTTGAGAGATTGCCTACCTTTCACACTGTGCAATCCTAGGGTTTGGAGATGTGTGAAGATGATGAATCCTCCTTGTTCCTAGCCTCTCCTCCTTGCTCTCCTCGTCCAAAACCTTCTTCTCCTCATTCTCAAGCTCTAGAAAAGTCTAGGGTTGGGTTGGGATGGAATGAGAGGGTATTTGTTTGTTTAGAGTCTCCTTACACACTTAGAACTCTCTCTTCTCATCCAACTCCGAATTTCCAATATTTATCCCACTATTTCTAGCCTTTATCCACTTAATAGGATTGGGAAGAAGTCTAATTTCGTGGGCAATGAGTTTGGGTAGGTCTAGGACTCTTTTAGAGATAATTATAAGTCATTTTAGTAATTATCTTGCCCCTTCTCCATTTATTAATATTTTAGGTACGAATTTAGAATTAAACATCTCTTATCCAAGTTGGGCTCTTTCCTTTGGGCCCATTAATTCATGTATGGACTATTTGTGTAACCCATTTCCTAATTTGGCTTAATGGGTTACAATTTATTCTCCTTTTCTTTTAATTAATCTCATTTTATTCTAATTTAATATCATTTATTGAAATTAAAAATTCAGAGTTGCTACAATCATGCTGAAAATTCATGTGTCAAGTTATTGTCTCTGTGTGTCAACACATGACCTTCTTAGTGTCGACACATGATTGTTTTCATGTCACGTTACTACTTATGTATGTCGACACATGACCTTCTTGGTGTCGACACATGATTGCTTTTCATTCAATCTTTATGTTTAAAATGACATGACACTATGACATGATGTTGAGATATATATGCCTACATGATATCTAATTTAAAGTTTATTTCTTGTAGGAAATTACATGGAAATGGAAGTGCACAACATGAAGAAATCTTAAGCCAAAAAGGTTCTGGATAGAAGAAATAAAGTAGCACCTGTCGATAGCACCACTGCACTTGTCGACAGCCACTGATGTCCTTCCTTCAAACAAGTTCTGGAAAACTCAGGAAAGCAAAAGCTGTCGACAGGCTAGGACCCATATGTCGACAGCCACTGAAGATCTTCCTCAAAAAGCTTATGGAAAAACCAAGCTAACTTGTAGCTGTCGACAACAAGGTTTCATCTGTCGATAGTCCAGTCTTTGGTTAAGATTTAAAGTTTTGAAATGCAGAAGTGCTGCAGTACCTGTCGACATCCAGTGAGCATCTGTCGACAACCAAAGTTATGTTTCCACACGTGAGCAACATGATGTCTTTATTAGGGCGTCCTTTTCTCATGGACTCGAATCCCTAGAGTTATGTGAGAATAGGACACCTCTATATAAAAAGACTTTAAAAGACTCCTTTTCGTATGAGAGAGTCAACACAACTCCCAAAAAGGCTAGAGGCGGCTGGAAGATATTTCTCAAGTGCTTTGTTCATCTTTGGAAGGTTGCAGACCAAGAATCTCATCTCAGGAGATCGACTAGTGATCAAACTCTTCATTAAATCAGCAACAGAAGAAGAAGAGCTATTGCAGGAGAGTCCTAGAAGATCATCATCTGATCAACAACTCCAAGAACACCTTGATCCAAAGCAGAGCATCTCTATCGCGAAGAAGAAGAAGAAGAAGAAGAGAAATCCGAACAACAGCAGTCTCAAGGAAGAAACAATATAGATCTGTGATCGTGGTAATCAGATCAAGAGTTGAAAAGATCTTTCTTCCTTCATTCATATATTTCTCAATTCAATTCATATATATGTGTATGTGTGTACTGATTGGAGATCAGTACGTGGAGTTTGTGGAAGTGTGTGCTTTGTGTTCTATGTTGGCTTTTGCATAGATTTGATTTGTGTGTGTGGTGTGTTGATCAGATCAAGGCTAGAGGATCTGATCTATTGTGGACTTGATCTAGCATGTGTGTGTATGGTTGAGCCATTGTGCTCAAGTGTGTGTGTGTTGTACTCAATCTTGAGTAGTGTGTCCTTACTATGTGAGGGGTGGACGCAGGAGTCACTGGTTGTGATTTCCGAACCACCTAAAAATCCCTTGTGTACTGTGGTTTGCATTGTATTGCGCTAGATGCATGCATAGGGATTTTGCCTACACAGTACTAATTAATTTGTTCACACACGTTAATCACATATTTAGCGCTTACATTGTTTGATAAAATGTTTCACACATTTGATAACACACATTGCACCAGATCAGAGGGGTTTTAATTGAATAGATATCTTAATTTGAAGTAATTTTTAAGTTGCATAAGTTTCCGCTGCAAATCTATTCAACCCTCCTTCTAGCTTTACCATCACAGAATATCCAATCCTAACACTATAGCTGCGAGGTCTATCTCCGTGCTTGGTGAGGCAAGTTCTTCAATAAATATAGATCGCGAGTGAGCGATGTCGCCATTAGATGCTAGTCTGGCAAGTGCGTCTGCTTGCATGTTTTGTTCTCGAGAGACATGCACCACCTCGAAATAGAGGAGGCCTTCTGCCTGACACTTGACTTGTTGGAGGTATTGCACCATGCGGGCCTCCCTCGCCTCAAACTGTCTGTTGACCTGACTGGCAACCAGTTGTGAGTCTCTGAAGGCCCACAACCAAAGCGCTCTGAGGTGCCTAGCCATTCTGATCCCAGACAACAATGCTTCATATTCGGCTGTGTTGTTGGAGGCGGCGAAGCAGAATCTCAGGGCGTACTGGAATTCCAGCCCCTCCGGGGAGGTGAGGACCAAACCTGCACCGCTCCCTGTGACGCAAGAGGATCCGTCCATGTAGATCTCCCATAGTGGTTCGTCTGTCAGTGGAGGGTCCATCTCGGTGGGGAGGGTACATTCCGCCACGAAGTCTGCTAGCACCTGAGCCTTGATAGTTGTGGCGGAACGCCTCAGCCAAGCCCGTTAAACCAATAACGTACTTGATCCGAGTCCGCCTCCCGCGAACGGGCCGAGCCTCGCAAGGGATACCAAACCACAGTCCGTGTAAACATAAAGGAACACACCACATTTATATATATTTCACAAGTTACATAGCCATATTTCCACAGAACTGAAAGAAAGTACAAGAGCCTGGGACATACCTCGAGGTACAACTGAAGAAAATAAACAACTAACTACACTACACTGCCTGAGCCTGACTCGCCCACCTGACGAGTCCGAATAGACCTCTCCAATGTAGCGGCTCTCTGGGCTGCTTCCTCCACTGTCTTACACATGAGAGGTACTATTGCATCCTGCAACTCCACTCTCAAACCTCTAATAAAATACTCAACCATCATATTATTATCTGAAACTACATAAGGCACATAACGGCTAAGTGCCATAAACCTCATTTGGTACTCTAAAACTGAAGAGTTACTTTGCTGGAGCGTCCGAAACTGCTCTCTTTTTACTTGCTGTACTTGAATCGGAAAGAATGTATCATTAAATACATCGAGAAATTCCGACCAAGTGATGGCCTCCTTTGTCCTGCCTGCAAAGGTAGTCTGCATCTTCAGTCGCCACCATTCTAAAGCAAAACCTCTCAACTGATAAGCAGCTAACACAACTTTATCTGCTGCCGGACACCTCATAGTTGCAAAAACTCTTTCGATCTCATGAACCCAGTGCTCTGCTGTATCTGGATTCGGCCCTCTTGAATAAGTAGGTGGCTGCAATCTCAGAAAATTTTCAACCTGCATCACTAATTCCTCTCTAATAACACTGGTGGTGGTGGTGGCACAGGTGCTACAAAATGCACCTCTACTCTTGGCGGGACTGGAGCAATAGGTACAGTCTCTCCATCCCTAGGTGGCACTGCAACCGGTGGTACCGGCATCTGCTGATCCATCCTCGCCCGAATATCCGTGAGGCTTTCCCAGATTCTTTCAATCATACACTGAGTACTTTCCTCCGGATCATCTCCTCCACCACCCCAATCTTTTCTATCAGCCATTCCAGAAATTTCTACATAAACAAAACAGCAGACAAAAATCAAAACAACAAATTATCAGAAACCAGGGTCCCTACCAGCAGTGTACAAAGACCGAAATAAGGCTATGTATCTTTCTAGTTCCCTTATATTAACACGGACCTTGCTCTGATACCAACTGTGGCGGAACGCCTCGGTCAAGCCTGTTAAACCAATAACGTACTTGATCCGAGTCCGCCCCCCGCGAACGGGCCGAAGCCTCGCAAGGGATACCAAACCACATCCGTGTAAAGATAAAGGAACACACCACATTTTATATATATTTCACAAGTTACATAGCCATATTTCCACAGAACTAAAAGAAAGTACAAGAGCCTGGGGCATACCCCGAGGTACAACTGAAGAAAATAAACAACTAACTACACTACACTGCCGGAGCTGCTACTACACAGCTAGAGGTATCGACCCTGCACCGCTACGACGCGGCTCTGAATTGGACGACGGTCGTGAAACGTCCTCCTCGCTCTCACCTGTGGGGGTAGGGGTGAGCCTCGCTAGTCACTGGCTCAGTAGGGAACTCCCCCAAAACCGAGCAAACCAAAAACCACAGGTACAAAGTAATAAACAGTACCAACAATTTATAAAATAGCTAAGCAGGATATAAAAGCTGTAAAAGTACTCACCATCTACCGACTACGAAAAACAACTATAATAATTAAACGGCAAACCAGTACAGGTGTACAAGCTAAAGTAGAGACAGCCAAACACGAGCCACGTGAACTGGTTCGCGACATCAGAAACTGACTCGGACAAGCTAACACAGGTCTACCTCTCAGTCTCGCAGCCACGGATGAAAGGTCCAGCTTCCGCTCCACGTAAAAAGTCAAGCAACTATGGAGACCAACTATACACCACCACCTGCGGACCACACGGTCACAGGCCCATGCCTGGCACCTCTAGAGATCCTGGCCCGGAACTCTCTAGAGTGAGGCACTGGAAAAGGACTAGCTGGGGTCCAGTACGTCTACTGGTGTCCGTACCCCCAACTACGAGTGCGCTACAAGTGACTAAAGACAAACACAAGTGTCACTGTCGTCTTTCCCTCAGCCAGACGTACAACTCAAGCACAGGAGTGAGGGTGTCCAGGTCAGACGACACAGACCTCGACGGTACAACACAAGTACCGGGACAAAGCCCCGAGTTAACAGCCTGGCTCACAAAGAACCTGGGGCACCCAACTGGAGA
Organism: Colocasia esculenta; assembly: GCA_014218235.1. NCBI lineage: Eukaryota > Viridiplantae > Streptophyta > Magnoliopsida > Alismatales > Araceae > Colocasia > Colocasia esculenta. Next base: position 41,743,537 of record CM024763.1, on the reverse strand, counting down.
GATAACCACGGTAGGCATCGTACTACTCACCACGTACACAAAACCACGTGCACGTCACACACAAACCACGTGAAACCTCACGTAAACCTCAAGTAACAATGGTCCACTACACGTGAACCCAACTGAACTCGCGTGAACAACATGCAACCTCGAAAGTGAGTAACTAACTGCAGACCCCGTATGCTAAACACAGAAACCATGTGCACTCAGTGCACCTCAGGTGCCAACGCACCATGCATTATCGATAAATACCATAAACAACCATTTCTGCTTATACACAGGTTGGCGGCAATATCGACTGCTGCTTATGGGAAGTAGACGGCAAGGGATATGGCCGTCTGTATCCCAACTGATGATCTTGGCGACAAACGATGTTGACGCCAATATCTTCAGCCTCTATTCCTGCAGAAACCCTAAACCGATCCTACAAGTTTTACAACCGTTAAAACAACGGAAAAACATACAGAATTGGTTCTTCTAACACCCATGCACTATAATTAAACTATAACAGCATGCTTTACCACCTGAATTCATCAAACCACCCATTATCCCCCGCATGGATACCATGACCCAAAATCACCATTTTCATGCAGATTCATGTTATCTAATTTCATTATCACGACCTATAGGAATTACAAGGGTCATTCCCTACCTCAGAACACGCTTAAACCTCCCGAAATCTCCCAGTTCACACCGAACCCTCCGCGAGCTCCCACAGGAATTGCACCACGCCATGGCATTTCCTCACGCAATTCGGCAATGCCACACGTCCCACGATCCTCCAACCACTCTCCTGTACCTGTTGGAAGCTTTAGGGACACGGGGGCATGAAGCTGGGGCAAGGGGAAGAGAGAACCAGGTGGAGAACCTGCTCTCGGGTGACCCTATAACCTGCAGAATTCACAGGTTGGCATCAACCCTTCTGCCGCCAAGAGAAACCGCCACCCTCAACGTCCACATCCACTGCCGCTTAGTTAATGCAGTCAACAGCATCTTACCTGGACGCCAACAAGTCAACGGCCACCCCTGGCCGCCAACTCCAACTCAACAGCAGCAGGTCCTATTTCATTTCAGGACCAAACCTGCTCTTCACCTGAGCAAACCACACATCCAAATCACACATTCCACACAACCAACTCACACTGGCCTCACAACGGCCGCCACAACCACAACACACATGATCTGCATGGATCCGAAAAGCACGCGACGTTACAATAGTAGTCCTTGGTCGGTAATTGATTTTGAATTCTCCAAATTTGATGGCCCATTTGATAAGTCTTTCGGAAGCTTCTTGGCGTTGTAGGATGAGCTTCAGTGGCTAGTTGGTTAACACCATGATCGGATGGGCATGGAAGTATGGCCTGAGTTTCCCTGCAGCCATGATGAGCATCAGCACAAGCTTCTCTGCTCGAGGGTACCTCCTTTTAGTCTCTTGCAGTACTTTGCTGACGTTGAAGAATGGGTGCTGCACTGTTGCCTCTTCTTTGATCAGTACCGCGCTGATGGAGTGTTCGGTGACTGACAGATACACGAACAATTGTTCTCCAACAACAGATTTTGAAAGAATTGGCGGGACAACGAGGTACTTCTTTAGCTCGGTGAAGGCCAATTCACAATCTCGAGTCCACAACACCTGTTGTAGAAGGATGCTCTTGGTCGTGCAGCAACCTCTGAAGAAGGTGGAAGTCGCCTTCTTAGCCACCAAGCTCCATACTTGAAGAAAGAAGCATGACTTGATGAAGAGGATAATGAGAAAATGGGTGGAAATGGGAGGGCTACAAGCTAAGGGGAAGCTCTAGGGAGATTTTGGCAGCACTTCGTGGTAGCTAGGGGTCCTCTCCTCCATCTGAAAGGGTAGGGTCACTTATATAGAAAGGAGAGAGAAAATCCTATCCATAAGTGATAATGGCCCATGCAAATAATAAAAAGTCAAGTAAATATGCATGGAAAGAGTCATAGGAGGGTTCCAAGGTGAGATGGAACCTCAAACCACGGCTGGGGGGTTGGGAGGTTGCTTGTGGATGAAGATAAGGCCAATGGAGGATAAAGTGGAGGTGGTTGCGGAGGCCAGCGTATGCAGACCATGTCGCGACAGGTCGTAGGGACGCGACAAGGATTGTTGCGACGGCCACAGTGGTTGCGACCATAAATACACGTGAACAGATATGCATGGGCTGTCATGACGGCCAGGTTGATCGACTATTTAGGAAAATAATCGATTATTTAAGGAATTTAATCGGTTAAACGGCATGAACGCGAAGGCCGTCGCATTAAGATCTGAGGGTTGAAACCCTAGTACAAGGACTCTAAAAGTGATAATTGGACGAGACAAGCTAAGAATTGGATTTTAATGGGCTCAAAATGTGGCTAACAAATGGGCTCAAGGTGAGTGACCAACTTGGGGCTCATTAAGGGAACAAGAAATATGGTTCGACTTATGGGTCAGAATCGGGTGTCTACAGATTGCCCCTCCTTGGCTTCCACTTTGCAAGGGAGCGTAGTGGAAGTGTAGCGAAGGTGTCATGAAATGATGATAAAGCGGAGATGACGTGGAGTGAACTGAAAAGATGGGAGCCAAGGTAAAGAGACACTCGATCTTACAAACAAGCAATTAGAATCTTCTTGAAAGCCTCGAGTTAGCTGCTCAAGTAGAATGCAAGGAAAACACAAGTCTGGATGAAAAGGGGAGAAAAGGATGATCAACCCCTCGATTGAGAGGTACCCTAGCCGATTGGACTGCAAGTTTCATTTTGGAAGGACATGTGCGTGCTAAGCAGGTAACTCTGACTCAGACCTAGGAGCGGTTCGCAACCAAAACGGATCAAAAGGATTTTAGATGAAAATTGGATATAGTATCCAGACAGGGAAATTCTTGACAAACTAGCAATAGCAACTCGCTCGGAGACGAACTTTCTGATTCGGAGTGGAATGGGATTACTTGTTCTGAATATGAAGCATAGTTGGGCATACAACAAGAGCTCATTATTAGCCAGAGATGAGTCATGATAGCTCAAAAACCTACATGATGCATGTTGGGCTAAAAGAAAAGAAATCATAAAATCAAATGCAAAGAAAAGAAAAAATAGAAAATAGATCAAGGATAATATTGCTAAACCAGATAAAAATGGGTCGAGAATCTTTCTGCAACCACTATGCAAAACAGAGTCCATCATCCCCAAACTCATCCAACTTAACGGCCTATCTAGCGACTAACAACATGTACCTAGATCATCACTGTTTTTGATGAAGGGGAACTTAGATCCTAGTACACATTGAGAACTAGTCGGTCCTTGAAATGATATAATAAGTAAGGTAACATATAGTAATGCAAGGGAGTAGGGATAAGAATGTCATACCTACACTTACCTGTGAAGCTCCAATTTTTATGATTTTTTGACTTTTTGTGATTTTCTGATAAATAGTCGAACAGTAATTGATTGAAAGGAAAGAAAATATGTATAAACACAATCATCAACATAGGAAAACTATGCACAGACACAAGAAAACACAACAAGTATTAACGCGACGCCTCTGGGGGTCGCGACACTTTCGCGGCGTCATAGAGGGTCGCGACCTGAACGTGTCGGATCGGGGCGTCGCGACACTGTTCTGTGTGCTAAACCCCGAAACCGAGTCTTATCCTAATATTAAGACCAATCCTAATACCTGTTGGACTCTTAAACCCAAACCTAGTGTAACACTACCCCTAGGGATGAATTGGAGTCGGATTAACCCCTCCCAAGGCTCTATAAACTAGGGGTGCAAGACTCCAAATTCGCAGCCCACCTTCTCTCTCTTCTGTTCTCTTGGTTTTCTCTCTCCCCAAGCCATGAAGAGGTCTTTTTCTTCTCTCCAAGCTAGCTCCATCCCCTATGACAGTCCAAAAGCAACGAGGACGGCCCATGAAGAGCTCCATTGCCTCTCCTCCGTGCCCGGACACTTGAGCTCAAGACATGATGTTCAAGTAAGTTTTTTCTAGTTCATCTTCTAGTCGTTCTCTCTCTCCTCTTCTTCCTCTTCTTCTTATTATTATTTTTCTTTTTCTTCTTCTTTCAACCTCCTCCTTTTCTTTCTTCTAGATTCTTTCGGGCGGGAGACACTATTCCAAAATCCCATGGTTGGAACTTATGATAAAAGTGCTCCCCATAGCGTCCATCAACTTGGTACGTGAGTGGAAGCTGACGACCGTTCTGGTGTCAGCAAAGAATTACCATAAAATTGTGCATATATGGGATAGTATCACTGCGCTTGTGGAGTTGTGGCATCCGCAGATGCATATCTTTGAGCACAGGCCACCAAATCCAGAACTTCCAATTGGAGGTTGGAGATGAAGAGGTCAAGAATAACTTTTCTGAAGAGGCCCTGAACAATTGACTGCTCCTTCCTCCTAAAAAATAGCCTGATAAGCAAACTGGTTCAGGAGACGATAGAAAGTGAGATAACCGGGCAGTGCAATTTGACGACACCTCCTCTGCTCAGCATGGAGCGACGGAGACCTGCATACCTGACTCCTAAGAGCCTCTTGAAGGTGTCTAGAGCATACGTCTTCTTGGTTTGATGATTTGAAGGTGGGTCCTCTTGTGTGGGACGAATATGAGAGAGAAAGAGAAGAGGATGATGATGTGCACTCAGATGGTGGGCCTCCTCTTGGTGTTGGATGCTTTTTTTTTGAGAAAAAAAAGAATGATACCACGATTGCCTTAGTCCCCCTTGCAGCAGCATCTCCTCTTATTGGTTTATATGACTTGCATTTGGTTTCTTCGTGGAGAAGATATGAGAGAGAAGAAGAAGACGATGATGGTGGTGATGAAGAAGAAGATGTTTCTGGTATGTTGGATGTTGAGATCGGACGAAGAAAACCCCCATGATGCCAAAAGCGCTTAGATATTTTATCATGGCGGGGTTAAAAAAACCAGAGGAAAAAGAGTCATCCAGATAAAGGTGAAGTTTGCAAGTGTTTTGGATTTGGAAACCATTTGGGGATAATGATTAGGATGTAAGGAGTTGATTTATGATTTTTATGAAATTTTAGCTGAGTTTGATGGGTTGTGGGGGGTTGCGTGGCATGCAAGGGGTTTTGGAAGAGGGTTGAGTTAGAGTGGGGTTGGGTTGGGTTTTAAATGAGAGTTGAAAGAATTGTATGCCCTACAAGCCAATTACATTTATGTAATGGAACTTTTCTTAAATTATCTCATTCGAATTATTGGCATTTTCGTTCATTATGTTTTTATATTTTATTGCATAATGAAGTCCATGAATTTGTGCAATTGATGTCAGAATTATAATGAGATTATGATAGTGAGATCTGATATTTATAAACACAAGTTCTAAATGTTCCTGGTCGTAGGACACTTGAGTGGGACATCAAGTGGACCCATTAGACCAGTGCACACTACACCTGTTCATATGATGAAGCTGACTGGTCTCACAGTCATTTGTGTGGAGACACTAAGGTGAGTATGCAGGTGCTCATTAGAGAATGAGTTCACTGAACTGATTCGATGTTGAGTTTCTGGACGGTGATGATACTTGACTGTCAGTCAAGAAACTCTAAGTCACAGTAGTGCAACTAATCCTTAGACCTGAGACACCATAGATGTCTTGTACAGGGAGTGGCATACTTTGATATTTGACTTATAGATTCACTGTATGTGAATCTAGTATAGTCAGATAATTGGGTGTGTCATGAAGCGTGCGAAGACTGGTGAGTGTTGAAAATGGATCATTCACTCTCGGTATCAACAGAGAGAGAATGCCCTATAGAATCGTATCTGGGACAAATCCCTGGCCAGGGTCACACAATTAATTAGAAAAGTGTTTCTAGTTTAATTGTTGGATATGAACTATCTAATCACAAAAGTAGGAGTCTGACAGCATGGCCGTACTCCAAATGTGATTAGGGGCATTGTATGAATGAGGGACTATAGTTGCACGGCAACTGTTGACTAAAAGGTTCCAATGGATTAAGAATCCCCTATATCATCTGGGGTCGTGGCGTGTTGCTTGGTGCGTTCCATGATCTGTAAGCCAAAGATAAATTAATTATGAGATAATTAATTTATTTAAATTAAAAGTTAATTCAAGTTAGAAGAGTTCTAATAATATTAGAAAGGGTTCTAATATTATTTGGGCTTACTACCAGAATGATATTGGGCCTAGAGGGTCACATACAAAAGAGCAATCCAAAAGGATAGGGACATCAATATAAATATGAGATATTTATAGAGGTTTATGTTAATCCTATTTTGAATGGGATTAATTAATTAAATTTAGGGTTTTTTAATCCCTTTAAAAAGGGAGGTGGAGAGAGGGCGCGGCCAAGCCAAGCTTTGGTCGCCTCCCATCTTCTCTCTCTTCTATCTTCTCTCTCACACCTCCTTCTTCTCTCTTCTATCTCTCATCTCTCTCTTGTGAAGAGAAGAGGACAAAGGGGAGACTACAAGGGTGCTGGGTAGCTGTGGAGCACGAGAGGGTGTCCCTATCTACGCTGCTCGTGTGGATACCGCTAGAGGCCGGGCGATTGCGCGGCTAGGACGATCTTGAGGAACGTCTGCACCGATCGTTGGAGATCCCAAATCTCCGCAAAGTGAAAGAAACAAGTTCTTCTCCTAGATCTGATCGAGTTCTTGCGATCCCAAAGTCGATCCGCAAAGGAAATCATTTTAAATTTTTATATTCCGCTGCGTTTGCATATCTCCGATTTTCTAACCGTGGTATCAGAGCCAGGTTTTGAGATTGCAAGAATATATATATATATATCCTATTTAAAATTCAAAATTTTATATTTTATTGGGTTTCTGGCTCGGATCTGGTGGTGATGAGATCACGCGGACACTGTTTGGGTGTTTGCAGACTGGCCCCGCACAGGAAGGGACAGGCTCTCCGCACGTGGGCGTGGCCACGCGCACAGGCACCCAGCTGCGCAGGCACCCACGCTTCCACGTGCACAGGCGCCCCCAGCGCGTAGGCGCACGGGCAAAGCGCTTGGGCTGCTGTGCTCTGGCGCGGTCCGCCGCGCACCTCCTGGCGCGAGGCGCCGGGCATCGCCTGGGGCCGGCGTTGGCGCACAAACCAGCGGTGCGGCCTTGCGCCCTAGGTGCTGTGCACCGATGGCGTTTTGCACCGGCAGACCCACAAAACTGTCCGTGTCCTTCCTTTTGGGATTCCTATTTAAATTTCCTAATTATATTATGAATAAATTAGGATTTATTGTTGGTTTTTGAAACTATCCTATTAATTTCCTCAATTAGAATAGTCATTGATTTTAGAAATCATTCAATTGAGAAATTTATAGTTTTAAAATGGTTTTAAAACACATAAATTTTGGAAACCATTTAATTAGGAATCCCTTGGTTTAAGGAGCCATTTAAGTTAAACATTGTCTTTATGAAAGCAATGAATTAGCACGTTTTGTGGATCTTATGGCACCAATTATGGAAACCCATTAAGTTAAAATATTTGAAATTTAAATATGAAATAAGAGTTATTGCTTGTAGTTATTGCAATGTAATTGTAGTAATTATATAATATCTATATGTGCATATGATGTATGTATGGATGTGGATGATCATGGACTATTAAAACATTGAGGCTATGTGTATGATATGATTGTAATTTTATTGGGCCTGCGAGCCTCACCCTCTCTCTAATATTTCGTGTTGTATGTTCTATCAATGCTCAAAATGTACCTCCCCTTGATTAGATCAAGGTTTCTTAATTGATAATTGTTGTACATTTGAAGGCCTGCGTGCCTATTTTATTTATGTACTTTTGGAGGACATAGAACGAGAAGGCGTTCAAGATGGAAAAGATGGACCCGTGAGAGGATGATCCAATTATATTGGTCCTCGTGTGCATGTGATGCTTACAACACATAGGCTAATTGTGATCCACTTGTGGCCCTAGTGTGATCACCCTAGTTCACGTCCATGATCATCCACTAATATGTGTATATATGATATATACTTTCTGCTTTTAATAGGTACATATGTGCATGCGATGTATTATATGTAAATATTTATTGTGTGTGACGCGATAATTTAGATGATAATTTAGATGAGACCAAATTTTTCAAAAGAGCCCCTCAATGTTTTAAAAATTAAGTTAATAAGCGTGAGACATTAAGAATGATCCGCGTGGCCTTCCATCATTATTGATTGAAGGACTACTATTCTATTAAGTTGATTTGTTGTGCTACCACAAGGTCAACTTAATTAGAAAGCTAGACTTTAATCTAAGACATGGAGATGTCATAAGTGGGGTGGAGGCATGATGTTACTTTGTTGTGCTACCACAAGGGTGACATTACTAAACCATGCCCACTATGTAATGATGGTATTGACTTAACCTAATCCTTGTGATTTGTTGTGCTACCATAAGACCACATTGATTGGGAGGCCGAATAAATCGGAAGTTGTAAAGAGTTACAATTGACAAGAGTTGTCAACCCATTATGCATGATGTGGTTTGTTGTGCTACCACAAGGCCACATGCATGATGTTAATAGGATTCCGATAACCACTAGGAAATAACAAGTATTTCCCGACTTGCTAATGAGGGTTATGCAATTCGATAAAATTTAGTGGGAGCATGTTAAGATTAAAGTCCATATCTTAATATTATGAATGTCTGCAATGTATTTATTCTTGCATTTAATTTTTGTAGATTACCATGGTCAACTCAAACCCACTCCACGGCATATTGGATGCCAATAAACTCACTGGTCCAAACTTTGCCGATTGGCTCAAGAACTTGAGAATAGTTCTCACTGCTGAGAAAATCGTGTATGTCCTTGATAAACCGACAGTTCCCACACTGGGTGACGGCGCTGATGAGGGAGAAATTATAGCTTATCAGAAATATGAGGAAGATGCCACTATCGTCCAATGCTACATGCTAGCCTCTATGAGCAATGAGTTGCAAAGGCAGCATGAAAAGATGGATGCTAAAGCCATTTTTCTCCACTTACAAGAGTTGTTTGAGGAGCAAACTAGAACACAACGATATGAGATGTCGCGGAATCTGTTCCGAGCTAGGATGGCTGAAGGATCATCTATTCAGAATCATGTCCTGAAGATGATCGAGTGGATTGAGAAGTTAGCTGACTTGGGATTCATTATGGATAATGAACTTAGCATTGATCTCATCCTCCAATCTCTCCTAGATTCTTTCTCTCAATTCATCCTCAACTTCAACATGAATAAAATTGAGGTGTCACTAGCTGAACTCCTCAATATGTTGAAGACTGCTGAGGATGCAATAAAGAAAGAAAAGCCCGCAATCCCTATGGTTGGTAAGACCAACAAGAAAAGAAAGGCTACTCAAGCCTTCAAGAAAAGGAAGGTCAGTAAAGGCAAGGGCTTCAAGACTGAGGCAAAGGTTGCCAAGAAAGTAGAAGCCAAGAAGGACAAGGACAGTGCTTCCACTGCGGTAGGGATGGGCACTAGAAAAGAAACTGTAAGATATATCTTGCAGAGAAAGCAAAAGAGAAGCTTACAAAATCTTCAGGTTTGTTTATGATAGACCTTAACTTGTTAGTTCAAAGATCTACATCCTGGGTATTGGATACTGGATGTGCATCTCATATCTGCAATTCATTGCAGGTGCTGGCAAGGCATAGGCGACTAGACAAGGGAGAGGTTCACCTATAGCTCGGGAATGGTGCAAAGGTTGCTGCTATTGCTGTGGGGACTGCAAATCTCAAGATGCCCTCTGGAGCTACTTTAATTTTAGACAATTTCTATTATGTTCCTTCAATAATTAAGAATATTATCTCTATTTCTAGTTTAAATAGAGTTGGATATTCAGTTAATTTTGATAACAATGGTTGTTCTCTGTTTTTGAATGGTGAATGGTTTGCCAGTGGAACATTAGCAAATGGATTGTTTATTTTAGATATTGCTCCACATGTCCTTAATGTGAACAAAGTTAACAAAAGGAATAGCGAAGGTTTAAATCAAGCTTATCTTTGGCATTGTAGGCTGGGTCATATTAGTGAGGAAAGAATCAACAAAATGCATAAAGGTGGGTACTTAGACCCATTTGATTATGAATCATATGCAATTTGTGAGTCATGCCTCATGGGAAAGATGACCAAATCTCCATTTACTGGACATGGAGAGAGAGCCAAAGAGTTGTTAGAACTTATACATACTGATGTATGTGGGCCTATGTCCATACATGCCAAAGGAGGATATCACTACTTCATTACTTTTACTGATGATTTTTCAAGGTTTGGATATGTGTACTTAATGAAGTACAAATCCGAAGCTTTTGAGAAATTTAAAGAGTACAAGAATGAAGTGGAAAAGCAGACTGGAAAGAGTATTAAAACTCTTCGATCTGATCGTGGAGGAGAATACTTAAGTGCAGAATTTACTCAATTCCTTAAAGATAATGGGATTGTATCCCAATGGACACCTCCTTACACACCACAATTGAATGGTGTCTCTGAAAGGAGGAACCGTACTTTGTTAGACATGGTATGGTCTATGATGTCATTTGCTGAGTTTCCCACATCACTCTGGGGCCATGCCTTAGAGACTGCTGCTTACCTATTGAACAGGGTTCCATCAAAATCAATATCTTCCACCCCATATGAGATATGGAAAGGAAGAAAGCCTGACCTTAAGAATGTTAAGGTTTGGGGTTGCCACGCCCATGTAAAAAGGCATAATCCGGACAAATTAGAGTCCAAGACTGAAAGGTGCAGATTTGTGGGATATCCTAAGGAAACTTATGGATACTATTTCTACCATCCTAGCGATCAAAAGGAGTTTGTCGCTAAGCATGCTGTATTCCTAGAAAGGGAGTACATCCTTGATGGAAACAGTGGGAATAAGGTAGATCTAGAAGAAGTTCTTGAACCACAAATTAGCACATCAATGCCTAAGGAACCTGTTCAAGAACCTGACACACAAACTGTTCGTTGGTCAAGTAGGGTACATACATTGCCCAAAAGATATGTAGGACATATTGAAGCGGCACATAATGTACATTACAATGTGGATGAGGATCCCAAGACCTATGAGGAGGCAGTAATTAGTATTGACTCTAGGAAGTGGTTAGAAGCTATGAATTCTGAAATGGACTCCATGTATTCTAACCAAGTTTTGAACTTGGTGGATCCAGCTGAGGGTATTGTACCCATTGGATGCAAGTGGATTTTTAAAAATAAAATTGGAGCAGATGGAAAGATTGACACCTATAAGGCTAGGCTAGTGGCAAAAGGATATCGTCAAAGACAAGGAGTTGACTATGACGAAACCTTTTCGCCTATAGCCATGGTAAAATCCATCAAAATTCTACTTGCCATTGCTGCCTATCATGATTATGAGATCTGGCATATGGATGTGAAGACGACATTCCTCAATGGACAATTAGAGGAAGAAGTGTATATGATACAACCTGAAGGATTCACATCAAAAGAGCATTCAGGCAAAGTATGTAAGCTTCAACGGTCCATTTATGGACTTAAGCAGGCTTCCCATAGTTGGAACAAAAGATTTGATGAGGCAGTCAAATCTTACAACTTCATTCAGAATGAAGATGAACCATGTGTGTACAAGAAGGTTAGTGGGAGTGCCATCACTTTTCTGATTTTATATGTGGATGGCATACTACTCATTGGAAATGATGTAGGTATGTTATCTTCTGTCAAAGCTTGGCTGTCAAAGAATTTCTCCATGAAAGATTTGGGTGAAGCATCCTATATACTAGGTGTAAAGATCTATAGAGATAGATCTAAAAGGATGTTAGGCTTGTCCCAATCTATGTACATAGACACCATTGTCAAACGATTTGGCATGGAAAACTCCAAAAGGGGTCTTATACCAATAAGACATGGAGTTTATCTCTCTAAGGCGATGTCTCCTAAGACTCCCCAAGAAAGAGAGAACATGAGTAGAGTACCATATGCATCTGCCATAGGCTCTATAATGTATGCAATGCTATGTACAAGGCCTGATATACCACAAGCTCTAAGTGTTACGAGCAGGTATCAGGCAGATCCAGGCGAAGAGCACTGGAAGGCTGTGAAATGTATTGTTAAGTACTTAAGAAGAACTAAGGATCTTTTCTTAGTCTATGGAGGAAATGGATTGAAACTTGAGGGTTACACTGATTCAAGTTTTCAATCTGATGTTGATGACACAAGTCCAATTCAGGGTACAAGTTTACTCTAAATGGTGGGGCAGTAAGTTGGAAGAGTTCCAAGCAGGAAACTACTGCTGATTCAACCACTGAGGCGGAGTACATTGCGGCTTATGAAGCTGCTAAGGAGGCAGTCTGGATGAAAAGGTTCATCGCAGATCTTGGAGTCATCCCCGACATCTCTGGTCCTATCCCCATGTTTTGTGATAATAATGGGGCCATTGCTCAGGCGAAGGAGCCAAGGTTCTCATCAGAAATCGAAGCACATTCTGCAGTTGATCCATTGCAAATCCACTCACAAAGCCTTTGTCTCAAATTATTGTTGCCCAGCTAGCTAGCCCAGAGGGGGGGGTGAATGGGTTATTAAAACTTCGATCTTTGATTAAAACCTGTTACTGAAAAGATTGCACAACTTAATAACAAGGTTAGAGTTAGAGCAAACAAGACAACAATCACACAAAACACAACCACAAGACACAAGGATTTTATCCTGGTTCGGAACTCCTCTCCACAGGAGACCTACGTCCAGTCCCTGAGCAATACCTCAGGATTTTACTACCAAGGGTACAATCCCCCTTAAGGATCCTTACACCCAGCCTCAACTGGTCTTCCTTCAGCCTGAAGGGTACAACAACCACCCTGGATACCACCAGGTCTTCCTTCGTCCAGAAGGGTACAACAACCACCCTGGATACCACCAGGTCTTCCTTCGTCCAGAAGGGAACACAATCTAATAAGAAAAGAGAGTGGAAACAGGCTTCAGACTCTAGCTTGACCAGCTACACACTGAAGCTCTAAGCCCCCGAGAGAGAGAGAGATTTAACAAGGTTTTTCTCTCCAAGGACCACACAGGCTCTTACAAAAGAGAAGATTCTTTTGAGCACAGAGAGCTAAGAGCTTAGAACCAGGTTTGGAGTGGAGGCTTCGCTCTTCTTCAAAGTTCTAAAGATTGTGAGAGATGGATTTCTTTCTCTTCTAAAATCAAGCGATGTTGCTCTGTCTTGCTTTCTTTTCGTCTTGAGTCTTCTATTTAAACTGCTGATTCAAATTCGAACGTTGAAGTGTCCGTTGTCTCTTATCCTTGTGTACGTTAGACTGGTCACTGAGGAAGCTTCTGATCGTCAGTCTTTTATCCTGGTGTACACGCCAAAGAGATGTCATAGAACTTTGTATCTTGTGTCCAACGTTGTCCAGATGAGTCTTGTCAGATATCTGTAAGCATATCATCAATAAATAGAAGACAGCTAGGACTGCTGTCTATTGTTAGTTGAGAGGGAACAGATATTGCAGTATATAGCAAAGCTCCTTTCTGTCCCAAAAAGTACGTAGACAGAGTAGCATAGAAATGGAAGATATTGTCTGCATGCATGGGAGATACGATCGGAGAGCATTTAATGCATAGCAGTCAACGGACAAGATATGACTTTGACTTTTCAACGCTATTAAAAAGCATTATACTGATGCATCAAGAAATTCGATAAAAAGAATCTTGCTGACTTCATAACTTATGAAATCGTTATGAATTATAGCAAGTCGTTATGAACTGTAAAGAAATCGTTGTGATAACTTATGAAGCCGTTACAACAGGCAAGTCGTTGCGAGTTCTAAAGAAATCGTTGCAAGAAATCGTTATGACTAATAAAGAAATCGTTACGCGAAATCGTTATGACTATCAAGTTGTAAAGAAATCGTTACACGAAATCGTTATGACTATCAAGTTGTAAAGAAATCGTTACACGAAATCGTTATGACTATCAAGTTGTAAAGAAATCGTTACACGAAATCGTTATGACTATCGAGTTGTAAAGAAATCGTTATGACTATCAAGTGTGTAAAGAAATCGTACACGAAATCGTTATGAATTCTAAAGAAATCGTTATGACTATAGAGTCGTTGCGAGTTCTAAAGAAATCGTTACGAGGTCTAAAGAAGTCGTTACGGCTAGAGAGTCGTTGCGAGTTCTAAAGAAATCGTTACGAGGTCTAAAGAAGTCGTTACGGCTAGAGAGTCGTTGCGAGTTCTAAAGAAATCGTTACGAGGTCTAAAGAAATCGTTACGGCTAGAGAGTCGTTGCGAGTTCTAAAGAAATCGTTACGAGGTCTAAAGAAATCGTTACGGCTAGAGAGTCGTTGCGAGTTCTAAAGAAATCGTTACGAGGTCTAAAGAAATCGTTACGGCTAGAGAGTCGTTGCGAGTTTAAAGAAATCGTTACGAGGTCTAAAGAAATCGTTATGGTAACGATTTGAGTGTTCCGGTCAAAGAGGAAGTCGTTCTGCTTATCAAAGAAGTCGTTACAGGGACTTGGATAGAAATGATGGGACTTACCAGATTGTCTTGATCTTTCATTTTTCTTTTGCTTCCTGTTCTCAAGGCTCAAGAAATCCATTAGTGTTATTTTGTTAATCATCAAAATTAATATATAAATAAATGGAAATATTTATTATGGGGACAGTTTGGTCATCAATCTCCCCCTTTTTGATGATGACAAAATATACTAAACATCAGACAAAGAATGAAATATGTTTTTCAGATTTACGTTAGTTGTCTCCCCCATTTTGTCATTAGGCAAAAAGATAAGCTGTGAGACAAAGAAGAGAGAAAGATTTTTATTAAGAGGGAGAAAGATAATACAGAGGAGATAACAAGGAGGCATGCTGTGAGATAACAGCCCATGCCTTGATCTCAAGATCCTCAAAAAGTTGTAGAAAAACTCCAAAAGCAACTGAGAAGGAGGGTCCCATGGAAGGGATGTTCCTCTGAATGTAGAGTTGCCTTTGCTGCTCTAAGAATTCTCCATACTGAGTTTTGTCCAAAATGAATCTGTAGTAAGTACTCTTGCCAAAACTGGCCCTATGGAGAAATCTGTCCAAGGAAATTGGATAGTGAATCTTTTGATTTAACAGATCCTGCTTTAAGGCATAGAAAGCAGAATATCTAGATGCCCATACAGCATAGAGCTCTGGTATGGGTGCGATGGAATTTAGATCCATAAAGGCTTCGGCAGAAAGAGCAGGCTTCCTCTGACTGACTAGATCTTGATTGATAGCTTCCAATTGCTGATAAGAGGCCCGATAGAGAAGCTCCCATTCTGATGAGGTGAGTCTTTCACACTCAGAAATGAGTGGAGCTAAGGTCTGAGAAGACATGCGGCCAGAGTGATATTCTCTGAAGATGAACCGCAAAAAGAAGGAGATCGGCCCTGCTTGGCGACATCCGGCCCAACTGTCTTGCAAACATATCTAAAGCATGAGACCCAGCATCTGAATTAAACACTAAAGAGTGCAGCTTCGGCAGAAGAACTGGAAAATCAACCTTGAAGGAGACAAAGTCTACTGTAAGAGGAAGGTTGAGAGGGGTTTCTGATTGCAGCACAGTAATCTGCGAGTTGAACTGGCAAAACTGAACTTCTGGAATTTGTTCAAGTAACAGAAGTCACTGTACAGCTGAAAGGCTCTGGCAACGCGAATTTCCTTCAAAATGAAGGATCCCCAAGAGTTCTTGTGCTGGAAGATAAACCACTCAGAGAAGGTGAGTGGGTGAGCTCTGAGAGAGAGAGATTCGGCCCTTGCAGTCAGGTATTTTGAGTACTGAGCCTGTTTCCTTTGATAGCTGCCCACTGATCTTCAGTCTTGAACTCAGTGCCCTCAAAGATTTTGGATTTGAAAGCTTGAGATATCTGAGTAAAAGGAAGAACAATGTCCAGTGTTCGGAGAGGTTGAGAAAAGGAATACCATAAATGGTAGAAAGAATGCATTTCTGGAGGTATTCTTTGTAGATAGGTCTTCTCTTAGGATCAAGGGTAAGAGAGTACCATAAAGGAGGGTAGAGAGAAGCAGAAGGAGTGCTTAGAGAGGAAGAGGTTTTTCTCTTTTTCAAGACAGGACTAGGAGGGTCAGTCCTGTGAATGTGAGAGGCTGTGGAAAGAATGGTGAGGAGAGTGTTCCTTTCAAAATGGTCTGGAACATTGGTGTCAAAAATACCAAGAGGCAGAGGTTTCACTGGAGGAAAGATAACAGAATTAGGAGGAGTAGGAGGATAGAAAAAGTGTTTAGGATTAAAGGAAGAGGTTGGTTGAGGATGAGATGTTTGAATTTTAATAGGTGAAGGTTGAGGAGTTAATGAGGATGAAGCTGAGATGAGAGCTGGAGTAGGTGAGAAGGAGGGTTGAGAGGAAGTAGAGGATGAGGAAGGTTGGGTGCGAGGCATGGGATGTTTTATGGTTGGTGGAGCAGGAGGTGCAGTAGGAGGAGATGAAGGTGTGGAGAGGGTTGGAGTGGCAAGAGATGAAGTATCAGGGGCCTTGGAGACTGACACTGGCTCTTTTCCTTTGGCCTGACTTTCTCTGACTGCAGGAGAGGGTCCTGAAGACCCTGAGGCTGCCACTGGTCCGGGTGACCTTACAATTGATGGCCCTGATGGCCCTGACCCTTGAACTGGCGGCCCTGTTGGCCGAGAGACTTCTGCTGGAGGCCCTGGTGGCCTAGGAACTTCAGCTGGAGGCCCTGGTGGCCTAGGAACTTCAGCTGGACTGCTCTGAGTAGGTGCAGGAGGGACACCACTAGACTTTGAAAGATTAGCCAGCAAATTCTTCATATCAGACATTTCTTTATTGAAATACCTCATTGCATTTCTTATTGAGGATACGTCTGAGGAGGTTGAAACTTGATTTGAAACAATTCCTTGTATGCCAGACTGAACTGATGCCAAGATCTCTCCTTGGGCTTTTAACAAGGCCATAACATGCTTCAACTTTACTTTCCTATGGCCCTTCCTTGACCTCCTGTGAACAACTCTTTTCTGCTTACCTGGCTGAGAGACAGGCTCCTCAAGATTTATAGTTGCACTTGGGCCTTCACTAACATCAACCATGGCTGGAGCTGGAGTTTCCTGAGTAGGTGCAGCTTTCTCAGAAAAAGCTTCATTCTCTGGCTTTTCACTCTCAGCATGCTCCCCTGAATGGGAGCAGGGACTTCAATACTTTCTTGCTCCCCCTGAGCAGGAGCTTCTTCCAAGACAACATCTTCATCAGGTCCACCTGCCTTAGAAGAGACTGAGATGGAGGGAATGGAGTCCAATACTTCTTTTAAAATAGAGGCGACTAAGGTGGTGGGCAAGGAATCTGCCACACCAGCTGCACCCTCTTCCAATTGAGCTTCGGATTGGCATCCACAGCTGACTCAACTGGTTCTTGCTCTGCTGGACTTCTGCTGCTTGCTCTGCTGGATCTCTGCTCTACTACTGCTTCTGGAATATCTGCAATAACTGCTTCTCCTTCAGCCACAGAGGATTTCGACCAAACTCCTTCTTGCACTGAAAAAACACTTTTCTTCAGGTTTCTGGACCTTATAGACTGGCCCATCTTTTCAGCTACCGCACCTGACAGATCTACTCCAAAGTGCTTGAAAATCTTGGTCAGAAGATGGGCATACGGAAGGGAAACATTCAACTTGCTCTTTGTTTCCCATAACTGAGCATGTGCAAACATCATTCGCTCAATCATCACTGCGGCCAGGTTTATCTCTTTGTTCTGGATTGCCCAGAACATTATGTCCGAATCTGCCCTAGTGCATGAGGAAAAGGTAGCACTACGGGGAACTAAGATTTGGCAGACTATAAAGTGAAGCAATCGGTTGAACGCGGACATCTGATTAATATCAAGCTTCCCATCCTTCAACTTAAATCCTGGACCGATAATCCCGAGACCTTTGACTTCATCATTCACAGAGTGAATGCCACTAAATCCAGAGGTCTTCACTCCAAACAGATCACGCAAAAGCTCATGGGTTATTCTGATTTGGATACCCTTGACAGAGGAAACAAGGGATCCATCTGCTTTGACTTCAGACAGATGTAGAAGGCTTTTACCAAGTCCGGGTAGCTTACCTCACTGAAGGTGACCACATCCATCCACTGCGATCTTCTTAGAGTATCAACTAGCCTGGCCATGCCACTCTTCTCAAGATTCTGAACATCCACTGCCTTATTTCCGCAAATTTTTGTCTTCACAAATGTAAATCTTTCTTGCTCCCTTGGGGATAAATACTCAGCACTGTAGCCCCCAACACTTCCGGAGATCAACGGAGCGGCCATGGGTGCAGAGAAGAAAAGATTCTGGAAGGGAGGATGATGGAAGGGACGGAAGTTCTCGAAGGAGTTCTTCGCGGGAAGAGAAGAAGGCTTCGAAAGATGCAGAGAGTCGATCCCAAAATCGTTAGGGCATCAGCTTTGGGTGAACAGATAGAGAATAAAAAGGGTAAAGGTAGAAGACGAATCGATCTCAAAGCGATTTGGATAAAATAATATTACTTTAATGACAGGAGGAGCGCCAAAAGGCGGCAAAGGTAGAAAGCGACAAAAAGGTTTGACAAGTCAAACAACTTTCTACACAGAAGCGGTCAAAGCATATAGATAACTGAGTTTGTTTAACTTTAACGGAGAGAGAACTTTTCATTTAATCTGAAAAATTATATGTCAATAAAATCACAGAAATTCTTTCACAAATTGCACATCCCTAGTTCCCTTCTAAGAGATGTAAATCTCTCTTCAGGTAGGGCTTTTGTGAAGATATCTGCCAATTGACCATTTGTATCTATAAACGAAATTTCTAAATTACCACTAGCTACATGGTCTCGAATAAAATGATATCTTACCTCAATGTGTTTCGTCCTTGAGTGTTGAACTGGATTTTGGTGAGGTTGATGGCACTAGTATTATCACACAATAGAGGAATTGATTTGATGTGAATGCCGAAATCTTCAAGTTGTTGCTTTATCCAAAGAAGTTGTGTACAGCAACTTCCAACAGCAACATATTCCGCCTCAGCTGTTGATAGAGCTACTGAATTTTGTTTCTTGGATGTCCATGATATTAAGCATCCTGCAAGAAACTGACAACATCCACTGGTGCTCTTTCTATCTACTTTGCAACCAGCATAATCAGCATCTGAATATCCTATTAGATTTATCTCACAAGATCTAGGATACCAAAGACCTAAATCATGAGTTCTAGCTAAATATCTAAATATTCTTTTTACAGAGATTAAGTGAACTCTCTAGGGTCTGCCTGATATCTAGCACACATGCATACACTGAACAAAATGTCTGGTCTACTGGCAGTTAAGTAAAGTAATGATCCTATCATACCTCGATAATTCTTTTGATCTACCCTTTTACCTTTTTGATCACTGTCCATTCTGGTTGATGTGCTCATTGGAGTTGATAATGGCTTTGCATCTTCAAATCCAAATTTCTTCAACAGCTCTTTGGTGTACTTTGCTTGACAGATATGAGTGCCATCCTTCCCTTGCTTGATTTGCAATCCAAGGAAGTAGCTTAACTCCCCCATCAAGCTCATTTCGAATTCTCCCTGCATAAGCTTTTCAAAGTACTTGCAAAGAGATTCATCAGTAGATCCAAAAATAATATCATCCACATAGATTTGTACAAGAAGTATATGATTTCTTAGATTTTATAAATAATGTACTATCTACTTTACCTCTAGTGAAACCATGATTTAATAAGAAATTACTGAGCCTTTCATACCAGGCTCTAGGAGCTTGCTTTAGACCATATAAAGCCTTATGTAGTTTAAATACATGATTTGGAAATTCAGAGTCGTCAAAACCTGGAGGTTGTTCAACATAAACTTCCTCCTTGATGAAACCATTTAAAAAGGCTGATTTGACATCCATTTGAAAAAGTTTTAAATCAAGTGCAGATGCATAAGCAAGTAAAATCCTAATGGCCTCAAGTCTAGCTACAGGTGCATAAGTTTCATCGAAATCTATGCCTTCCTCTTGGGAGTAGCCTTGAGCCACCAATCTGGCTTTGTTCCTTAAGATTATTCCAGACTCATCCAGTTTATTTCTGAACACCCATTTGGTGCCAATAACTGAATGATTGGATGGTCTAGGAACAAGTGACCATACTTGGTTTCTCTTGAACTGATTTAGTTCATCTTGCATGGCTAGTATCCAAGATTCATCAGATAAAGCTTCATTGACTGTCTTAGGTTCTACTTGAGAGACAAATGCTAAATAGTCGCATGGAATTACATTACCTCTAGTTCTTACCCCTACAGATGGATCACCAATGATGTTTTCAGGAGGGTGATCTTTCTGATGTCTCCATTCCTTTGGAAGATCTTTATGTGGATTTCTGTTTGCTGCAGTTCTTCCAGAGTTGGATCCTCTTTGTCCTTAATTGAAGTTTTCTTTAATTTTTCGGACAAGACATCTGCATCATCAATGTCACTAATTTCTTCCTTTTTCAAGGAAGGGTTAGATTCATCAAAAATAACATGTACTGATTGTTCAATTAATAAGGAACGTTTATTGAAAACTCTATAACCTTTAGGTTTAGAGGAATACCCCATGAAAATGCCTTCATCTGATTTGGCATCCAACTTACCAATGTCCCTTTTTCCATTGTTATGGATGAAGCAAGGACATCCAAATACTCTGAAATGGCTAATCTTTGGCTTCTTTTCTTTGTAGAGTTCATAAGCAGTCTTTTTCAGAATTGGCCTGATCATCACTCTATTTATGATATAACATGCAGTGTTGATAGCTTCGGCCCAGAAATATCTTGGCAGATCATATTCTGATAACATTGATCTTGCCATATCCAAAAGAGTTCTGTTTTTCCTCTCAGCAATTCCATTCTGTTGAGGTGTCCTTGGAGCTGAGAAGTTGTGCTCAATTCCTTGATCATCACAGAACTTCGTAAACTTTTCATTCTGAAACTCACCACCATGATCTGATCGAATAGAGACAATTGAGAATTTCTGATCTTTCTGAACTTTCTTACTGAAGCTGACAAAATTCTCAAATGTGTCATCTTTGTGCTCTAAAAAGGATACCGAAGTGAATCTTGAATAATCATCAACTATTACAAATCCAAAATTCTTTCCTCCCAAACTGGTAGTCCTCATTGGCCCAAATAAATCCATGTGAAGTAGTTCTAAGGGCTTTGAGGTGGTTACTACAGTCTTTGATTTGAAGGAGCTCTTGGTGTGCTTTCCTCTTGCACAAGGTCTGCAAATGCTATCCAATCTGAAATTTACCTTTGGCAATCCTTCAACTAGTTTTCTTTTTCTGAGCTTGTTCAGCCCATCCAAGCTGCAGTGGCCCAATCTTCTGTGCCACAACTCAGTTGATTTATCTTTGCTAGCTGCCAAACACACATCTTGATCCTTGAGTTCATCGAGATATAGAACATACAAATTTCTTTCTCTGTAGGCTTCAAATATGACTGCACCATCCTTTAAGATACTGCATTTTGATTCTTGAAACTGAATTTGATGGCCTTTGTCACACAACTGGCTGATGCTGATGAGATTGTGCTTTAACCCTTTGACCAGCATTACATCCTTTATGACTGATTTTCCTTTGATGTTCACAGACCCGTTCCTATCACAGTCCCATTTTCCATTATCTCCATAGGTGACTGTACTTCTTCAGCTTGGAGATCAACAAATATCTTCTTGTTGCCTGACATATGCCTTGAGCACCCACTATCCAAATACCATTTGGATGCTCGAGGGTTAACCTTATCCTCGGTATTCGCCATGAGAGCCAAGTTGGCTTCTTCACCTTCACTGCTCGAGCTTGACTCACTATCTGAGTCGCTGCTGTTGTCCCATGCAGCTGCCATGGCTTTCTTTTTGAATCTTCTGAACTTCTTGGAGCTGTCCTTCTTCTTGTGATCATTTTTCTTTAACATTGGACAGTCTGCCTTGATATGTCCAGGTTTCTTGCATTCATAGCAAAGTGGCTCATTCCTCTTCTGATCTTTTCCATCTGGTCTCTTGAGATCTTTGTTTTTCTTGAAGTACTTCCTACAGACTGGAACTTCTCTTCTTTGCCAAGATTCTCTGCAATCTTCTTGAGAGCATGGCTTCTTCATCATCACTATCTTTGCTATCTTCACTGTTATCTAAGGATTCTTCTGATGAGTCCCCATTAGCTTTAAGCGCATTTGACTGCTTCTTTCTACTGGAGGATTCTCCTAGTCTTTCCATGTTTATTTCATGGGCCATGAGAGACCCAATGAGTTTTTCTACTGACATTCTCTTAAGATCATTAGCTTCTTCGATAGCTGTGACCTTCCGTCCATGAAGATGGCAGGGATCTGAGAATCTTCCTTACCATATCTGCATTTTCATATGACTTTCCTAGACTTGCTAGGCCATTAGTAATGTCAGTAAATCTACTAAACATTTGGGTAATAGACTCACCTGTTTGCATTTGAAATCTTTCATACTGAGTGACAAGAATGTCGATTCTTGTCTCCTTTACTTTGTCTGTACCTTCATATGTGATCTTTAACTTTTCCCACATTTCCATGAGGATTTGCATGCTGAAACTCTGTTGAACTCTTTCTTGCTTAGAGCACAACATAGAATGCTCTTAGCTTTACAGTTCAAGGAGATTTTCTTTCTATCTTCATCTGTCCATTGTGCTTTCTCATTTGTGACGACCAGATCACCTTCTTCCACTATTGACCAGATTTGATAATCGTGGCCTTGTAGAAAGTATTCCATCCTGGTCTTCCAATACGTATAATCTTCACCATCGAACAAAGGAGGTCTGTTGACAGACTGACCTTCGAAGTGACTTTGGGCTGCCATTGATCTTTGCTCTTCAGATCGTTGGATCTTCTTCTTTGTCGAAGAGACGGGCTCTGATACCACTTGTTGCCCAGCTAGCTAGCCCAGAGGGGGGGGGGTGAATGGGTTATTAAAAACTTCGATCTTTGATTAAAACCTGTTTACTGAAAAAGATTGCACAACTTAATAACAAGGTCAGAGTTAGAGCAAACAAGACAACAATCACACAAAACACAACCACAAGACACAAGGATTTTTATCCTGGTTCGGAACTCCTCTCCACAGGAGACCTACGTCCAGTCCCTGAGCAATACCTCAGGATTTTACTACCAAGGGTACAATCCCCCTTAAGGATCCTTACACCCAGCCTCAACTGGTCTTCCTTCAGTCTGAAGGGTACAACAACCACCCTGGATACCACCAGGTCTTCCTTCGTCCAGAAGGGTACAACAACCACCCTGGATACCACCAGGTCTTCCTTCGTCCAGAAGGGAACACAATCTAAAAAAAAGAGAGTGGAAACAGGCTTCAGACTCTAGCTTGACCAGCTACACACTGAAGCTCCTAAGCCCCCGAGAGAGAGAGAGATTTAACAAGGTTTTTCTCTCCAAGGACCACACAGGCTCTTACAAAAGAGAAGATGCTTTTTGAGCACAGAGAGCTAAGAGCTTAGAACCAGGTTTGGAGTGGAGGCTTCGCTCTTCTTCAAAGTTCTAAGATTGTGAGAGATGGATTTCTTTCTGCTTCTAAAATCAAGCGATGTTGCTCTGTGTCTTGCTTTCTTTTCGTCTTGAGTCTCTATTTAAACTGCTGATTCAAATTCGAACGTTGAAGTGTCCGTTGTCTCTTATCCTTGTGTACGTTAGACTGGTCACTTAGGAAGCTTCTGATCGTCAGTCTTTATCCTGGTGTACACGCCAAAGAGATGTCATAGAACTTTGTATCTTGTGTCCAACGTTGTCCATGAGTCTTGTCAGATATCTGTAAGCATATCATCAATAAATAGAAGACAGCTAGGACTGCTGTCTATTGTTAGTTGAGAGGGAACAGATATTGCAGTATATAGCAAAGCTCCTTTCTGTCCAAAAAGTACGTAGACAGAGTAGCATAGAAATGGAAGATATTGTCTGCATGCATGGGAGATACGATCGGAGAGCATTTAATGCATAGCAGTCAACGGACAAGATATGACTTTGACTTTTCAACGCTATTAAAAAGCATTATACTGATGCATCAAGAATTCGATAAAAAGAATCTTGCTGACTTCATAACTTATGAAATCGTTATGAATTATAGCAAGTCGTTATGAACTGTAAAGAATCGTTGTGATAACTTATGAAGCCGTTACAACAGGCAAGTCGTTGCGAGTTCTAAAGAAATCGTTGCAAGAAATCGTTATGACTAATAAAGAAATCGTTACGCGAAATCGTTATGACTATCAAGTTGTAAAGAAATCGTTACACGAAATCGTTATGACTATCAAGTTGTAAAGAAATCGTTACACGAAATCGTTATGACTATCAGTTGTAAAGAAATCGTTACACGAAATCGTTATGACTATCGAGTTGTAAAGAAATCGTTATGACTATCAGTTTGTAAAGAAATCGTTACACGAAATCGTTATGAATCTAAAGAAATCGTTATGACTATAGAGTCGTTGCGAGTTCTAAAGAATCGTTACGAGGTCTAAGAAGTCGTTACGCTAGAGAGTCGTTGCGAGTTCTAAAGAAATCGTTACGAGGTCTAAAGAAGTCGTTACGGCTAGAGAGTCGTTGCGAGTTCTAAAGAAATCGTTACGAGGTCTAAAGAAATCGTTACGGCTAGAGACGTTTCGAGTTCTAAAGAAATCGTTACGAGGTCTAAAGAATCGTTACGCTAGAGAGTCGTTTCGAGTTCTAAAGAAATCGTTACGAGGTCTAAAGAAATCGTTACGGCTAGAGAGTCGTTGCGAGTTTTAAAGAAATCGTTACGAGGTCTAAAGAAATCGTTATGGTAACGATTTGAGTGTTCCGGTCAAGAGAAGTCGTTCTGCTTATCAAAGAAGTCGTTACAGGACTTGGATAGAAAATGATGGGACTTACCAGATTGTCTTGATCTTTCATTTTTCTTTTGCTTCCTGTTCTCAAGGCTCAAGAATCCATTAGTGTTATTTTGTTAATCATCAAAATTAATATATAAATAAATGGAATATTATTATGGGGACAGTTTGGTCATCAATTATATTTGCGTCACCGGCAGTCCTATGATGGGGATCAGACCTGTAGGTGATTGGCTTTAAGTGCAAGTGGGAAATTGAAAGAATTGTAGCCCTACAAGCCAATTACATTTATGTAATGGAACTTTCTTAATTATCTCATTCGATTATTGCATTTTGGTTCATTATGTTTTTATATTAGTCCATAATTTGTGCAATGGATGTCAGAATCATAATGAGATTATGGATAGTGAGATCTGATATTTATAAACACAAGTTCTAAATGTTCCTGGTCGTAGGACACTTGAGTGGGACATCAAGTGGACCAGTTAGACCGGTGCAGACACTAAGGTGAGTATGCAGGTGCTCATTAGAGAATGAGTTCACTGAACTGATCCGATGTTGAGTTTCTAGATGGTGATGATACTTGACTATCAGTCAAGAAACTCTAAGTCACAGTAGTGCAACTAATCCTTAGACCTGAGACACCATAGATGTCTTGTACAAGGAGTGGATACTTTGATATTTGACTTATAGATTCACTGTATGTGAATCTAGTATAGTCAGATAATTGGTTGTGTCATGAAGTGTGCGAAGACTGGTGAGTGTTGAAAAGGGATCATTCACTCTCAGTATCAACAGAGAGAGAATGCCCTATAGAATGTATCCGGGACAAATCCCTGGCCAGGGTCACACAATTAATTAGAAAAGTGTTTCTAGTTTAATTGTTGGATATGAACTATCTAATCACAAAAGTAGGAGTCTGACAGCATGGCCGTACTCCAAATGTGATTAGGGGCATTGTATGAATGAGGGGACTATAGTTGCAAGGCAACCGTTGACTAAAAGGTTCCAATGGATTAAGAATCCCCTGTATCATCTGGGGTCGTGGCGTATTGCTTGGTGCGTTCCATGATCTGTAAGCCAAAGATAAATTTTTGGGCTTACTACCAGAATGATATTGGGCCTAGAGGGTCACATACAAAGAGCAATCCAAAAGGATAGGGACATCAATATAAATAGAGATATTTATAGAGGTTTATGTTAATCCTATTTTGAATACGATTAATTAATTAAATTTAGGGTTTTTTAATCCCT
Source organism: Colocasia esculenta (assembly GCA_014218235.1). Classification (NCBI taxonomy): domain Eukaryota; kingdom Viridiplantae; phylum Streptophyta; class Magnoliopsida; order Alismatales; family Araceae; genus Colocasia; species Colocasia esculenta. Next base: position 41,717,487 of record CM024763.1, on the reverse strand, counting down.
TTAAAAAGGGAGGTGGAGAGAGGGGCGGCCAAGCCAAGCTTTGGTCGCCTCCCATCTTCTCTCTCTTCTATCTTCTCTCTCACACCTCCTTCTTCTCTCTTCTATCTCTCATCTCTCTCTTGTGAAGAGAAGAGGACAAAGGGGAGACTACAAGGGTGGAGGGTAGCTGTGGAGCACGAGAGGGTGTCCCTATCTACGCTGCTCGTGTGGATACCGCTAGAGGCCGGGCGATTGCACGGCTAGGACGATCCCGAGGAACGTCTGCAGCCGGGCGATTGCACGGCTAGGACGTCCCGAGGAACGTCTGCACCGATCGTTAGAGATCCCAAATCTCTTCAAGGTGAAAGAAACAAGTTCTTCTCCTAGATCTGATCGAGTTCTTGCAATCCCAAAGTCGATCCGCAAAGGTCAAGGTGAAAGAAACAAGTTCTTCTCCTAGATCTGATCGGTTCTTGCAATCCCAAAGTCGATCCGCAAAGGAAATCATTTTAAATTTTTTATTCTGCTGCGTTTGCATATCTCCGATTTCCTAACAGTGGTATCAGAGCTAGGTTTTGAGATTGCAAGAAATATATATATATATCCTATTTAAAATTCAAATTTATATTTTATGGGTTTCTGGCTCGGATCTGGTGGTGATGAGTTCACCGGACACTGTTTGGGTGTCTGCAGATCGGCCCCACACAGGAAGGGACAGGTCTCCACGCGTGGGCGTGGCCATGCCGCACAGGCGCCAGCTGCGCAGGCGCCCAGGCCCACGCGACAGGCGCCCCCAGTGCGCGGGCGCACAGGCGCACGGGCAAAGCGGCTGGGCCGTGGCTCTCTGGTGTGGTGTGCGTGGCCTCTTGGCGCGAGCGCCGGGCACCGCCTGGGGCCGGCGCTGGCGCGCTGGGCGCCCAGCGCTGGCGCACAAACCAGTGGTGCACCCTTGCGCCCTGGGTGCTGTGCACCGATGGCGTTTTGCGCCGGTAGACCCACAAGAGAATGATGACCAACCTCTTGATTAAGAGGTACCCTAGCCGATTGACCTGAAGGTTCCATCTTGGGAGGACATGTGCGTGCCAGGCGGGTCATGATGAGGCAAGGCCTAGGAGCGGTTCACAACCAAGACGGATAAAAGGGAATATTTAAGCTGATTTGGATGAATGGAGGGAGTAAATTTCAGACAGGAGTCGTACTGGCCAATTGGACCAAGTGACTAGCCCAAACAAAACCTTCAAATTGTGAGTGGAATATGATTTCTTGTTCAAGAAACTTAAGCTTCATTGACCATCACTAGGGAAACAACCTTTGACAAATCATGAGGCATGCATGTTGGGCAAAAATAAAAGACATCATCAAATCAATATGCAAAGAAAGGAGAAAATAGAAAATACTCAAGGATAATATTGCTAATCTAAATAAGAATGGGTCAAGAAATTACCTGCAACCGTAGTGCAAGCCTGAATCCATCGTTCCCATACTATTTAACCCAACGGCCTATCCAACGATTAACAATGTGCACCTACATCATCACTATTTTTGTTGAAGGGAACTCATATACCAGAACACATAAAAAATCAGTCGGTCCTTAAGATGATATAGTAGCATAAGTACCATATAGTAATGCAAGGGAGAAGGGATAGGGATACTAACCTGAACTTACCTGTGGAGCGCAAAACTCGCCATTTTTTTAGATTTTGTTTTGTTTTTTTTGTGTGTAAATAAAACAATAAACAAGCTAACAACAACAAGCATACACAACTCAGTCACCCACATGATTGAAACAAAGCACTTGAAGAACCGCCAAGTTCACACATAGAGAGTCGTCTCATGGAGCCATTGAGATGAGGGAGAATAAGTGTGGGACTTGAGATGGACTTGGTGGGATAATTAGCTTGAAATTCAAATCATGGATGGTACTGAGGAGGAGAGATAGATCATAAAGATGATGTGAGCAAGACTCAGACAAAAGCAATGAAGAAATTGTGAGATTTGAGTGAACAATGCTGGAGAGACAAAGTACTTCCACACTGTGAGTGGTTGATCAGATCTGCTCACTTTTTATTATTTTAGTTTGAAACATCTATTTTTGGTTTTTTGAAAATTATTGATTTTTTTTTGGAATTTTGGCAATATCTATTTTTTTTGGGATTTTGGCATTATTTGATTTTTTTTTGAAATATCTATTTTTTTTTGGATTTTTTGAAAATATCTATTTTTTCGGATTTTGAATAACGCCAAAAGCCGGCTGTTAGCCATTCCTAAATAACACGCGTGAGACAGAAGGCACTCACCCTTGCTACTGCAGCACTAAAGCAAGATCAAACTACTGGCCAAGGGTCCTCATTCATCCCCCCTTCATTAACGACCACCGAAAAGGTCAGATGTGCATTAAGATGGTGGTGTCCTGTAGGTTGCCCCTGGCTTGCAGTGCCGCTACAAAGCCATACTCAGGAGACGGCCCAGCCTTATAGGGAGAAAGAGAAGAAAGTTTTGGGATAAGTCTAGTGCAAGTTTTAAATGACAAATCAAGTTTAGCTTCCTTTTATGACACACCCCTTAAAGATTCAGTCTGTTGTGCAGGGACTTTTGGTCATTTCATTTTTTTCTTGCCTATTTCTTGTTTGCGGCATGCGTACGATCAGGCTCAAGGGCGTCCCGCAGGGAACTGTACTGCCACTCTTTGTCATGTCCCTATTTCTCAATTTTCCTTAATTTGTCCTTCTTCTCTTTTTTATTTTACCTTTCTTTTGCAAGCTTGATTGACCGTCCCTATTTGAGATTTACTCTCATCAAGATGTGCTTAGGTTGGTCGCCTTGTCCAGATAGCCCTTTTTGCCCCTACACTTCGACCGAGTAAAGAAGAGAACAACTTTTGCACCTCCTAGGTATAGCCTAAGTAGCAACGGTGTTTGCTAGAGAACCGACTAAGGTTGCCATGTGAGTGTGTGATGATCCTTGCTTAAAGTGACTTTTAATGACAGGGGAAGGGATGTCGGACTCCTAGCGTGGAGTAATCTCTAGCCCGAGTGCTGTAGAAGGAAAATAAACCTAAGACTGACTCGACCACTCTAGTTGTGAACTGATCAGGTGACTCTCTTTGATGTTTTCTTTGTGTTCAAACAAATATTTGTATGGTTATTTGGTGCACAATGCTACCCCTTTATTGAAAGAACGACCTACATTGGTCTTTGATTTTTGACTTTAGTTGATTTTAATTAGCTCATTTGTAGGAAACAGTGAAAAGTGGGGGTGGCAGGAATTGGAGTCAGATCAACACAAACAAGAGGGAGACAAGACTCTACATGAATATGAGGGATAAGTACTCTCAAATAAAAAGGATTTACAAAGAAGGGGAAGAATGTTAGGGAGGATTGAAACCTCAGAAATAGTGAGAGAAAGGGTTAGGACCCTGAGTAGGTAGTGAAGGAGGACTCAGGTCAAACCCGAGATCAAGAGGGGTTAGAGGAAGGAATTGTAGGATAGAGGGTGGGTGATTTGGAGGATCAGAAGGGGAAGTGGAAGAAGGGGAATCAAGACCAAGATCATACGTCCTTGGAGGATGTGGACTCGGCCTACAATTAGGCGGCTCGGGTGGAAGAGGAGGAGGGGAATCTTGAGCACCAGAAGAAGGTCAAGTGACTCAGATGGATAAAGAGGTAGAAATAGACCCTGAGAAGCCGAAGGGTGGTTGGGTGGATCAGGGGGAAAAGGAAGAGGGGAATCCTAAGCACTAGGAAAAAGGTCAGGTGACTCAGATGGATGAAGGGGTGGAAAGAGACCCTGAGAGCCTGGAGGGTGATCGGATGGCTTAGGTGGATGAAGAGGTAGAAATAGACCCTAAGAACTAGGTGGGTGATCGGGTGGCTCAGGGGGAAAAGGAAGCGGGGAATCCTGAGCACCAGGAAGAAGGTCAAGTGACTCAGATGGATGAAGGGGTGGAAAGAGACTCTGAGAGCCTGAAGGGTGATTAGGTGGCTCAAGTGGAGGAGATAAGTGAGGATCTGAAGACCCTGGGGGAGTGGAAGGGGAAGGATGTGGCCATAGCCCATGATTATGAGATCGAGCATCTTCTATTGGAATAAAATTGACCAAAATGAGTAGTGTGGATAGCTCAGGATCATATGATGCCAAGGTATTGAGGTAAGCATGCTTCCTCTGAAACCTCGATCTTGATTTCAGCCTCCTCTGCTTCTTAGCGAACATCTTCTAGTGATGTCGTGGTTTCTTTGCTCTTACAGATAGATATGACTATTTCATCTTGATATGTCTTCTCAAATAACGGGACCAAGCAGCAGATGGCCTCACTCTTCTTTGCAACCACATGGCTCTCTCATTTATTGTCATGACTGCCACAAGTGCACATGCCCTTTGGTTATCATTTGCATGCCCAACCTCTATAGACACCCATGGGGGAATGCCATAAATAGGTTCCTTTACTGAGAGGGTTTCTCTTGACAAGTGGACAGTGCAAATCCATGGGAATTGATGCATGGTATTAGCAACTTGAGATTTGACATCTTGGCTTGATAGTCAGACATGAAGACTAACTCCCTTGACAGATGAAGAGGGGAGGCTTCTGGGAGTATGATGGGTGGCACTAGCATGGCCAACTAGGGGTGAACACGGGTCGGTTCAGTTCGAGTTGGTTCATTTTTTGGCGAACCTGAACTAAACCGAATCCCAAGGCCAAACCGAATCGAACCGAAACTGGTTCGGTTTGGTTTAAACAAAAGTCTAATACCTTTGTATCGCAAATGCGTGTTTGGTTTAATGGCTAAGGTGCTGTCCACTTCTTACGCAGGTGCAGGGTTTGAATCTTGCCTTGCCCTATTTTGCTTTTTACAAAAATGGTCAATTTTGCCATGTTTTTGACAAAAAAACTCTAAGCAAACAAGAGTTTCAAACCCGCACTGCCCGCAAAGCTGTTTGCCCCATACTTTAGCCAACTGCGCTATATTTTTTTTAGATTACAAATACACATAATATTTATATATTCGGTTTAATCGATTTTAGAAAGTGAAACTGAACTGAATTCCATAGAGGCCCAAATTGAACCAAACTGAACTGGTCGGTTTGATTCAATTTTTTTGGTTTGAACCAAATTTTGAATAGCCCTATGGCCAACTGGCTAACAGGATAAGGTAAATTTCAAAGGACTCTTGGCAAAACCTTGAGTGTTCTTGGTGGCATAGCAACTTGCCCCTAGATGGGCTGACGCGGAACATGGAGAGCTTTGGGAATAGACTTAGAAGCTCTTGGCAACTTGATTTCTTGCCACTTGAATGTAGCTTTGGAAGGAAACTAGTGGCATAGTCTGTTGCCCTTGCATGGTAGAATCAACTTAGCAAAGGCCTCAGATGGGCTTGGCAGTGCAGCCATGTGCCCCTTGAGTGGAAGCTCTAGTAACCATATGCAATATAATTGAGTGAGGAGGATGAGGGCATCAATGGTAGCATCTCCAATAAGCAATGTAATGGCTACCATCTTCACTTTGGAAGTGACTGGCACCATGTTTGGGAACTCTTCTTTATAATCATCTCTTGAGGGGGGACAAGGATCACCCTTCCAATGTGCCCGAGATAAGGACATAGACCGGCATGCGTCTGATGTAGTGTGAGGGTCAAAGCGCATGATCGGGACTGTGCTATCTTTACTCGGTCCATCTTGTTCATGGGAAGTAGATCCGAGGCATGCTCTTGGTGGTTCACACCCCCTCTGCTGGGTGGTGATGGTGATGGGATGTATGGTGGCTATGGAGGGTTTCTCGGATGCGGAGGGCTTAGCATGAGATGATTGGATGGTGGCAAGAATAGGCTCGCGCAGAGAGAGATCTTCTTCCAACTCTGAGGCTAAGTCAGCCTTAAGCTTGGGAGTAGGAAACTCTTGCCTAGCTCGAGGGCAAGTGGAACTTGCTCGAGCCATGGCGCTGTAGTGGTGGTTTGCTCAGGCACAGGTGGTGGTGGCATGGAGAGAATGGCAATGGGTAAGGATGGAGGGTTTAGAGGAGGTGAGGGACCAGTGGGTTGCGGTGTTGGTGGAGATGATCGACGGTGCACCGACACAATACATCGAGTTGACAGTTTGTCATCATGGTGCGGTGCAGCATCAGGGGTAGGTGTGGTGGTGATGGCCTGAGAAAGGGGTGGTGGAGGAGGTTGTTGAGGTGGTGACAGAGCGGGTAGTGCACTTGGGGGGTACGTAAAGAAGTGCCTCTGGCCTTTGTTGGCCCTTTTGGTACAAAGAGTGGCAGTGCGGAAGCAAATAAACAATCACACAAATGACACAAGGAATTTATCCTGGTTCGCCTTCCCACATGGAAGTCCTACGTCCAGTCCCCAAGCAACCTCTTGGGATTCATAACCAAGGGTATAGTCCCCCTCAAGGACACTATAACACCAAGCACCCCAGCTGGTCTTCTTCTCTTTCCCGGGAAAGAAGGCAGCCCACTTCTTTTACAGGTAAAGAGCCAACCTCCTGGTACCAAACCCCAGTGCGGTTCTGCTAGACACAACCCCTAGCTAGGGTTCTACACTGTATACAGTTCCTACGCTGGGCAGAAATTTTTCTTAGAAAAGAAAGATCAAACCGAGAGCTATTACAGAGATACACTTAAGAACTAGCTCACAGTCACAAACTCTCCCCAAAAATTACAATGAGCGCAGAGAGAGAGAATGAAGAGAGAAAGGAAAGCTTGGAGGCTTAATGCTTGAGATGCTTTTGCTTGCTTCTTCTTGGCTCAGGCTCTTTCTCTCTTTGTTTGAGTGTATGTGGCGTTGAGGTTCCTCACTGGTTGTACACTCCTTCAAAGATATTCAGGAAGGTCTCTCTGTTCTTCAGCCATAACGTCATCTTATATGAATAGCTTTTGAATGGATCCGTTGAAGAGATCCGTTGGAGTTTTGGCCGTTGCTTTTCACTTGTCTTAATCAACCATTGGTGGTCTTCGAGGTCTGTAGCATAGAAGAGAGTGTTAGCACAAAAGAGTGTTTATGATAAACGATGCATACCACTGTGTTTCTGCTAACATGCTAAAAATAGTAGTTCATATCGTTTTCTGACACGACTCTGAGATATGCATGCAGCCTTTTTGTCAGAAGATATTTGACTTTTCATTAGGCACCAAACATATTTGAAACATCTAAATATAAAGTAAATCGATGTTTACATGAAGTCAATGTTTGGATAAAATGGATGTTTACGTGAAAGCAAATCGATGTTATAAGTATAGGCAAATCGATGGCCAAATTGATGTTCAATCATAAGCAAATCGATGTTTGACTTATCAAATCGATGTGAGAAGCAAATCGTTGTTTCTTACTTATGAAATCGTTATGATGATCAAATCATTATGGCAAGCAAATCGATGTGAAACTTATCAAATCATTGTGAAGCCTTAGCGAATCGTTATAGAAGGCAAATCGATGTGAGAGCAAATCGTTGCGCTCACTTATCAAATCGTTATGCGGGCAAATCATTATGAGCCTTAACGAATCGTTATGAGAACCAAATTGATATGAGAGCAAATCTTTGTTCTCACTTATGAAATCGTTATGCGATAAAATCGATGTTTCACTTAACGAATCGTTACACGATCAAGTCGTTGTGTAACTTATGAAATCGTTGTTAGTGAAATCGATGTGGCACTTTTGAATAGAAATCGATGTATATTGAATGAACATCGATTTAGCATTTTAGTGCAACTTATTGCATCAATGTGAGACTTAGCATTTTGCTATGAGATTGATGCGACACAGATGAAACAAAATGTTCAAATTAAGTTACATCATAAACTTTGTTAGCACCAAATTATGAAGGTAATAAAGAGTGGTTCAACAGCCTTGAACTGGTGGAGACAACTATCTCACTGCTTGCGATGGCTATCTTGGCTGTGGCTGCAACTGATTTGCTTGAGGCTGCTTGGGTGGCTGTTCCACTGCCTGTGATGGAGAGGGTTGTTGCCCCTGGCCGTGTGTTCTTTTCATTTCTTGGCATAGGATGAGTCTGTGCATTTCAGACCAATTTTTCTTCTGCTCTAGATCCAGATCATATATTACATCTTGAAATTCACAGCAATTTGTGATTGTAAGCCCTGGATAGCGATGATATAGGCAATATTTAGATCGGTCCATGGTAGCATCCCAGCTTGGCTTTTTCTGGAGGGAGCTGCAATGCATTTATAGACATTAGGGCTGTAAAGACTGTTAAACCACTCTTATAATTTACCCTTATATTTTGGTGATAACAAAATGTATGATTAATTAAATATTATAAATATATTTAACATCATATTTTTCCAATAAATATAAAGTTATGGCATTATTGTTGTGAGATTTGCACTGAAAAGATAAATCGATGTCTAGTCAATATAACATCGATTTTCTGTTCACAGTGCCACATCGATTTCAGTTACACAACGATTTCATAAGTGAAACATCGATTTCACACTCATACCGACTTGATTGTGTAACGATTCTATAAGTTACACAACGATTTGATCGTGTAACGATTCGATACGTTACAGAACGACTTGATCGTGTAACGATTCGATAAGTTAAACAATGATTTAATCGCTGAACGATTTCATCTTATAACGATTTGATAAGTGAGCATAATGATTTTGGACTCATATCGATTTGGTAAGTGAAAACAATGATTTGCTCTTAAACAACGATTTGCCTTAGTTAAACAACGATTTGATCATAAACAATGATTCGATAAATCAAATAACGATTTGCTTTCACTCAAACAACGATTTGATTGTTGTAATGATTTCATAAGGCAAACAATGATTTGCTTTCAATCAAACATCGATTTTCCCTTACTTAAAGAACGACTTGAGCACAACATAGATTGCAACTTAAACATCGATTTCTTTTATACTCTGATGTTTCAAATGCTTTGGCGCCTAATGAAAAATCAAATATATTTCTGTTACGTAATCTTCTATCTTTCTGACAGAAGATCTTTTTATCTCATAGGATCTCTTCTCTCTTGTCAGTCAAAAGGGCTTACCTACCACTTTTGGGTGACAGCATGAAACATAGAGGTATGAGCTTTTTGACAGAAACACTGTTTTATCTAAACACTTTCTTCCATACTTGCAGACCTCGAAGATCATTAAGTGGCTGACAGTCTGAAGAAGAAAGAGAATAGAAAGATCAGCAACAACTAGAAGAGTTCCAACGGATCTCTTCAATGGATCTATTCAAAGCCTTTCATATAAAAGATGAAGCAAGGCTGAAGAAACATGTAGAGAGCTTTCCTGAAGATCTTTGAAGGAGTGTACATCTTGTGAGGAACCTCAACTCCACATACACTCAAAGGAAAGAAGAGAAAGAGCCCGAGCCATAGAAGAAGTGCTCAAGCATTTGAAACCTTCAAGCTTCAAGCTCCTTCTTGTAGACGGCGTTTTTCCCCGACATCTCCAGAGAACACTCGTCCCACGATGGGAAATAAGGGATTTTTAAAAGGAAATTAGAGGTGGCAAAGAGTGGAAATGGGACTGACGGCGTAAAAAAATGTAAAAACAAAAGAAAAGGTGGTGCGTGCGTGTGTGCACGAGGAAAGTGTCGCAATCGCCAGGTGCACGTAGGCACTGGATGTGACGGGCGGAAAGGAAATGACGCGGTGTACTTACCTTCAACCGAAGAAATGCACTGGAATGTGCGGTCGATTCTCCTTCCTCCTTACGCCGGCCGGCCGACGAAGAAGATTCGATGCCGGTTACCTCGCAAAAGGGAAAACAACAAGGAACAAGTAAAAGGGAGGTTAGACTATGAAGCACAGTAAATGTTCATGGATTAAAGTGTGGAAAAACATGTAAATGAAAATTAACACACCTCGTGGAGGTAGTGTTAAACCCCTAGGGAGTAGGTGGATGAAAGAAATGCCATGTGTGCGTGTGTGAAAATGTGCAATGCATGCGCTAACTAACACGAAAAAAAAAGGAAGGAAAAGGAGGAAAAGGGAATCAAAGAAGAGGGAGAGGCGGAGTGGTGGCGTAGCCCTATGGCGAGGTGACGAGGATGGGGGTGACGTGGTGTGGCTCCCCCGCCACTCCCTGACACTCAAGGAGCTCCGGCTCGCGAAAGAGACGATGTGAAGGTGACGTGTGCGTAGCGTGCCGCCTTCGGAACACCAGCTTCCAAGCCGATGAAATCCCGCCTTAGAAGTTGGAGAGTTGAAGTCCGGAGGTCAGGGTGGGAATTTGGCAGGGCTTCACCGTGGTTCCGATCTCTCTGAAATGAGGATCTCTCGGGTCTATATTTATAGCCAAAATTGCATCCAATCCAGAGGCCGCCTATTACAACTTAAAGGCGTCCGCCTGACAGGCCGCGTTTAATAAAATCACTTGATTAGCACGCGATTAGACATTTTCATGATGATCGTAGCTGTAAGCTAGGTTCTAAATCACGTCTGGGTGGCTGGCCACGTTTTCTTAGGTAAATCGAATCTTTGATGAAATTCGATATTTGATTTGATATTTATAAAACGCGGCAAGCTGCCAGACATTTTTCAAACAGACATCATGATTTCTGACATGGCGTCCATTTAATGGAGCTGACAGGGTGCAGTCAGAATTTTTGACCTTAAAAGGCGGCGGGGCGGTTGGACGCGCATTAAGCACGTCCACCGTTCCGGCCGCGGATCAGCTCTGTTAATGGGCGTCCTCTGCTTTGTCCGCGAATAGATGAAGCTCGGACAGACCCTTAAAAAGAGATCTCAAAACCTTAGAAAAAATCTAGAAAGATAGAAAAATCACTCACGAGGTTAATGGAGAAGAGCCACTTCGAGGCGTCATGGTATAACATGGAATTTGCTTGATGTGTTGCCAAATTGGCGTGTCTACAGTTGCCTCGCCTTGGCGTCTGCTTTGCAAGGAAATGAGGCGAAGTAACGTGAAATGGAGTAGCGTGAATTGAGTGGAATGAAGTGGAATGACTGAAAAGTAGGCGCCAAGGTGTGATGAGACATGCCTTAACAACACATGACATGAGCTGTTCCTTAGTCCAGAATGAAGTGGTTTGTTGACAATCTCAAGAGAAAACTTCATGCTTCGGAGAAGGGGGGTGTGCGCATGGGCACGGAGAAGGAGAAAGATCAACTTCCAGCGTTGAGAAGTACCTAAGGACACAATCCGTTAGGTTTCACCTTTGGGGGCGTCTGCCACTGCCGTAGGTGGATCTTTTGGGAAAGTAACGAATTGAAGGAAATCCAAGGCAGCGAGTTTTCTCAAATGATGATCTTTAAACAACAACGCAATGGACTGAGTACTTGACTCGAAGTGGAATATCCCACGTTATTTGGAATCGAGGAACAAGTGGCTCTTTTCAGTTAAAAACGAGAGTGATTTGCCGAAATTATGCTCAAAATGGTCCTATATGATGCATGCCAGGCTAAAGGAAAAAACATAAAGCAAAGGAAAGTATAAAATAATCAAGGATAATATTGTTACGTTGCGGAAGTCAGAACACCAGATGGAACCATCGTTCTTTCCACAGCGCAACGACCTATCTTCAAGTCGTAAGACTCCTCTGGAATTATCATTGTTTTTGGCGGAGGAGGGGAACTCAAACTCCAGTTTTGTCAGAGCCTCAAGGTCCTTGATGTGTTCTAAAAATATACCATATAGTAAGATGCAATATTTACAATACCGAGGTAGTGGTAGCCGAGGATGATCGTGCATTGTACGGCAAGAGGACATCCAGACTCTGTGCTCAAAGATTGATTAGCATAGACAAGCAACAAATGATAGAATGATAACATGACAAACAGTGCTACTTGTAAAACCACGGCGAATAATCTGGACGCCTATAATTAGAGAATCACGGCCACTGGATTGGACGCACTTACATAGGCTGCTCTGGAGTGTGGGGAGGTTTGACCATGGCTATCATCGCCAAGAATTGTAACCATTCTTGCATTGCATGAAATTTTGTCGAAGATGGTTACATGAAAAGTCAGACCGCCCACACTCTTGAACACCAAGAGGCACCCAAGACCCTTTTTCATCAAAGTGCACATTCGCCATCATTGTTAATCTTGGTATTTCAAATTCTACAGAGAGGATCTATGAGTGCGATGCGTGTCAAATTCTCTCTGATGAAATATTTGGTGAGCCTTTGTGGCATAGCCAATTTAGTGGCGAAGCCAGGAAGCAACACCCTGAAGAACTTGAACTTGCGAAGATTAGGATGATTTTGCTGCATAAATTGCTAGGCCTTGGGTTCCTCTTGTTTATCATGAAGTTGGAGTGCCAATTGAACTTTCTTTAGCCTTCATGAAGTGAAAGAAAATGAGTTATGTGAAGACTTTTTATCCGCGTCGAGTGGGGATGCCGCTTTTTCCTTTTTTTTTTTTTAATATAAATGGTGTCTGGGCGGCCGGACGCCTTTCAAAATTGAATAGCGTCTTCTGATGTGGACGCGATTAATGCCGTCAATTTGATTGGAAGCTTTGGCTCTTTCCCTTCAATGGGAACATGGGGTATGGGGCAGCTGCAGGAGATAACATATCTCCGGGATTCCTTTTTAAAACTCCATGCGTCCGTCCTCTATTTAAAGGCAAACCCCCCCCCTCTTTTGAATCAAAGAGAAGGAGAAGGAGGGTGAAAGGAGGGGGAAAGGGGAAGAGGGGATGAAGAGCATTGGAGAGAGATGGAGGGTTTCCATAGATTAAGCCAATTGGAGGGCCATATTTGCAAACTTGTCCAAGCAAAGATGGTGAGTTGATGATTTTGATTTGTTTGATAGATTTTCTTTGACATGTTATTAATCATTTTGTTCGGTTTTTTCCCTCTTAACCTTCTTTCCATCTACCTCTTTCAAATGACCGGCTCCTATATCACGACTACCCATTTAGGATTACCCGCTCTTCCCGGGTAATCGACGCTTCATGCGTCTCCCTTGGCTTCAACAATTAACCTCTACAATCACCCTTGATATGACTGCTATCCTTAGGCAATGGGGAATAAACAACCTTACCGTTCATGCCAAAAGGTACCATGAGATCCACCTTGATTGGGTGGCTCTCGGGCCATTGGTTGAGTTATGGCATTCTCAAACCAACACCTTTCTCTTCCGAACTTTCAAAACCACGATTCTTTTGGAAGAGGCTGAACTCTTATTAGGCTTGAAGAGGATGAAGCAAGGCGATGAAGAAAGGATGGGGTTCATGCCAAGGCATTACTCAAGCAAGGCGGTGCTCGAGGGCTTCATGGATCTGGGGGAGGCACGAAGCGTTCGGGCTCCTCAAGGGATAAATCTCCCAAAGCTGGCGGTCTGGACAATGAGAGAGATATCGGAGACAAGAGATGATGAGAGGCTTGAGCAGGTGATGAAGGGATTCGCCATTTGCGTGGTGGGCGCGCTCCTCTTCCCTTCCATAGACAATGTTTTGGAAGAGGATCAACTCGGCGCGGTGTGTGCCATTTGCGAAGGAGAGAGATTGGGACCGGCAGTGCTCGCCTTCCTCTACAGCGGTCTTACGTCGGCAAGCTTGGGTAGGCCTCCATATGGATCTATGCTTTTACTAACATGCTGGACTAATCTACACTTTAAGTTTTGTCTAAGCAATGAAATCACAAGCTCATCCCGGATCTTCTCCAAGAGTCCGCTTAAGCACTTGGATCACCTTGTGGGCTTAGAAGGGCGTGTGGCGAACCGGGTGCCACAACTCAAGATGTGGGCGGATTGGTGGGATTTCTTTCGAGATATGCCCGAGAGCGCCTTTTCTTTCATTCCGTCCCCACTTCTCGCCCGGGATATGCGGACTCGACTAGCACCCGGTGTGGATTTGCGATTGATCAGGGCGTCTGAATTTATCCTCTATAACCCACACCGCTGCCTCCCTCAACTTGGCATCCCAAGATGCATTTTCGAGGGGCCATCCCACCTCCCATGGATTAAACGACGCGACATCAGCACTAACAATGATGGCGAGGAGGTGAACACCATAAAAGCCATATGGAAGATTTGTACCTTTGGGAGGCCGACTCCAAATGTAGTAGAGATTGAAAATGATTGGATGAATTATGTAAGGGAGCTTAGAAAATTGCGGCCGAAAGTGGCCGTTTGTAAGCGACGCGATTGAATCTTTAATGAAAAATAAATCATTTCCTTAACGCGGCCAAGAATGTCCCTTGAAATAAGATCATTTCTTTCAAATTGCGTGAATTCTCTCCTCAAAACAAAGCCTCGGTTGGCCCTTATAACTGCGTTCATTACAGAGGACGCCTTTCAGAAAAGCATCCACCACCGTGACCGCGAATTAAATCCCAAACCGAGCACGACAATTAGGCTTGTCTCCTTCCTATGATGTTCAATGAGAGGGCTATAGAGATGAAAGGGTTCAAAATGATCAAATTCCCTCTGATGGAGTGCTTGGCAACTCTTATGCGGCACCACCAATTTGGTGGCGAAACTAGGAAGCAAGACTCTGAAAAATTTGAGCATGCCATAGTGAACGCATGTCCTTGAGTTATGGCAGGGTCTTACCCTGATTTCAACTTCTTGTTTCCTTTAAACGCCGACCCTATATGTTTGTCTTGTAGGCCAAAGCACTTCTTCTTTTAATTGCGGTGTCCCAACTGGCCGCCTTCCACTACCTTATTCGCGTTCAATCTAGGCGCCGCGTTTTCAAGAGATGCATCCACTTTAGTGTACGCCTTTTAAATTCCCCTTTCAAAATTCAAACGACGCGCCTCTCAGGCTCTACGCCGGTGCAATGACTTCTTTCTTAATCGCGGCGAGAACGTCAGACGCCTTTCAGGATACATTTTCAAATTCGCGTCTAGCCTATGAGACGCATCTTAACTTTGAATTTAATTCACCTAAAAAGTCATGTCAAAAGCTATGATGATGTTTTGAATCACGGCGCATGGTCCGGCCGCAATTAAACCAAGAAATGCGTCTCCCTGTGTGGCCGTGATTTCGGACCTTCCTGAAACCCGTGGGCGACTACTCTGGCCATTCGCTGCCGGAGCCCCCCCCCTTCTCTCCTTTCTCTCCTTCTCTCGATTCCTTCCTCTAACTCAACCTTCTACTATATCCCCTTCCGAATCCCCCTTCTAACCCGATGGCGAGGTGGCGGAGCGAGGGAGGCGGCGGCTCGTCCGAGGAGACGGCAGAGGCGCCGACAGCGCCGGCGACAGGGGAGACGGCGGAGATGGTGGAGGAAATGATGGTAGCCCTCGGAGAGCTCGCCATTGTCTCGGCGGCGGGGGAGGAGACAACGACGGTGTCGGTCGTGGAGGAGGGCGACGAGGAAGCGTCGGGGTGAGAAGAAGAGGAGGAGGAAGAAGATGAGGCGTGGGAGGAGCGGCGACGGCAGCGCCGCGGTCGTGACGTCCCCCCTCGGCCAGAATTGGTAAGTCCTCTTCTTTCATTTTAGTCCTGGGTAGAAGGGAGAGGAAAGGGGAAGGCGGTCGGCGCCGGAGAAGAGGGGGTGGGAATCGCGTCCAGACAGGAGGGCGCGGTTCGTTCCAAGAACCGCGTCGCATTGTCCGGCCGCTTATCGGTTCAGAAAGCGCGGCCAAACTGTTGGACGCAATTTGAGGATTGAAATGCACCCCTACTTTGGACGCATTTCAGGGGGGCTCCCAAAACTAAAAGTTTTTAGTTTAATTGTGCACATCTTTGCAATTTCTAGAGTTCCGACTTTTGTTTTGAATTGTGTGTGCATTGCAGGGAGTGATGAGGGCGAGGACGATGTGGCCCCTCGTCCTGGCGGCATATCAGGGGCTCCCAGATTTCCAGAGAGAGAGAGTCAGGGGGATGGGATTTGGGCTGGTCTTGGAGATCGAGCCCTTTTTCATAGACCCACCCCTGATCCAGGCGCTGAGGGACAGGTGGGATAGGACGAGCAGGGCCTTCCTGTTCCCCTGGGGCCATATGGTCCCGAGCTTGGAGGATGTAGCTCGGATCACCGGGCTACCTGTGGATGGTGAGGCGGTGAGCGGCATTACTTATGCCGACTACACCGAGCACGCGTAGGACCTCCTGGGTTTGGACCCCCACGGGGACGAGGATGGCGATCGGAGGATGATAGGGCGGGTCACCCTCCTGGAGACATTGGGGCTGGTAGGGGTGCGACCGAGAGCAGAGGAGACGTTGCAGGAGTACGTGCAGTGGGCGGCGGGACTTGCACGTGCGGCGTACGGCCATGATTTCGAGGACATGGAGCGGGTGGACCGGGATCTCTGGAGGTTCCTGACTTTCTTCTTCGGCAAGATGCTTTTCACCACGAAGGGTGACGGCATCCACTGCCGATTTTTGGAGCTGATGGAGGACCTAGACCGGGTCGGTGAGTACGCCTGGGGTGCGGCCCTTCTGGCCTACACCTTTGCAGACCTCTACGCCGGCACAGGGAGGGAGACCACCGTGGGCAGCTTTGCGCCCTTTCTACAGGTAGGAGCTTAGAATTCAATTCCATTTTGACTATGCATTTAAATTTTCCTGCAATTGATTAAATGGTACTAATCAGTGTGTGCATGCAGGTGTGGAGCTATTACTACCTTCCCCTGGGTAGGGCGACGCAGGTGCGTCCTGACGCGGTGCCACTTGCGCGGAGGTGGCTACCGGTGGTGAGCATGGTCACTTACAGATTCCAACTTGACATCCTCCGTCAGACCATCCGGGATTTCCTGTCTCTTTTGGTACGAACCCCACCTGACTTTCTATAACTTGTGCATTTGATATGAAATACTCATGTAGCTGAACTCCATGCAGGTCGTGTGGGAGCCCTATGTAGGTGTGGGGGATGAGGGTCAGCCATGGGTGGAGAGTGGCCGGCCTTGGTTTTCGCGGGACCTGTGGGTCCATGGCCTAAACGAGATTGAGCCGCTCTGCCTACGGTTGGCCGCTCGGACTCTGGGCCTACATCAGGCATGGCTCGAGGTGGAGGAGCCCTGCGGGATTTGACGAAAGACGTGAGGGAAGGCGAAGACGGTTGACTGGCGTCTCCGCTTTCCCAACCAGTACGCGGACTGACAGTGGGGCGGCCAGTCTGTGGAGTCTGACACGACCGACAGCCTCGTGTACTTGGAGCGCTTCCAGGAGGAGTACAGGGGACGCGACTACATGAGGCCTGCTAGGGTATGCAATTCTAAACTTTATATGCTTCCACTATGTTATGATATTCTAATCAAAAGTGTGCATATACAGGATGCGTGGAATGACCTCATTGATGTTGCCCAGTTGACGAGCCCAGAGGGGGGGTGAATGGGTCTTTTAAAATAATCTGCAAGATACCTGTAACTAAAAATATTCACACAAACTTTCTTCGAAGGAGGTTAGTGACTGTTAGTTTAAATATCAAACACACAATGAAGACAATCACACAACACAAGAATTATCCTGGTTCGGACTTCCTCTCCTTAGGAGTCCTACGTCTAGTCCCTGAGCAACAACTCAGGATTTCACTAACTAGGGTACAGTCCCCCTAAGGACGCAACAACACCCAACTTAACTGGTCTTCCTTCACACCCGAAGGGAACAACAACACCCTGGATACCTCACCGGGTCTTCCTTCACAACCGAAGGGAACTACACCCTGGATACCACCAGGTCTTCCTTCACACCTGAAGGGAACAACAACACCCTGGATACCTCACCAGGTCTTCCTTCACACCCGAAGGGAACAACAACACCCTGGATACCTCACCAGGTCTTCCTTCACACCCGAAGGGAACAACACCTCAAAGAGAATTGAATGAAATTCAAGCCCCTAGATCAAGCTTTTAACAAGCCAAGATCTGAAGCAACTAGCACTGAGAGCAAGAATCTAAACAAGGCACACTCTCAGAACTACACGGGCTCTCTTAGAAAATCTATTACAGCACAGAGAGCAAAAGAGCTGAAGGTGATGAGGAAAGTGATTCTTGGCTCTGGACTCCTTGTAGAAGGATTTGAACGTTTGAACACAAGATCTTGTTCCCTGCTTCGTTTTTCTTTTTGTTCTGTTTTTGAGTTTATATCTCCTTATTTTGAAATACAGCCGTTGAAGTATCCGTTGTCTCTTGGATTGATAGACGTTAGACTGGTTGACATTTTGGAAGCTTTAACTATCTTTTATCCATTTGAGCACGCAAAGAGATAATATCTTCTGACGTCTATAGGTCCAACGTTGTATGATAGAAAGTCTTCAGGACCCTGCACACATTAAATGCTAGATAGTAGACAACTCAAACTGTCTCTTGTTGTCAGTATACGTTGATGTGAGTATTCACTAGAGTAGCAATCCCAAATAGCTTGTTTTAAAGGATGTATACAGAGTAAGCACAATAATGGACGATATTGTCTGCATGCATGCAGAGATATGTTCACAACTCATAAATGCAGGAGTGACAGATAGATATATGCATGACTTTGACTAGTCAATGGTTCAAGAGATAAGATTAAAAATCAAGTTGATATAAACTGTAAAGTTGATGTCTATATGACTTATGAAATCGTTATGAATACTAACAAGTCATTATAGAGAGCAAATCGTTATGAACACTTATCAAGTCGTTATGAATACTAACAAGTCATTATAGAGAGCAAATCGTTATGAACACTTATCAAGTCGTTATGAATACTAACAAGTCATTATAGAGAGCAAATCGTTATGAACACTTATCAAGTCGTTATGAATACTAAAGAAATCGCTGCGCAAAGCAAATCGTTATGAGCGCTTAAAGAAATCTTTGTGTAAAGCAAATCGTTATGAGTGCTTAAAGAAATCTTTACGGTAACTTATGAAGTCGTTACGACAGGCAAGTCATTGCGAGTTCTAAAGAAATCGTTACAGTAACTTATGAAGTCGTTACGACAGGCAAGTCGTTGCGAGTTCTAAAGAAATCGTTACGGTGACTTATGAAGTCGTTACGACAGGCAAGTCGTTGCGAGTTCTAAAGAAATCGTTACGGTAACTTATGAAGTCGTTATGACAGGCAAGTCGTTGCGCTTTCTAAAGAAATCGTTTCGATAACTTATAGAGTCGTTATGACATCGACTTGATTGAAACAATATGACTTTTCGGTCTTATAAGGATATCGTTATGAATTTCAACAGAAATCGATTTGGACTTGGAGAAATATCATGTTGAAAAGATTAAAGCTTCAGAGAAGTAATGCATACCTTTATTGGCTTGATTGACCTTGGTATTTTTCCTGTACTTTAAGACTTATGAAATATTCATTAGATATTATTTATAAAAACTAGTTTAGTTTTGTTAATCACCAAAATACATTAAAATTACATGGGGACAGACTGATCATCAATCTCCCCCTTTTTGGTGATGACAAAACTGAACAATAAGCATGGATGAAAAATATCTGAAATCAATCTGAAGATAAGACATGCTAATTTTCTTCTTTAAAAATTATTGGAATTTATTTCAGACATGATAATTTTCTCCCCCTTTTTGTCATTGAGCAAAAAGACAATCTGAGACAAAGAAAGAAGAGAAAAGATAGAGGCAGATGACCAAGGGAATTTTCATTAACTTTGAGGTGGTACAGGTAAATAGAAGGCAGGAGATAAAAGAGAGGCAAAATGGGAAATGGTTTCCCATGCCTGTGCTTCCTGCTCTTCAAAATGAGTTTTAAAAACTCCAAAAGACAAAGAGTAGGATGGTCCCATGGAGGAAGCCATCCTTTTGAGATGAAGATCTAGGTGCTGATAGAGAAGATCAGCATATGCATTCTTGTCCATGCTCATCTTGAGGAAACAACGAGTCCCAAAGCTGGCACAGGTGAGGAATTGGTCCATGGTCATAGGATAGTGATTGTAATTGTCTCTGAGAGCCTTGTACAGGGCTACATAAACTTTGTATCTTTCCTCCCAGACTTTGAAAGGGTCATCAACAAGATGTATAGAATTCATATCCCAGAAAGTAGCTGGAGAAATGGCTGGTTTGCCTTCCCTGGCCTGAGCTTCATTGATTTCAAACAACTGCTGAGCTGACAAGGGGTAGAATTTGGACCATTCTGAGGATGTCAGCCTTTCACATTCAGACAGAATGGGGGCTAGAACTTCAGCACTTACATGCCCCTGGTGATATTCCCTAAATAGGAATCTAGGAAAAGCAACCAGACAGCCTTTCTGTACTTTAATTCTACCCATTACTCTGGCAAAATGCTAAAAAATGATGGATCCTACAGAGGATTCCATGACAAGAAAATGGATTTGAGGAAGGACTATCTCTTCAGGTACTTGGAGGGTAGCAAAATCTACCTGAACATCTGAAGTTTGAGAGATATCCGGAGATAGAGCTGAAATAGCCTTTCTGAATTGGCTGAGCTGAACTTCAGGAAGTCGATGGACATATCTGTAGTTGTTGAACAACACATAGTGTCTAACCATCTTGATTTCCTTTTGAATGAAGGGTGCCCAAAGTTCTTGGTGATACATCCTGAACCACTCAGACAAGGTCAGGGAGTGGTCCCTTGGAGGAAATCTGGCAGATTTGGCAAGAATGAATTTCTTTAGGAGATCCTTGTGACCTTTGCCCCATTGATCTTCTGTTTTGGAGTGGGCAAGAGAGAAGATTTTGGACTTTTCGGATTTTGAAAGAGAAGTGTAGGGTAGAATGGTATTCAAATGATCTGAAAGATTTTGAAAAGGAAGGTTAATGATGGTGGCAAGAACAACTTTGGAAAGGTATTCCCTATACAGTGGGTTATGTTTGTTGTCCACTGTGAGAGAAAACCACAAAGGTGGGTATTTGGGTTCAGAGGAAAGGGAGGAAGTAGAAGTGAGTTTCCTCTTCTTGGGGGCAGGACTAGAAGGGTCTGCCCTGTGAATGTGCTCCCCAACCTTCAGCACAGACCTGAGAATGCCTTCCTCAAACTCATCCTTTATCTTTTCCATAAAGGGAGAGTTAAGTTGGGCTCTTTCAGGTATGATAGTGATGAAAGAGGGTGGAGGAGTAGGATGAAGAAAAGAGTGGGAAGTAGTTGGGAAATCATCTACTGGTCCAAGGGAGGGACCAGAGGAGGAGGAGGAAGCTCCAGGTGAGGATGCTGGAGGGGCCTCAAGTATAGGAGAAGGAGAAGGAATTGTAGTAGAGGAGGTAGGAGATGAGATGGACTGAGGAGGAAATGGAGTAGGAGAAGAGATTGGTCTGGATTCAGGCTTCTTGAATGTTTGTGGAGCAGGAGGAGCTGAGGGTGGAGTTGGAGGGACAGGTGTGTGAGAGGGAGAAGAGGGAGCTGGGGGCTTGGGTGCCAAGGATTCTTCTGCCTCTTTCTGCACAGACTCACTCTCCAATGGCCCTGATGGCCCTGACCCTTGCTCAGCTGGCCCTGGAGGCCCTTTAACCTGATCATCCGGCCCAGATGGCCCTTCAATATTCACTGCTGCCTCTGCTGGTGCTGCTGCTGCTTCTGGCCCTGTTGGCCCTGCTTCTTGAGCTGATGGCCCTGACTGTGGAACCTGGGCTGCAGGAGGTGGAGGAGGAGAAACTTGAGCTCCAACCACTTTGAGAATTTCTCCCAGCAAACTTTTAATAGACCCCATTTCCTGGTTAAACCACTTCATGGCATTTCTTATGTTGGAGATATCCTTTGAAGTTGAAGCTTGGCTCATGAAGATTGAACTAACATCTGATTGGAGAGAGCACATGATTGTGCCTTGAGCATCAAGCCTCTTAATCACAGGCTTTAAATTTATAACAATTTTCTGTTTGACCTACCTCTCAAAAGGTGTATCAGCCAGGAGAGGAACTTCAGAGGCAACTTCTTTTCCTTTCTTCTTGCCTTCTTTTGCTGGAGGAGGTTGATCATCATCTGAGCTCGAAGAGCTTGCAGTCTCCCCTTCTCTGTCATCCAAATTTGGAGAATCTTTATGCCTTTCCTCCTGATCATCAACAACAGGAGTTGCTTCTACTGAACTTCTTTTGATAGCTCCCCCTCAATAGGAGCATCTTCTTCATTTGATACTTGCTCCCCCTGAATGGGAGCATCCGCCATCACAGAGTCACCCTGAGCAGCTGGGTGCTCTAGCTCTACTGGAATATCTTCCATTGGTACATCAATGTGGCCTGATGCCACTGCCTCTTCAGCACTCTGCCACTATTTTCTGGAGCACTAGTGGTGGAAGGAATCGAATCAATAATATCTGAGAGAATAGATGCAACAATAGTTGAGGGTAGTGGGTCCTCAACTGGAATAATATCCTTTGGGAGAATATCCTCAATTCTCCTCTCTGCAAAATTTAGAGCTAATTCTTCTGGAAATTCTGAAGCTGCTACTGATACTCTTTCTTCTTCTACTGCAATTTCAGGCTGAACTTTTGCTATAGAGGGGCCTGATGATTCTACTGCTCCAACTGCTGGATCTGAAACTGACTCCACTGGCAATTCTGGAATCATAGCCGCTGATCCCATTTCCTGATGAACAACTGAGGCGTCGCCAATGATGGCTTCACCTTCAGCAACTGAAGCCTTGGACCAGACACCATTTTCCACAGAGAAGCCACTCTTCTTCAGGTTCCTGGACTTGATTGCTTGGCCCATTTTCTCTACAACTGCCCTAGAAAGATCAACACCGAAGTGTTTGAAGATCTTGGTAAGTAGGTGGGCATAGGGAAGGGACACATTTAACTTGCTCTTGGTGTCCCAAATCTGATCTCTAGGAAATTTCATTCTTTCCATCATCACTGCGGCCATATTTATCTCCTTATTTTGAATGGCCCAGTACATCATGTCAGAGTCGGCCTTTGTGTAAGATGAAAATGTTGCACTTCTGGGAACTAAGATTTGACATACAATAAAATGAAGGAGGCGGTTGAAAGCAGTTAGATGATTTATATTCAGCTTGCCATCCCTTAGCTTGAAGCCCAGCCCTATAATTCCTAAACCTTTCACTTGAGCGTCCACAGTGTGAACCCCACTAAACCCGGAAGTCTTCACATCAAACAACATCTTCAGCAACTCAGGGTCTATTCTAATCAGGGTTTCCTTTACTGAAGAAACTAGGGACCCATCTTCCTCTGTTCTTAAACAAATGAAGAATGCTTTTACCAGGTCTGGATAACTAACCTCCGAAAAGGTGGTAACTCCCGTCCACTGCATCTGATTGATCAATTCTACCATGCTGCTCATTCCATTTTTCCTTAGATTAGCAACATCGACTTCTTTATTTCCACAGAGCTTCGTCTTCACAAAGGTAAACCTCTCCTGCTGCTCAGGAGTGAGAAACTCGGCGCTGTAGCCACCCAAACTGCCGCCGATGACTGGTGCGGCCATGGATTCAGGTGGGAAAGTTTCTGGAGGGTTGAAACGGAAGGAGAAGAGAAGGAATCCTCAAGAAATTTTGCGGGAAGGAGGAGGAAGGTTCAAATTTGCAGAGGGTTGAGGTATGAGTTGTTAGGGCATCGGCTCATGCGACAGGATGAAAGGGGGAAAAGGTAGACGATGAGATACGAATCGTTTTGTCATTGATTTTATGAATAAATAAATGCACTAGGGAAAGTGAGGCGCCAAAAGGCGGCAGAAGAAGACAAAAGAGTTTGACTATTCAAACCGACTTTGATGAGAGAGCGGTTACAAAGGATAATTTGAATTTCTTTTGCTTAAAGCCATGGAGGGAAAAAAACTACTTAATTCTGAAATTTAATGTGTCGGTTTTAAACAGAACCTTTTTCACAAATTGCACATGCCTAATTCCCTTCTAAGATATGTGAATCTCTCCTCGGGTAAGGCTTTTGTGAAAATGTCTGCTAACTGACCATTTGTATTAATAAAAGATATTTCAAGATATTTCAATATTACCATTTGCTACATGATCACGAATAAAATGATATCTAACCTCTATATGCTTGGTCCTTGAATGTTGAACTGGATTCTTAGTGAGATTAATGGCACTGGTGTTGTCACACAACCGTGGGATGGATTTGATGTTTAATCTGAAATCTTCAAGTTGTTGCTTTATCCATAAGAGTTGTGTACAACAACTTCCAACAGCTACGTATTCAGCTTCAGCTGTAGATAATGCCACTGAATTTTGTTTCTTTGAAGACCAAGATATCAAACATCCTGTAAGAAATTGACAACAACCACTGGTGTTTTTTCTATCTAATTTGCATCCAGCATAGTCAGCATCAGAATAACCTACTAAGTTAATTTCACAACATTTTGGATACCATAGACCTAAGTCATGAGTTCTTGCTAAATATCTAAATATTCTTTTCACAGAAATTAAATGTGATTCTCTAGGATCGGCCTGATACCTAGCACACATGCATACACTAAATAGAATATCAGGTCTACTAGCTGTTAAGTAAAGTAATGATCCAATCATACCTCTGTAGATCTTTTGATCTACTTTCTTACCATCTTTATCACTGTCCATCCTTGTTGATGTACTCATTGGTGTTGACAGTGCTTGGTATTTTCGAATCCAAATTTCTTTAAGAGTTCTTTTGTGTACTTTGCTTGACAGATGTGAGTTCCTTCCTTTCCTTGTTTGATTTGTAATCCAAGGAAATAATTAAGTTCTCCCATCATGCTCATTTCAAATTCTCCCTGCATCAACTTTTCAAAGTACTTGCAAAGGGATCCATCAGTAGAACCAAAAATAATATCATCTACATAAATTTGAACTAGTAGAATGTGTTTGACCTTTAACTTTATGAAAAGAGTACTATCTACTTGACCTCTACTGAAACCATGGTTTAAAAGAAAAGAACTAAGCCTTTCATACCAGGCTCTAGGTGCTTGTTTTAAACCATATAATGCTTTGTGTAATTTGAAAACGTGATCCGGAAAATCAGTATCATCAAAACCTGGAGGTTGTTCTACATAGACTTCCTCCTTAATAAAACCATTCAAGAATGCAGACTTAACATCCATTTGAAATAATTTCAAATCTAATGCGGATGCATATGCAAGCAAAATTCTGATAGCCTCAAGTCTAGCTACAGGTGCATAGGTTTCATCGAAATCTATACCTTCTTCTTGTGAATAGCCTTGAGCTACCAATCTGGCCTTGTTTCCTAGAATCACACCAGTTTCATTCAGTTTATTTCTAAACACCCATTTGGTGCCAATGACTGGATGGTCTGATGGTCTAGGAACAAGTGACCATACTTGGTTTCTCTTGAATTGATTTAATTCATCTTGCATGGCTAACATCCAAGATTCATCACAAAGAGCTTCATTGACTGTCCTCGGCTCTATTTGAGAAACAAATGCTAGGTAATCACAGGGAATTACATTACCTCTTGTTCTTACCCCTATAGATGGATCACCAATAATATTTTCGAGTGGGTGATCTTTCTTATGTCTCCATTCCTTTGGAAGATTTTCATGTGAAATTTCCTTTTGTTGCATGTCTTCCAGAGGTGGATCATCCTTGTCCTCAATAGATGAATTCTTTAGTTTCTTGGATAGCTCATCTGTATCATCATTTTCACTATCTTCTTCCTTTCTCAAAGGTTAGTTTCATCAAAAATAATATGTACAGACTGTTCAATTAATAAAGTGCGTTTATTAAATACTCTATAGCCTTTGGGTTTAGAGGTGTACCCCATGAAGATACCTTCATCTGATTTGGCATCCAACTTACCAATGTCCCTTTTTCCATTGTTGTGGATGAAACAAGGACATCCAAAAGTCCTGAAGTGGCTGATCTTTGGCTTCTTCCCTTTGAACAGTTCATATGCAGTCTTCTTCAGGATTGGCCTGATCATTACTCGGTTGATAATGTAGCTTGCTGTGTTGACTGCTTCAGCCCAGAAGTATCTTGGCAGATCATATTCTGAGAGCATAGTTCTTGCCATATCCAATAGGGTTCTATTCTTTCTTTCAGCGATACCGTTTTGCTGTGGTGTTCTTGGTGCTGAGAAATTATGCTCAATTCCCTGATCATCACAGAATCTAGAAAACTTTTCATTCTGAAATTCACCACCATGATCTGATCGGATAGACACAATGCTGAACTTCTGATTTTTCTGGACTTTCTTGCTGAAACTGACAAAATTTTTGAAAGTGTCATCTTTATGCTCTAGGAATGATACCCATGTGAATCTTGAGTAGTCATCGACTATGACAAATCCAAAGTTCTTTCCTCCAAGACTGGTAGTCCTCATTGGCCCAAATAGATCCATATGAAGGAGCTCTAAGGGTTTTGAGGTGGTCACCACCGTCTTTGACTTGAAGGAGCTCTTGGTGTACTTTCCCTTAGCACAAGGTCTACAGACACCATCCATTTTTACACTGACCTTAGGTAGACATTCCACAAGATTCTTCTTCAGCAATTTTCTCATGCCATCTATACTGCAATGACCTAGTCGTCCATGCCATAATTCAATAGATTTATCCTTATTTGCTTCCAGACAGACGTCTTGTTCCTTGAGTTCCTCAAGATAGAGCACATACAAATTCTTTTCTCTATTAGCTTCAAAGATGACTGCTCCATCCTTCAGTATGCTGCACTTTGACTCTTGAAACTTGATCTGATGACCTCTATCACACAGCTGGCTGATGCTAATAAGGTTGTGCTTCAATCCCTTGACTAATAACACACCTTCTATGACTGTTTTTCCTTTGTTATTCACAGAGCCACTGCCTATCACTGTTCCTTTCCCATTATCTCCATAAGTGACTGTTCCTTCTTCAGCTTGGAGATGAGAGAATAACTTCTGGTTTCCTGACCTGTGCCTTGAGCACCCACTATCCAAATACCATTTGGATGCTCGAGGGATAACTTGAAATAAAAACATCAAGTTTTAGGTACCCAAATTCTTTTGGGTCCTGATGGGTTAGTGTCATTTATTTTACTTTTTATTATCCATTTCTTATGTCTTGTTGGGCATGTCGTTATGATATGTCCTAACTTGTTGCAGTGACTACAGCAGGATAATTTGGTTACTTCTTCTATATATTTGAAATCAGCTTTGTATGCTATATCTTGTTCAGGTACAAATTTTGGTGTTGGATATGTTTTAGGATAAACTATGGTTTCCTCATTATCTGGGGGTGTATATCCTAATCTATTTTTCTTCTTACCTGATCTTCTAGCACCTTTTAATATGATGGAGTTTTTACCATTGGTGAATTTTTCTAATGTGCTAGATAACTGTATATTTCTTCTGTTAGTGTTTTAATTTCAGTTCTTAGTTCATCTACATTTTCCTGTTTTTCAAGTTTAATTATTTGTTCATTCTTAGCTTTTAAGTCTTCACATAACAGTTCATTTCTTCTTTTAAGTTCAGCTATTTGACATTCTAATTGATCATTTTCTGATTTTAGATCTGAGTTTGTATTTTCTATACAAACTATGTTTTTCTTGCTTACTTTTAATAGTTTGGTTACTTCTTTATATTTTTCATATAGTTCGTTGAAAGCCTCTTCTAAATTATCGGAATCTGAACCATTGCATGAATCAAAAGAAGAGTCAGAGGTTACCTTTTCTTCAGTATTAGCCATGAAGGCCAAGTTGGCTTCTTCTTCATCGCTGCAGGAGCTTGACTCACTGTCTGAGTCGCTACTGTTTTCCCATGCTACTGCCATCGCCTTCTTTTTGTACTTTCTGAACTTCTTGGAGCTGTCTTTCTTCCTGAACTCCGGCTTCTTAAATTTTGGACACTCAGCTTTAATGTGTCCAGGCTTCTTACACTCATAGCAGATGGGTTCTGCTTTCTTCATCTCCTTTCCATCTGGCTTCTTGAAGTCCTTATTCCTTTTGAAGTGCCTTCTACCTGATTGGAACTTCTTCTTCTTAGCCAAAATCCGCTGCAATCTTTTAGATAGCATTGCTTCCTTATTATCGCTGTTTGCATTACTTTCACTCTCAGCTGAACTTGCTTCTGGTGAATCTTCTTCAGCTTTTAAGGCGTTGGAGTGCTTCTTTCTGCTAGATGACTCTCCCAGCCTTTCCATGTTGATCTCATGGGCCATGAGGGACCCAATGAGCTTTTCTACTGACATTCTCTTCAGGTCATTAGCTTCTTCTATTGCTGTGACCTTTGGGGTCTGCGAGGACGGTAAGGATCTAAGTATTTTTCTCACCATGTCTCCAATCTCATAAGTTTTCCCCAGACCAGCTAGTCCATTTGTGATTTCAGTGAACCGGCTGAACATTTGAGTTATGGATTCACCTGATTGCATATGAAATCTCTCATACTGAGTGACAAGAATGTCGATTCTTGTTTCCTTTACCTTGTCTGTGCCTTCACATGTGATCCTGAGCTTTTCCCACATTTCCATTGAGGATTTGCAGGCAGAAACTCTGTTAAACTCCTTCTTACTTAGAGCACAGCATAAGATGCTCTTTGCTTTGCAATTCAAGGAGATCTTCTTTCTGTCATCATCTGTCCATTGAGCTTTCTCATTTGTGACTACCAGATCACCTTCTTCTACTATGGACCAAATTTGATAGTCATGGCCTTGTAGAAAGTATTCCATTCTGGTCTTCCAGTAAGGATAATCTTCACCATCAAAGAGAGGGGGTCGGTTGACAGACTGACCTTCAATGTTACCTTGGGCTGCCATGGATCTTTACTCTTCAGATCGTTGGATCCTTTCTTTGTCGAAGAGACTTGCTCTGATACCACTTGTTGCTCAGTTGACGAGCCAAGAGGGGGGGTGAATGGGTCTTTTAAAATAATCTGCAAGATACCTGTAACTAAAAATATTCACACAAACTTTCTTCGAAGGAGGTTAGTGACTGTTAGTTTAAATATCAAACACAAAAAGAAGACATTCACACAACACAAGAATTATCTTGGTTCGGACTTCCTCTCCTTAGGAGTCCTACGTCCAGTTCCTGAGCAACAACTCAGGATTTCACTAACTAGGGTACAGTCCCCCTAAGGACGCAACAACACCCAGCTTAGCTGGTCTTCCTTCACACCCGAAGGGAACAACAACACCCTGGATACCTCACCAGGTCTTCCTTCACAACCGAAGGGAACTACACCCTGGATACCACTAGGTCTTCCTTCACACCCGAAGGGAACAACAACACCCTAGATACCTCACCAGGTCTTCCTTCACACCCGAAGGGAACAACAACACCCTAGATACCTCACCAGGTCTTCCTTCACACCCGAAGGGAACAACACCTCAAAGAGAATTGAATGAAATTCAAGCCCCTAGATCAAGCTTTTAACAAGCCAAGATCTGAAGCAACTAGCACTGAGAGCAAGAATCTAAACAAGGCACACTCTCAGAACTACACGGGCTCTCTTAGAAAATCTATTACATCACAGAGAGCAAAAGAGCTAAAGGTGATGAGGAAAGTGATTCTTGGCTCTGGACTCCTTGCAGAAGGATTTGAACGTTTGAACACAAGATCTTGTTCTCTGCTTCGTTTTTCTTTTTCTTCTGTCTTTGAGTTTATATCTCCTTATTTTGAAATACAGTCGTTGAAGTATCCGTTGTCTCTTGGATTGATAGACGTTAGACAGGTTGACATTTTGGAAGCTTCAACTATCTTTTATCCATTTGAGCACGCAAAGAGATAATGTCTTCTGACGTCTATAGGTCCAACGTTGTATGATAGAAAGTCTTCAGGACCCTGCACACATTAAATGCTAGACAGTAGACAACTCAAACTGTCTCTTGTTGTCAGTATACGTTGATGTGAGTATTCACTAGAGTAGCAATCCTAAATAGCTTGTTTTAAAGGATGTATACAGAGTAAGCACAATAATGGACGATATTGTCTGCATGCATGCAGATATACGTTCAGAACTCATAAATGCAGGAGTGACATATAGATATATGCGTGACTTTGACTAGTCAATGGTTCAAGAGATAAGATTAAAAATCAAGTTGATATAAACTGTAAAGTTGATGTCTATATGACTTATGAAATCCTTATGAATACTAACAAGTCATTATAGAGAGCAAATCGTTATGAACACTTGTCAAGTCGTTATGAATACTAACAAGTCATTATAGAGAGCAAATCGTTATGAACACTTACCAAGTTGTTATGAATACTAACAAGTCATTATAGAGAGTAAATCGTTATGAACACTTATCAAGTTGTTATGAATACTAACAAGTCATTATAGAGAGCAAATCGTTATGAACACTTATCAAGTCGTTATGAATACTAAAGAAATCGTTGCGCAAAGCAAATCGTTATGAGCGCTTAAAGAAACCTTTGTGTAAAGCAAATCGTTATGAGTGCTTAAAGAAATCTTTACGGTAACTTATGAAGTCGTTACGACAGGCAAGTCGTTGCGAGTTCTAAAGAAATCGTTACGGTAACTTATGAAGTCGTTACGACAGGCAAGTCGTTGCGAGTTCTAAAGAAATCGTTACGGTAACTTATGAAGTCGTTATGATAGGCAAGTCGTTGCGCTTTCTAAAGAAATCGTTGCGATAACTTATAGAGTCGTTTTGACATCGACTTGATTGAAACAATATGACTTTTCGGTCTTCTAAGGATATCATTATGAATTTCAACAGAAATCGATTTGGACTTGGAGAAATATCATGTTGAAAAGATTAAAGCTTCAGAGAAGTAATGCATACCTTTAATGGCTTGATTGACCTTGGTATTTTTCCTATACTTTAAGACTTATGAAATATTCATTAGATATTATTTATAAAAACTAGTTTAGTTTTGTTAATCACCAAAATACATTAAAATTACATGGGGACAGACTGATCATCAATTGACACTCTCCGCACCCAGCTGGCGGATATAGAGGCACAACTGGCTGAGGCACGGTCGGCCCTACAGACACTAGTAAGTGTAGAAAAATTGTACCTTCGTTATTTATATTACCACCTACTGACTTGACTTTGAATCATTGCAGCGTGTTGCCAGGACGTCAGTGGAGTATGCCGATACTTCTGGGGCTTCTTCGAGCCGGAGTGTTCCCGACTTGGAGATGGCCTCCCTTCGTGCGCAGTTGGCGATGGTGGAGGCCAGGGCAGAGGAGGCGGAGCGTGATCTCTCTGCACGGGTAAGCAACCTTAATCAGATATGCATTGGATTGAACTGTTTTCAAACTTACCTATGGTCGTCCTTTCTTACAGTTAGACGAGCTTCAGAGTGCCCTCACACGAGAGACCAGCATTCGCGCCGAGGTAGCTGATCTGTCATAGCAGCTATCTAGGTTGCGGACCCCGGCCTCCCAGCGGGATGCGGACCTTTCTCGTGACGCCGCGGAGTTACGCTTGAGGCTTTCCTTGGAGCGGGAGGACCGCAAGAGGGAGAGAGCTCGGTTGGCGGAGGAGCGCAGGGAGGATCGCCGCCAGTGGGATGAGGAGCGCGGCCGGTGGTCTCAGCAGCGCGATCATCTAATGTAGCAGTCAGTGGACGCCCACACTAGTTTAGCGGTCTCCGAGCGCTTGTGGCAGGCGGTAGAGGACCGGTACCGACGCGGACAGGAGTGCGCGAGGGAGCAGGTGCGGTCCAGCGCCTATTCTGGGAGCCTCATCGCGTCTTCCTCTCTGTACGAGAGGAACGTCCAGGAGGCGCGAGCTGCTCAGGGCTCTACGGGTTCGCGTGCCTCCATGAGGCCACTGGCTTCGCGTCTGGCGGCAGACCCGGGCAAGGCCGAGAGCAGCCAGTGTCAGCGGCCTGCGGAGGGTGAGGGTGAGAGTGTCCGACCTGCAGGGGACGGTGGCGAGTGTTAGGCCACTTTATCATGACATGTACTTTTTCTTACCTTTTGATGTATGCCCGCTTGGGCTTTTTATGATGATGTACTAGGGGTTGGTCCTCTCCCCTTTTGGCCACACACACACACACACACACACATATATATATATATATATATATATATATGCGTGTATATATTTGCTCTTCTCTTCCTGTGCCTGCAAATTCACATGAACAAACA
Source organism: Colocasia esculenta (assembly GCA_014218235.1). Classification (NCBI taxonomy): domain Eukaryota; kingdom Viridiplantae; phylum Streptophyta; class Magnoliopsida; order Alismatales; family Araceae; genus Colocasia; species Colocasia esculenta. Next base: position 41,685,712 of record CM024763.1, on the reverse strand, counting down.
AGTTAAATACCCGTTCCTGCTCAGCCCCTTGCATATGAAACGTCTTTTTTTTTGGCTTTGTGGATTTGTCAAGGGGCTGAGCCTTTATTTAAAAGAAGGCAAAAAAAAAAAATGGAAGGTCAACAGGATGCAGTAGGATGCATGCATTAGTATTTACACATGAAACGTCATATCTACATACGGCATGAAGAATGCACCGAATATACATGAAGTGAGAATGTAGAATGCACAGATCTTTTGGATTTTTAAAATATCAGATTTTTTTTTGGATTTTGGGAATATCTATCTATTTTGGATTTTGAGAATATCTATTTTTTTTTGGATTTTGAGAGTATCTATTTTTGGATTTTGAGAATATCTATTTTTTTAGATTTTGAGAATATCTATTTTTTTGGATTTTGAAAATATCTATTTTTTTTGGATTTTGAGAGTATCTATTTTTTGGATTTTGAGAATATCTATTTTTTTTTGGATTTTTGAGAATATCTACTTTTTTTGGATTTTTGAGAGTATCTATTTTTTTTGGATTTTGAGAATATCTATATTTTTTTGGATTTTGAGAATATCTACTTTTTTTGGATTTTTGAGAATATCTGTCGCAACCTGGCCTGGTCCCTTCCAAGAAGACGCGCAAAACGAAAGGGGCCTGCTCAAATTGGAAATTCGTGGCACTTGGATCCGTCAATTACTTGGTTGTCGTTAAGGATGTCTTGATTACTCTTGAGTGTATCAGTCAGAGGTTGGATGTGCTTAGGTGGTGCCTTCATCCAAGGTCACTTTTGACTACGTCCCTCTTGGTTGATCATTGCCTTGCCTTGATCCTAAAACCCACCTGGGGAAGAAGTGAAGAGAGTTCCAGGAAGTTTTCCAATGGTCCAAGATACCTGAGGAAATAGTCACTCCTTCGTCCTAGACTCAGTGAATTTCGATTTTCTTTTGGGTTTCTGGGGTTCTTTGCACGCTTATGTCTAGGTCCATTTGGATCCCTGCGGGGACTTTGCCACTCTTGTCGTGCTGCACGCTTACGCTCAGGTCCATTTGGATCCCTGCGGGGACTTTGCCACTCTTGACGTGCTATAATTGATCAGCCTTGTTTTGGCTCTTTGGATTTGGATTTGTCATTGATTTTATCTTATTTTTCCCTTTTATACCTACGTCCACTGAGCTTTGAACAGATTTGTGAGGTCAATCCTCGGGTTTCCTTTTCTATTGGCAGATTGAAAGGAAGAGAATAGGTAATGCTTTAGGATCTTGGCGCGTCAATGATCTTCTTTGGGTTCCGTGCTTCTGGCTTCTAGGGGCTGGGCGTGTATGTGTGTGGGTGTCAGCAGCTCTGGCTAACTTACCAAGAATAATAAAAATAAATTGACATCTTTTCATCTTGGGGTCCTTGTGCCACGTAGATCCAAATAGCTACCTAGGGGTAGTATTTTTTAAGATACAACCTGTTCCATGGGTGAGAGAGCTCCTCGCCTTCTGCGTTCACTAGCCTATACGAGTTGCCTGGACCTATTGCTTTGATCACGAATGGCCCTTCCCAATTAGGTTGGAGTTTTGTCCTGGGACCTCTGGGTTTCACAAAGATTCTTTTAATAACCATTTCACCGACCTTAAATTTTCTCTCGATAACCTTCTTTTGATGAAAACGAGCGAGTCTATTTTGGTACACCCTTGTATGTTCTGTGGCGACTAGCCGCTTCTCATCTAAGAGTTCCAGTTGTGCTAGGAGCGATTCACGTCACTCATTGATTTACAAGTCCTTGTCAAGCTGGATTCTTAGCGAGGGAACGAGAATATCGTATGGTACTACTGCCTCCATCCCGTAGGTGAGGGAGAACGGTGTCTGCCCAGTAGGAGTACGGATTGAAGTGCGGTAGGCCCATAGAGCTTCTATAAGCTTTTTTGGCTAATCCGAGAATCTGTTAGTCTCACATGTCTTCTTAACAATTTTAATCAAGGTTTTATTAGTGGCTTCTGCCTGGCCAATGCCTTGCGGATAATATGGAGATGAACGATGCAATGCAATTTTGTACCTATTGTAGAGGTCACGCAGCTCTTGAGATATGAACTGGGGCCTGTTGTCAGTGACGATGGTGTCTGGGATACCAAACCTAGTGATGATATTTTTCATGATGAATCTGCACACAGTTGTTGCCTTGACTTCAGCATATGCTTCGACTTCCGCCCACTTGGTGAAGTACTCTGTTGCGGTAAGGATATATGATTTGACTTTGCTCTAGGAGTTGGGGTCGCCAAGGGGGCCAATGATGTCGAAAGCCCACATAGAGAAAGGCCACGGGGAGGATATCGGGTGGAGCGAGGAGGAGGGAGAATGAATTTTGTCAGCGTGCAGTTGACACTTGACACATCGACAGACAAAGATGGAACAATCCTCTTCTAGAGTAGGCCAAAAGAAACCTTGCCTAAGGATCTTCTTGGCTAGCATTTGACTATTCACATGGCCTCCACAAATGCCCGAATGGGCCTCTTCAACAACCTTTACGGCTTCTTCTTCATCCAGGCATCTAAGCAAAACTCCAGAAAAACCCCTTCTATAGAGATCATTTCCAACCAATGTATACTTTTGGGATAATCTCCTTATTGCTCTCCTCTCATCGGCTGTGGCTTCCTCAGGATATGACTGGTTTCTACAATACCTAGCTATCTCATAGTACCATGGCTTTTCATCATCCTCCATTTCTTCTTCCAGTTCTATCAACATGATCTCAGTTTTACTTCTCCTTTTTGCGTTCTTTAGCACTTTTTCCTCAACCCAGAGAAAGTTAGGATCTAGAATGACGAGAACATGACGACGCTCGATCTGAATACTGTCATGATCCCCAAGATAGCACATTTTCATGGTTGCGCCAACTGTGGCGAGGGCATCGGCTAGGAGATTCTGATGATGAGGGACATGGACAAAAACTAGCTTGGAGAATAGCTTGGCATAAGCTGAGGCAAGTTCTTGATAGGGCTTGAGTTTCGGATCGCGAGTGACATATTTGGTGAGCACTTGGCACAAACCAGCTGACTATCACCTACGATTCGCAGGTGGGTGACACCATAGAAATGGGCGAGCTCTAGACTAGCCAACAATGCTTCATATTCGGCGATGTTATTGGCGGCAGGAAAATCCAGTTTATGAGCTCGTGGAATGGTGACACCTTCAGGTGATAGCAGAGCAATCCCGATGCCCTTCTCGTGAGAATTCTGAGCTCCATCAAAATATAATGTCCACATAGGATTAGATTGGCTAAGGGACATCAATTCTTCGTCTGGAAACTCTGAATGGACTGGATCGAATCGGTGAATAGGGTGATGAGCGAGATGCTCCGCTATGGCATAGCCTTTAATCGATTTCTACTGAATATAGGTGATCTCAAACTGAGAGAGAAATCTTTGCCATCGCGCTAGCCTATCAGTTAGAACAGATTTTTTGAGGAGAAACTTGATAGGATTCATTCGGGCGATGAGATGGACTTCGTGAGCAAGAAAGTAGTGCTTTAGTTTTTGCACTACCCACACGAGCGCGGCACAGGTTTTCTCCATTGCAGAGTACCTTTGCTCGCAAGGGTTGAGAAGCTTAGATAGGTAGTATGCTGCCCTTTCCTTGCCTTCTTCATCAACTTGCGTGAGGATAGCTCCCACCGAATCTTCCAGGACGGATACATAAAGAATAAGAGGCTTACCTGGAATCAGCGGCCTTAAGACAGGGGGATTAGCCAAATAATCCTTAAGTCTGTCAAAAGCCGCTTGACACTTCTCATCCCAACGAAATTCGACTCCCGGCTTGGTGAGGTCATAGAAGGGTCTACACCTCTGCGAGTGTTGAGAGACGAATCAGCGAATAAACTGCAGCCTCCCGATTAACCCTCGAACTTCCTTCAAATTTTTAGGAGGAGGCATTTCTCTTATTGCATTTGCCTTGTTGGGATCAATTTCTATGCCCCTCTTGCTCACGATGAAACCTAGGAGCTTACCTGACGAAACACCAAATACACACTTTTTGGGGTTCATCTTCAATTGGTATTCCCTTGCTCTCTGCAAGACTCTCTTCAGAACCCCGAGATGTTCAGCCAATGTCTTAGATTTTACCACCAGGTCATCCACATAAACCTCGATAAAAATATGGATCATATCATGAAAAATAGCCATCATAGCCCTTTGGTAAGTGGCTCTAGCATTCTTGAGTCCAAACAGCATGACCACATAACAATAAGTTCCCCAAGGCAAAGTGAACGAAGTCTTCTCCTGATCTTCCTCAGCCAACTTAATCTCATTGTATCCTGAGAAACCATCCATGAAGGAGAGGGTTTCATATCCAGCCGTATTGTCAATGAGCACATCTAGGTGAGGCAGTGGGAAATCATCCTTAGGACACGCGCGGTTGAGGTCCCGAAAATCGATACAAATTCTAACCTTTCCATCCTTCTTCATAACCGGGACGATGTTTGCCACCCAATTCGGATAGAGTACAACTCTAATGAACCTGGCTTTGTGGAGCTTGTCGACTTCATTCTTCATTTTCAAAGCCATTTGAGGGTGGAAACGCCTCAATCGCTGCTTAACGGCAATGGACCCAGACTTAAGGGTAAGATGATACTCAACTAGAGCGGAGTCCAACCCAGGCATATCTTCATAGCTCCATGCAAACGCGTCCTTAAACTCCCTGAGAACCTCAATAATTGCCTCCTCTTCTATTGATGATAAATTACTGCTTATGAGGACGATCCTAGGTTCTTCCTCGGTTCCCAGATTGATTTCTTTGGTGATTTCCTCTACGGCGGCTGACGGTTCATCAAACCTTTTTGCTCTTCTTGCGACCGCGTCAGCCTCATCCTCAAGCTCCTTATCACCTTCTTCAGCTGGGTCGTCGTCATCCATGATCTCATAGACTCCGAACCCATCATCAATAAAGCATACTGATTGCTCACATTCCAGATCCGACAACTGCAAAGGCTCCTCTACAAATTTTGGAACTGCTAAGCATGCCCTGCATCTACGGGCTAGATCCGCTAGGAAGCGGTGCGGAACCCTCCTACCATTGGACTTCTTTTCTAGCACTACCCCTAATTGGTCACTACTTTTACTTTGACTGGAGCTACAACTATTGGAATCTACAAGCGAAGGAAAAGCAGTAAATGCTGGATCCCATGAGGGGGAGGATGGAGATGGATTTAAAGGAGGAAAAGAAGTAATAACAGAGTCCCACGTGGGGGAATTAGGAAAAGCAGGATCCCACGATGGGGAAAATGAAGGAGAAAAAATAGTAACATCCCCCTGCGAGGGGGGAGGGTTATTGAAAATAGCAAATGCCCCCGGCGCGAAAGGGGGTGGGAGGTTGGTCAAAGGACCAAAGAAGGATTGTCCGTCGGCTGGGGCACACTCGGGGGTGAGGAAAGAAGTTTCCTCAAATGAGATGGTGGGATCGGCCATTGCGAAGTTACGGCCTTGGGGTCCCCCTCCTTGCTAGTGTGTGTGAAAGGAGGGAACGAAGCAGAAGTGCCGGGGCTCAAAGATCGGGGAGAGCGATTTATGGCAAGTTTCTGTCCTGGGGATGCAGTGAGAGCTGTTTGACTGCAGGTAGATAGTGGTTTTCAGAAGAGAGTGGAAGGAAGGGGCTATGGTGGGTGCAGGGCCCATGAGAAAGGGGAAGGACGCATTGCTTGGGGAAAGAGGGGGAGTGTCAAGTAGTCTGTCCGGAGAGAGTGGGGAGGCAAGACTGCTAGATGAGAAAGTTCGAGTTTAAGGAAGAGGGAATTACTTTTGAGGGAGGGGGAGGATTGCAGTGAGAAAGAGGGAGTAAGATCACAATGAGGCCGAGTGGAGAGGATGAGGCGAGATTGCCAGCTGAGAAAGTTTATCTGGGAGCAGGAATTCAAGAGAAGAAGAATTGCTGTGAAGGGGAGGGGTGGTGAGTGTCTGCTTGGGAGGGTGCCGAGAAATCGCCAAGTAGGGCACTGGCACCTGAGGGATGCTTAGAAGGAAGGAAGAGGACCACGTAGTGGCCTGCAGGAGGGAGGGTGAAATGCTTGGAGAGAGGGAGAAAGTGAGTGCATTGCCTGAAGGAGAGGAAAGGGACACATGTATGATGCCTGGAGAAGAGGAAAGTGTGGACACGTTGTCCGGAGAATTTGGAAGAGTGAGCGCGGTGCTCAGAACTGAGGTTGACGCGGGCGCGATGCCCGAAATGAGAACTGAAATGGGCGTGATGCCCAGATTTGAACCTGAAATGGGCATAGTGCCCGTGGTTGGATTTGGAGTGGGCGTGTTGCCCGAATTTGGAGTTGGAATGGGCGGTTTGCCCACGGTGGAGTTGGGAACGGGCACGATGCCCGAGGAGGATGGACTTGCCCTGAGCCTAGTTGCGACCGCAGTCGCTTCTTCGGCTTGCATGCCTTGGTCCGTATCTGGTTGTTGCTCATCCTCCTCCAGTGCGAAGAGTTGGTTAAGAGAAGCTGCCACATTGCTCATATCAAACCATTTGCTCCATTCCGGCTCTGACTCAACCTTTTTGATACTCTTAGCTGGCCTATGATTAGCTGTATCTCGGTATATGGCCGGAGATGACTGACAAGTGGATGCGATAATGATAGTTGATGCTTTCTCACCTCCTGGCTGTAGTGGTCCTCTCCTAATGTAGTACCCCGGAAAATCTATTAATTTAAAAATTATGGATAAATTGAAATTTTATCAATTAATAAATTCAACCAGTTAAAAAGGTACACATTATTATCGCATGTGTATAAACCCATATAGAAATTTAGTAAAAATAATAATTACACTTTAAATAATGTTATATAATGACCCATCATGAAATTTGGGCACAGAAAAATCGTTTAGATAGAGTTTAAGAAATTATGCGACTTATTAGCGTAATTAAGGAATAAGTCGAAGAATACATTATTTTATGATCCAAAGTGGATTATAAATTAAAATAAACATGTGGGTAGACTTTAAATAATATGGGTCGATAGCCCATTATGATATATGGACCAACAGACAATCTTGGCCCATGAATTAATTCTCTAATAAAAGGATAATTAAAAATCTATTAAGTAAGGTAAGTACATGGGTTGTACAATTAAGCCCGCATAAGTTATTGGGCCAAAAGTAAGAGCCCAAGAGATGAATAAAGGTCAGAAATATTTGGCTAAATAATATTGAATCGAATTAAAATCAATTGAATAAATATGATAAATATATTTAAATTAGAATAGAGGGTGAATAAATAGAATTAAATCAATACCCATTAAGCTAAATTAGTAATGGGTTTTACTAATGGTCCTAGCATAAAGTTTTGGGCCCAATTATGAAGAGTCCATCATGAGATGGGAGATAATTAAGTTAAATTCGTACCTAAAATATTAATAAATAGAAAAGGGTTAAGATAATGAGTATTTTAACTCTTAATTGTCTTAGAGTTCTAAACCTAGTATAACTCAATAGGACTCTATCATAGTCTGAAAAAGGGGATTTAGATGAGAGACAATTGGGTTAAAGAGAGAAGACTCATATTAAATAGTGAAATTCGTAACTAAATTATTTCATAATTAAAAAGAGGTAATTAAGGCACTATTATGACTCATATATATATAGAAAAGAGACCTAAACTTATACTAACCCATTACCCACGAAATTAAACCTCTCATCTATCCTATTAGGTGGGATAATGCAAGAAATAAGGGGATAAATATAGAAATTAAAGAGTTGGAAGGAGAAAGAAGAGTTTTAGAGAGGATGGACTCTTGTAGCAACCAAATACATCCTAATACAACCCTATCAACCCTCATTTTCGTGCTTAAACTTTGGGAGATGAAGGGAGAGGCTGGAGAACGAAGGAGCAAGAAGGAGGAGCTTGGAAAGGAGGGATTTCATCTCGTTCTTCATCAAAAACCCTAGCTTTTCATTCTTGCAACGAAAGGTAGGCAATCTCTCAAGAAAAAATCGTGAGAAAATTATCCTAGGTAGCCTTCATGTACCTCTCCAAAAGCTCTATGGTTTCGTAGTATTTTGTTCACCCATTTGGGCGAATTTAATTCATGAAGTTCTGCTATTACTATGAACTGAGATCTTATGTTTTCTCTAATTCCCAATATGTACTTGCTCTCGTGCCATGAAAATTTTTTCAGATATACTACATCTTATTATCTTTCAAATGCTCTTGGTCTTGCTCAATTTTGACCTCCCATGAGGGAGAATTAAATCCTTGATTCCCTATCTGTTGCATGTACCCGACTCTTCACATTAAACTTTAAACTTCGTGCATATTTGATATCACCATGAAAAAATTCTCTAAAATACTACATCGTGTTAACTTTCAAACGCCATTGGTTTCAGAATTTTTCATTAAGTATTCATCTCTGATTAAATCATTGAACCCTGACTGCACCTGTTTAGGTCATCAGAATGTAACATGTTCAAAGCATACCTAAATCTCGTCTATTTTCAAATTAACCGTACATGTTGGTAGATATATGAGTCTACTTTCATTTAGAACTGATTTCATGCTTTTTGGATCTCTATACGATTTATTATTGACTTTTTAGTGACTATGTGTCAGACAGACCAACCTAGAAAAAGGGCAAAACCCTCTTTTCTGGGCTCGGGTCACCCCCTGAGGTCGCGACGGCGCGATACGCCGCGATCTCAGAGGTCCGACACCGGGGTCCGACACGTTATGAATGCGGCGGACCGAAACGTCGCGACCTGGTCCCGGTTCATCTCGCCGGCCGGTTCAGCAGAACGCGACCGTGCCTTGCGTCGCGACTTGAAGGCGACAACCAATCCTGTCGCGACTCCAACCGAGTGAAATTTTTACAATTAAACCCTATGTTTACACCATTTCAACCTTGATCAACCCTAATTGACTACTGTTATGAATAACTTGACAGCATTAGCAATTGATGATAAATGATATAGGAAATCAATCTATGTAAAAGCCAAATACACAATCAACTATGATCTCTTGATTTCTTACACAAGCACACATTTAATGATCATATTGGCCCTTATACCCTCTTGAATTATTTAATAATGTATCTGGTAATTTATTGAAGCAAATGACTAACTTATTTAAATATACATGTCTTCGTTCTATTCGCGTGATTTGTACACCGTTATTGTTTTCCCTCGACCTTCGAGCACTCGAGGCACGACGGACCCGTTTTACACACTTTCCCTTGACTTGGACCACCTCTCCACCGGGAATACTCTCGACTGGACTAGGGAATCCTTGTCAAGACCTCCGTAAGTCTTCTTGGCTTTGGCGCACGTCCTTAGTCAACGAGCTGGTTGTACCTTTAAATCCTGTTACACTCTTAGGGATCAGTACGATCCAAACGGCCTTAGTAAGATCTCTCTTATCTTGTGATCACGCCGGACCACCTGGCCAGTGTTCTTAGCACGGCTAGTGGGCGGTGATGACTTTATCTACCAGACTACCGGTACCCGACCTGGTGTTGTGTAACTGTTACTATCGTGGCTTATCGTTATTTTACGATTATACCCCTACCTCGTCTACTATCCTTGTACTCTCATCTGTTCACATTCACTCTACATTCTCATCTCTTCATCTAGTACTCTCGTGAGGCTCTTGAGCTGTTGTGGCTCCCATTACTTGTACTATACATGACTGTCTAGCGCCATAATATGGGTCCGGTGACCCTCCTGACTTGAATGCATACTGTGCAGGGCACAGAGAGTGTCCGAGGGGCTCCAATCTAGTCCTGGGGGTAGAGAGCCACCCGAAAATACCTGCAGGGGCTATTGACGGTGTTCTGCATTGCACCGGTTCTGACTATCTCGACATTGGCTAGACATCTAATTGTTACACTATTAGTCTGAGGAGTTCAGACGTATTGTATCATTTCGGTGCTATTACTATTTTAGCACTAACTGTTATAACAGTAGTCTGAGGAGTTCAGACATACTGTACTATCATTAAACGGCTACTGTCCCAAAGCGACTATTGTCGTACTCGTCTAGTGCACTGTGGTGCAACCATACACGCTATCTCTTTACATGCAATCTCTTTACACGCTATCTTGATATACAAGCTATCTCGTTACACGTCACCTTGATACAAGCTATCCTATTACATGTCATTTTGATACACGCTATCTTGTTATACACTATCTTGTACGCGCTATCCGGTTATGTTGTCATCCTAATTTTTCAATACTCTTGAGAAATGTATTATCGTTCACTTGTTATCTTGTACTATTACTCTCTTGACTATACTTGATCGTTCTCTCTAGTTAACCTGCGTGACAAGATATTAATCACTTAAAGCATGCTTGTTTACACGAGATATTAAGTCCTACTGAGCGTTATCGCTCACCCTTCGTTATTTGTTATTATGTTCTCAGTGAAGTCAAGTGATGACCTTACATACAACAATGAGATTGGACTGGAGTGATGAGCGTCCTGAAGTCATAGCGATGGAACGTCCTTAGTAACTTAGAGTCTAGTTAGATATTTGCTTTAGATTTCTTTTCCAAATGTAAATATGTCATTGAGCCCTATGTTTTAGCTCTGAATTAGTGGTTATAATAGTTTAGAAGAAATATCAATAAAATGATGAGTTTTAATTGCAATTATTGTTCATTAGTTGCTCTGATATTTGCGAATGTATGCGCAATTTACATTACCATACACATTGTTCATGCCTCCCCGATTTATTCCGCTGCTAAATTGGCGGGGCATGACACTTAAAATGTTCATATAGTACCCAAGTGAGGGGTTCCTCAAGTTTTTGCTTGGTCTTGCCTGGTTTGTAACCCAACCCTGCCTTGGGCCTTATCTTGTAGTCTTTTACTATCTCTGTTCTGCCTTGCAGTTGTGCTCCCAACCCCTTACCTGGCTGGTATCCCATCTGTTTCATAATATGCCATCCCTTTTTAGTAATGATTTTGCTTCTTCTGGTAGCATTGACAGACGGACTATTCAGGCCTGGGTATATGCTTGGCGCGCCCAGTATTGACATTAAGGGCTGATTGCTGGGCCAAATGGAAGGGACCGAGTTGTATGTCATGGCGTCCACTTCTGCGATTGCGGGCTTGCTGGCCACCTTGACGATTCGCCCCTTGTATGGGAACTTGAGACACTGGTGGATGGTAGAGATAACTGCGCCGAGGGCCTAAGTGAATGGCCTACCCAGGATCATGTGATAACTCGGATCCAAATCCAGAATGTGGAAGTCTATTTTAGTGATAGATGGACCCAGCCGAATTTTTAATGTGACGACCCCTTTGGACGACCTACTAGTGTTGTCGTAGGCCGTGACAGTGATGGCAGCAGATTGGATTGACTGTGCAGTTACCCCGCAGAGTTCCAGCGTGTCAGAGGACATGACATTGATTGATGCCCCCGAGTCGACCAGACACCGAGATACGCAGATCCCGTTGATGCTGACCATGAGGCATATATCATATCGTTGAAACTTGACCAGCGCTAATTCTTCTTTATGAAACATAATGGCCGGGTACGGGCTTGTGGGTGTTAATATAGCACTAATCTGGTTTACTGGAAAGTCCTCGTTCACCATTACTTTCTGTAAATATTGCATGAGGGCTTCTTGATGGACCACCGACCTCTTAATCAATTCAAAAATGGAGATTCTAGCCGAGGTCTTATCTAAATGCTTCAACAAATCATACTGCGTCCCTGGGACGGACTCCTCTAGTTGGACCTCTTCTTCTTCTTGGGGTGCCAAGGTCTGCTCTTGCTGCTGGGGAAACATCCTGTTGAACATTCGCCCACTCCGGAGCACCATTGTTGCCTCAAGGGTATTTCCCGGTATTATTGTTGGAACCGACTGAGTAGAAGCGGAAGGGGAGGAGGTTGAGGGTTGGTCGGAAAAAATTTGGTGCGGCAATTGGATAGTTGCTGTACCGGAGGGTTGAGTGGGGGTACGGAGAAAGGGGGCTCGATGATTGGGGTTAATGAAGGGTACGGTTGATGGCATGCGGAGAAGAGGTGGGTTGGATGATGGTGGTTGTGGGACTGTGGTAGAATGGGATGTATGAATTGGTTGCAGTGGTGTGGTGGAAGGGTTGCGTAGGAAGGGGTCTTGTATGTTGGCGGGTGGAGGCGTCGTAGGGGTGGTGGATTGGCGGGTGAGCGGTGAGTAGACGGTTTGTCTTGATGGCGTGGTGTGCTGGGCAGGGATGTGTAGGAAGGACGGTAGTGCATTATCAGGAGTAGGTGTACGGATGAAGGGCGGCAGGGTGAAGGATGACTGGGAAGGTGGGGTGGATGCAGAGACTACTTCCGTCGGCCGATTGGAAACTTCATGTTGGGGAGATATTCTAAAGGCATTAACTTGCTGATTTGTAGTCTGGTGCTCCGGGAGTGGGTTCTGGACAATGCCCATACTAGGCTGCTGTTGGGGCTGGGGTTGCTGCTGTTGCGGCTGCTGTTGTTGTGGTTCCTACCTAGCCGTCCTTCGTGCTTTCATTTTTGCAATGAACTTCTTCATTTCTGCCCAGTCAATGCCTCCACTGTCATTCAGATTATAGATATAGTCTTTGAAGTGGAAGCATGCTTCCAGGGTGTGGCCTGGGCCTCAGTAGAACTCACAATACCACGAGGTGTCAATATTGGGCGGCCATTGCAGCCTTTCCCTAGGCAAAGTGAGTGCACCAGCGGCCATTAGGGCATTAAAGATATCTGGTAGGGTTTCTGGTAAAGGGGGGTAGTGAGTCCTTCTTGGGCCATGGGGTTGTCGGGGTGGTTGAGGTTCATAGTTTCCTGGAGGAGGGACCTGATTGTATTGGGGAGGTGCTGGAGGGGGTTGTTGGGGTTGGTACTAGGGTGGAGCGGGCTGCCGGTATTGAGGCTGCAGAGGCTATCGATATTGTGGCTGCAGAGGTTGTTGATGGTACGGGGGAGGTTGTTAATAATGTGGCAGCTGAGGTTGCTGGTAATATGAAGGCTGTTGAGGTTGCTGAGGTTGCTGAGGCTGTTGAGGTAGCTGAGGTGGCGTTCTGAATAGTGATGGGTTGTTGGTTCTTGGAGTGGGTTGTTGGGGTGGTGGGGTTCGGGTGTTGGCGTTGGGTCGGTAGGTGGAAAGATTGGGGCTGCCCATTGCACTCACTTGCTCATTATGAATGACACCGTCTGTTGTGGGACAGCCAATCGGAGCACCACTGGTTTTCTTGAATGACCGAGTCTTGGACTCGAACATGGCCATAATAGGGGAGTCCTTCAGCTGTGTTTGAATATATCGTGCCCTTTCATACAGTTCCTCCATTGTCGTTAGCTTGTTCATGGCCAAGATATGTTTGAATTGAGGCATGGAATTTGCTGTGATCATTTTCACTTGCTCGGCTTCAGATAACGGGTCCCTTAGTCTTTCAGCCAGTGCCCTCCATCTATCAGCAAAATGTGTGAATTCTTCGTCCGTCCTCATATTTTCAGCCACTAGATCGGTAATTGATAGTGCTGGACCAACTCTGTCTCTGTACCTCTGCAAGAATTTCCTCTGCACGGTCTCGAAATCCTCAGCGTCTGTGGGTTCTAATGAATAGAACCACTCAAGGGCGGGCCCGTCCAAGGATCGTCGGAACAAGAAAGCAAGGGCCCGATTATCGCTTTGCCAAAAGGAAGATTCGTACATGAATTCTTTTAGATGCACAAATGGATTGCCGGTGCCATTGTAGCGGCGGTAAATTGGCATCTCAGAGGGAGGAAGGTGAAATACTGGCATGGAAGGGAGCGCCAGTTCGAAGGAGTCTTTAGGTGTGGACATCCTTTTGAAATCTTGTTCGAGCTTACTCACCTTCGCTAAGAGGGCTTGTGCGAGTTGATCAAAAGAAGATTTGGGAGGTGCCCCCGGAGGAAAGTGGTGGGGGGCATCTACCTGAGAAGGATAATGCGTAGAATGGATACCGGTCGGTGGGGAGACATGAGCTGGGACCCGGGGTTGGTGAACGGGCCTTGCCGTGTCGGTGCTTGGCCGAATATAAGGAAGAGGATGCCTCCCCACGGGACTATGGGGGCGGGATTGGATGATGGAATGGGCCCGCGAGGGGGGAGGAGAAGCTCGGGCCGTCGAGTCACGAGCGGATTGAGTCTGGACACCTACATTCGGGTGAGAGAGATGGACAGGATCAACAACAGACTTGCCTTTGAGGGTAGCCTGGACCTCCTGAAGCAGAGAAGCTTGGAGACTCTGGAGGATATCTATGATTTGGGATATATCAAATGGGGAGGAGGTGTTCCCAGCGTCATGCCTTGTCGAGACATGGGGAGGCTGGACATCCATCGCGTTGACCCGCGGACTAGACGGATCAGCATAAGCCTGGTTCTGAATTTGGGGAAGTTGCTGGCCGGGATCATGCAACTCATCATACATATTCTTGTAACTCATACCATCGTTCTCGGCTATTGAGAGGGACCGGCCGGAACGTAGCTTCATGCGAAATTCTAAAGACACAGAGTGTAATTTAACAAGCAACCAACAGACAACTACTCAAACGAGTTTGAGAGAAGGAGTTAATGACTTTTAAATTACAGACTTGAGAAATGATTACGTCCAGTTAAATATTCAATATGTCTTAATATGGATTTTAATGACAGTGTCTCTCCAAAGTAGGCGTGAACCTAAAGTAGGTGAGATGACAACTTCAATATTTTTCTAAACAACTCCCTTGCACGCAATAGGTCTTCTAAACTCGGGTCAACAGAGCGGTACAACCGGCTCAGTCCGCCGTGAGGGAATCTATGGCGTACGGAGACTTACAGAGGTCCCGATGAGAATTCTCTAGCCCAGTGAGACGGAATGCCTAATGGGGAGATAGCCCTCACCGAGAAGGTGTGTGGATCCTAGGGGAGGAGAGAAGGAGGTCTCTCGGCCGAAATGCCTTGCAGATGCAAAACAATACAAAGATAACACAGATGGCAGGAAGACTGGTGCTTTGTGACAGACTGAATCGCGTCCAGTACAGTGGGCGCGATTCAATAAAGGCATCCGTTCTGTTGACCGCGGATCTAACAGCTCCTGGAAGCTGTAAGAGCCTAGGTAACTCCCTCCGGACTCTGTCACGAAAAGCGTCCAATTAGGCCTCCGCGCAAACGAGGAATAGAAAAAGGCGTCTTCTGCACTAGACGCGAATCAAACATACAATCGGAGAACAAAGAAAACAACAGGAAACCTAACAGATACGCTTTCCACAATTCTTATGCGAGGAAGGAGATTTCACATGGGGATGCTTTCTTCAGGTGAAAATAAGTACACGGGGAGAGGATCATGGTGGTATTTTTTTGAATTCTCTTTTTTTTTTTCCTTTTAATCCGCAGATTTCATGTAGGAAGTGTAGCGAAAGCAAATGAAGGAAAAATACGACTACAAAATGGTAATGGCGACGGGAATCCCAAATGGCACCACGTGGGGTGCGGAAAGGGGAAAATTGTACCACGTGGGGTACGAAAGAGGGGCACACGTGGGTGCCGAAGGAGGTAACCGAGATCAAAAGAAGAAGGGTCTCATCGCGATCACCAAGTTGTAGACGGCGTTTTTCCCCGACATCTCCGGAGAACACTCGTCCCACGACGGAAAATAAGGGATTTTTAAAAGGAAATTAGAGGTGGAAAATAGTGGAAATGGGACTGACGGCGTAAAAAATGACAATACAAAAGAAAAGGGGGTGCATGCGTGTGTGCACGAGGAAAGTGTCACGATCGCCAGGTGTACGTAGGCACCGGATGTGATGGGCAGAAAGGAAATGACGCGGTGTACTTACCTTCACCTGAAGAAAAGCGCGGGAATGTGCGGTGGATTCTTGTTCCTCCTTATGCCGGCTGGTCGATGAAGAAGATTCGATGCCGGTTACCTCGCAAAAGGGAAAACAACATACAAGTAAAAGGGAGGTTAGACTAACTATGAAGCGCAGTAAATGTTTGTGGATTAAAGTGTGGAAAAACATGTAAATAAAAAGTAACACACCTCGTGGAGGTAGTTTTAAACCTCTAGGGAGTAGGTGGATGAAAGAAATACATTGTGTGTGGGTGTGAAAATGTGCAATGCATGCGCTAACTAACACGAAAAAAAAAAGAAGGAAAAGGAGGAAAAGGGAATCAAAGAAGAGGGAGAGGAGGAGTGGCGGCGTAGCCCGATGGTGAGGTGATGAGGATGCGGGTGACGTCGGTGTGGCTCCCCCGCTACTCCCTGACACTCAAGGAGCTCCGGCTCACGAAAGAGACGATGTGAAGGCGACGTGTGCGTAGCGTGCCGCCTTCGGAACACCAGCTTCCGAGCCGATGAAATCCCACCTTAGAAGTTGGAGAGTTGAAGTCCGGAGGTCGGGGTGGGAATTTGGCAGGGCTTCACCATGGTTCCGATCTCTCTGAAATGAGGATCTCTCGGGTTTGTATTTATAGCCAAAATCGCGTCCAATCTAGAGGCCGCCTATTACAACTTAAAGGCGTCTGCCTGACAGGCCGCGTTTCATAAAATCACTTGATTTGTGCGTGATTAGACATTTTCATGATGATCGTAGCTGTAAGCTAGGTTCTGAATCGTGTCTGGGTGGCTGGCCGCGTTTTCTTAGGTAAATCGAATCTTTGATGAAATCCGATATTTGATTTGATATTTATAAAACGCGGCGAGCCGCCCAGATGTTTTTTAAACAGACATCATGATTGCTGACATGGCGTCCATTTAATGGAGCTGACAGGGCGCGGTCAGAATTTTTAATGATCAGCTCTGTAAATGGGCGTCCTCTACTTTGGCCTCGAATAGATGAAGCTCGGACAGACCCTCGAAAAGAGATCTCAAAACCTTAGAAAAAATCTAGAAAGATAGAAAAATCACTCACGAGGTTAATGGAGAAGAGCCACTTCGAGGCGTCATGGTATAACACGGAATTTGCTTGATGTGTTGCCAAATTGGCGTGTCTACACTTCTCCTCTCTTCACTCTCTCTGTGTAGTCATTGTAAATATGGGGGAGAGTCTGTGGCCGAGAGCTAGTGTTCTTAGTGCTCATCTTGTAATAGCTCTTGGTCTATTATTTCTTTTCTAAGAAAGATTTCTGTCCAACTGTAGGATTGTTTACAGTGTAGAACCTAGCTGGGGGTTTAAGTCTAGTAGAACCGCACTGGGATTTGTACCAGGAGGTTGGCTTCTTGACCTGTAAAAGAAGTGGGCTGCCTTCTTGCCCGGGAAAAAGAAGAAGATTAGTTGGGGTGCTAGGTGTTGTATTGTCCTTGAGGGGGAATGTACCCTTGGTTAGTGAAATCCCAAGAGATTGCTTGGGGACTGGACGTAGGACTTCCATGTGGGAAGGGCCGAACTAGAATAAATTCCCTATGTCCTTTGTATGATTGTTTATTTGCTTCCGCACTGCTACTCTCTATCTCACTCAACTAACCAAACTTTCAAGTGATAATTTTCTATGTTTTCAGACTTCAGAAAAACCTATTCACCCCCCCACCCCCTCTAGGTTAGCTTGCTGCCGTACTAAAAGGGCCAACAAAGACATCTGGAATGGCTTCGGGCAACAGATGATAATGGGCTTGTTTTGGGCCAAGTGGATATTGTGATGGATGGGCAGTGGATGGCGTGGTGCGGCGGCACAAGCGAGGTGGTTGTTCTTATGGAAGTGGAGCGAGTTGGCTATATGGAGGTGGAGGTGTATAGTGGTTAGCGGAGTGAGTAGACATGGGGTGGCGGATGGCATCAACTTGGGCATGGGTTTGGACTCTCTCATAGGTGCACCCTTGAAATGTGCAACTGGTTTGTTGAGCCTCAAACGAGGATGGCATGAGGGAGTCAATGAGTTGGGTTTTAACAAAGCGAGCCCGATTGTATAGTTGTTGCATGGAAATGATGTTGTTCATAGCCAAAATGTGGCGGTACATGGGTGTTGAATTGGCAATGATGAGCTTGATCTTCTCTTCCTTTGGGATATGCATCTAGACACATGTGGATGTTTGACGCCACCAGTCGACATAAGTCGCAAACTCTTCATCAGGCTTCATCTGCTTAGCCACTAGATCGGCCATTGAATACTCGGGCCTGACCCAATCTTGGTATTGTTGTATGAATCTAACATTGACGACTTCAAAATCCTCGACTTCATTGGGAGGCAGTGAATAAAACCACTCCAGAGAGGGTCCATCCAATGACTGCCTAAAAGGATAAGCCAATAAGCGACGATCATGCCAATAGGACACAAACTCTTAGAGAAACTCCTTCAAATGGATGTAAGGGTCTCCGGCTCCACTATATTTGCGATAAACGGGGAGTTGAGAGAGTGGAGGGATCCGGAGACCATGGAAATCAGAGAGTGTATCATTAAAGGAGGATTTGGGATTTAACTGCCTCCGCAAGTCGCTAAGCTCTCGCTTCATGGACTCGAACTCGGATTGGAAGTCCTGAGCCAAGGTGGATTGTAGATAGCGAGGGCCAACCTAGGAATGAGAGCAGAGTCGAGAGTCAAGGTCCAGACCAGATTGAGCATAATGGGCCAATTGTAATGCTGTGGGTTGAATAGAAGGGTGGTCCAATTCAGGAGTGACAACGTGAGGGGCTCTAGAATGAGCAGGATATTGTGGGTCTGTTGGGTCCATCTTGGTAGAAGACTATAGAGCAAAGGTGGACTCGCGGGCCTGGTCAGGGCCCATTTCAAGCAGGAGGCGCTCCAATTCAGCAACCTGATCAGAGGACGATGGTGATGGGACAGAGTGGGAAAAGGCACTCTCATCGGCCTGGTGGGCCCTATACTTGGTTGAATTTGAATGTTGCGGTGCATGAGGAGGGGAGGTTGGAGGATAGGTGAAGTGGAAAGGAGCCATGAGAGGATGAGAATGGGGGAATTAAAATGATACACTAAAATACAAATAAGGGGTACAAGAATAGTTATAATCACACAAGAAGGGGATGAGAAGAGTGTTCTCAAGCAAACACCCAAGTTAACATGATACGCGTTAGAATTTTAGGGTTATCACTTAGCCTTTTAATAGATTGATTTAATTGAATTGCACTCGGCCAAAGAGGAACCCTAATAGGTGTGTACTCAAGTACTCTGGGATGACAAATGGGGTGACACACACAAACCTCACACGAATACGACCTAGACAAAGGGGAGCACCAAGTACAACCAGCCTGGTAGCTGCAATGTGCGTACGACAACGGGGACTTACAAAGGCCCTTGATAGCAAGCCCAGGTCAGCCCACAAGTACTCGCAAGCGAGAGGGTCTCCACTACCAAGGAAGAGTCCTATCTACACATGAAGAGTATGCATGAACCTAGGTGCACTGCGGTGCATGCAAATTCTAGCCTAGAAACTAACAAAATAAGGATGAAAAAAACACTAAAACATCAAATTTTACGAAGAGATAGGCATGTCAGAATCATGGAACATGAAAAATAATTAGAAAACCTGAATGAAACCAACTCAGTATGACGTACCTGAAGTGTATCCTCCCGAAGTACCGCGTCTATGCCCAGAGCCCAAAACGACAAAAAATTAAATAAAAAATCAAGGGAAAAAAAAAAAAAAAAAAACTACACATACACCAAGCATGGGGAAGGCACAAACAGCAATGTGATGGGCACTAGAAGTCCCACTATGATCGCCAAAAGGTGTAATTATAGGGTTGTGCGCCCCCTCGAAACACACAACATGGTCTATGTTCACAGCATGATATGAGGATGTGATCGCCACCTAACAAGTTTCCCGAAGATATAGATGAAGACTAAGGCTAACATGCTAGGAAAAGGAACTGAGAAGCGGGCACTTACTGATGTAGTGACGGGAAGAACCGTCATGATATGATGACTATCGCGATGCCCCGATCGGGTGTGTTCTCCTTATCGCGACGTAGGATGTTGACGCCTTCTCAACAGTGCGGGAGATCAGTGGAGGGACCTTCTTCCTACTCTCCAGCCAGCTAGAGAACAAGAGCTCCTCATCTATCCTTGCTTTAGTACTTGCCAAAGCAACGAAACACCAAGAAGAAACCCTATTAGACCTTATTTAAGTGAAGCATCTATTCAAAATGAAATGAAAAAGATGAAGCATGGGGGGAACAAACTTGGGGGGTGTTTTGAAACCCCTTGGGTTGCATAAAAATGTGGGAAAGAAAAGATATACCTCTATCTAAAAGAAAATAACAACATGCATGAAGGGAAAATGAAGAGAAATGAGGAGGAAAAAGGGGCAACTCCCAGGCTGTAGAAGGATGCTTTTGGTCATGTAGCAGCCTTTGAAGAAGGTGGAAGTCGCCTCCTCAGCCACCAAGCTCCATACTTGAAGAAAGAAGCACGACTTGATGAAGAGGATAATGAGAAAATGGGTGGAAATGGGAGGGCTACGAGCTAAGGGGAAGCTCTGGGGAGATTTTGGCAGCACTTCATGGTATCTAGGGGTTCCCTCCTCCTTCTGAAAGGGTAGGGTCACTTATATAGAAAGGAGAGAGAAAATCCTGTCCATAAGTGATAATGGCTCATGCAAATAATAAAAAGTCAAGTAAATTGTAACGCCCCAAAAATTTTAATTATTGAGAAAATATGAATAATGTGGTTATTACACATTAATATTATCATTAGATTGAAATAATTAAAATTTAGGATTAATTAGTGTTAATAAACGTTACCCCAGTGTCGTACACAGAGGTACGCGCTTCGACAGGGCGACACCGAAAAACTATAAAGAAATTGAAATTCGAGAACACCATAATTTCTAGAAAAATATGGTGATATCAAAAATGTAAATATCCAGATTTGTTGACATACGAATTTCGAGATTAAGCCGACGCAACTATTTTCTGGGTAATTTTTCACCCAGTGTAAAATAAAATCTAAAAATTAAACTAAAATCACCATAATTTGTAAAACCATCACATTATTCTATGGTTAAAATTTTAATACAAATAGACACCTTTTGAATATAGTTACATAAGGTCTAATGGGCCAGCTAATTTATGGTCCAATTACGGTGGGGATTTTCTGGGAATTATGGGTTGCTTACGTGGGGAGTGATGAGTGGGCCACCTTAGCTGGGTAAAAGATCTACACGTAATTCCCTTAGGTGTAAGCCTTGCAACTTGCATGCTAAACGTGTTAACGTGCCGTTGTGCATGGGAAGCCAGGAGAACTATAAAAATTCCCCAACAGCCGTCATACAAGCTTTTCTCTCTTCCACTGCTGTTGCACTTGCTAGTCTTCCTACTGTGGGTGTTGCCTTTGCTTTGTGGGAGCAGTTGCTGCTGGAGCTGGCGTGGCTGTTAGTGGAGCTACTACTTCTCCTGGAGGAGTGGCAAATTGTAGCTACTGGTGGGCTACTGATAGCAACCTTAGTCTCTTCTCCTTTCTGCTGGTTGTGACCCCATCGAAGTGGAAAGTTTCATCCTTTAAGCTAGGTAGGATTCACTTCCTATTTTCTTCTTCTTCTTCCTACATCTCATCCTTGGTTCAGTGGTTTGAAGTTAACTTGTCCCCATGCATATACTATTTTCCAGATCTAGGAAGTGGTTCCATGATAGTTCTTTCTACCTTCATTAAGTTGGTTCAGTTAGTGACCATGTTAGTCTCAAGTGTGTGTATCTTGGTAAATGATTGGTAGAGGTAGAGAAGATTTCTAGAAGAATTGCTCTTCCAGTAATCTTCTTCCTTGAGTTTTCGTCATCCATGTATACCATGTCGAATTTCTTTTCCTTCATTTCCTTGTGTCATTGGCTTGGTATTTTGAGGTTAAGATTATGCTTGTATAATGTCATAGACATAGTAGGAATTGTAGGTAAGCTTGATAGAACATTCCTTGGTAGTTTTGACCATTTTCTGGAAGAGTATACAGCACCTGTCGACAGCCCTGACTTTGCCTGTCGACAAGACCATGTTCCAGAACCCAGGGTGTGTTGTGCAGCAATACCTATCGACAGATAAGAAGTACCTATCGACAGGTAGCAGCCAGACCCAAGTTTCTACTTCTGGGAAACAGTACCTGTCGATAGGTCTTCCTTGGCTGTCGACATGCCTGATTCATGTTTCCAGTACTTACCTTGGTTTAAACCCATGCTGATACAACACACAATTAGCCTAGCTACTTGCCCATCTAATCTTTGTTGTTTCTACCACTTAAACACTTGATAGAACTACTCAATTTTCTTTCATCCTTACCTTGAGTTATTTTTTAAGAGTTCCAAATACAATTGACTGTTGTAAAGTTATCAACTTTTGTGATCAGTGAAAATAGTCTCCAACTTCCTGTTTTGTGAGATATGTTGAGTACTTATGTACCCCAATTGAGCCATTACAAGAGTGAGTGTGTTATGATGACAAGTTGTGGGTCTTTGGACTCATTTGAGAAATATGCCTGTGCAAATAGGGCTGGTCCAGTCCTGGGAGGAGCACCCAAATTCGTTAGTGGCCGCGCGGGAACGATAAAGGACAAGTGAATGTTGGCATACATCATTATGTGCTTGATTAGTCATCATGTCATCTATGTGTGTGTGAATGTGTATTTGAATCAGAACTTAATTGTCATCTTGAAATCTTGATCATGCTTCCACATTACTCTTGTTCTACATGTGTTATTTAATTGACAAGTTTGTTCAATCGTTTGGATATACAGTGTTAGTGACAACCAAGTTCTTACCTTGAGATTATACATCTTAGCCTATGATTAAAGGACTTCAATTCTACTGGGCTAGTTAGCTCACTCATCCTACCTTTTTCAGGTAGTCAAGATGGAGTGGAATCTAAAGGGGATTTGTGTGTTGAGTGGATTGCTCATCGTCAAGCAATCCTTCATCTTTTATCTTTCTTATAGATAGTATGGAATGTAATAATTTTACAGTTTACTTCTATCTGCTCCTCGTAGAGACTATAATGAGGAGCACCATGTAAAAAGCTTCCGCTAAGTTAGTTGTGTATAAATAAACTTTTGTGATAATTCTCGTACTTAATATCTGTCATTTTCAGTAAATAGACTTTTACTAGGACATGACAGAAATATGCATGGGAAGAGTCCTAGGAGGGTTCCAAGGTGAGATGGAACCTCAAATTGCGGCTGGGGGGTTGGGAGGTTGCTTGTGGATGAAGATAAGGCCAATGGAGGATAAAGTGGAGGTATTTGCGGAGGCCAGCGCATGCAGACCATGTCGCAATGGGTCGTAGGGATGCGACAAGGATTGTCGCGGCAGGCACGGTGGTCGCGACCATGAATATACGTGAACAAATATGCATGGGCTCTCATGACGACCAGGAAGGACGTGACCCGACCTGTCGCGTTAAGTATGACCAATTATTTTGGAATTTTGATCGACTATTTAGGAAAATAATAGATTATTTATGGAATTTAATCGGTTAAATGGCATGAACGCGACCCTCAAGGTCGTCGCGTTAAGATCTGAGGGTTGAAACTCTGGCACAAGGACTCTAAAAGTGATAATTGAATGAGACAACCTGAGAATTGGATTTTAATGGGCTCAAAACGTGGCTAACAAATGGGCTCAAGGTGAGTGACCAACTTGGGGCTCATTAAGGGAACAAGAAATATGGTTTGACTTATGGGCCAGAATCGGGTGTCTACAGCGGTGAGACGCCTTTGGGGACTCGCAACAACTTAAAGAAGGGGAAGTTCCTTTCTGCTGCTTGGGATATGAACATGTTGAGGGCTGCGAGATGTCCGGTGAGCCATTGGACGTCGCGTATCGTCTTCGGGCTGTTCATCCCCAAGATTGCCTAAATCTTCTTGGTGTTCACCTCAATTCCTCTGTTAAACACTAGGAATCCGATGAACTTTCCTGATTGGACTCTGAAGGCGCACTGGGCTGGGTTGAGCTTCATATTGTACCTCTGCAGAGCTGCGAAAGTTTCTTCCAGATCAATGAGGTGACTGATGCCCATGTGTGTCTTGACCAGCATGTCTTTGACATAAACTTCCATGTTGTGCCCGATCTGCCATTCGAACATCTTGTTGACCAACGGTTGATATGTTGCGCCCACGTTCTTCAACCTGAATGACATTCTGGTGAAGCAGTAAAGGCCGAGGTCAGTCACCAACGTTGTGGCGTCTTGATTTGGGGGATACAAGTTGATCTGGTGATAACCAGAGTAGGCATCTAGAAAACTAAGAAGCTCGTGCCCGAACGTCGCATCTACCAGCTAATCTATGCATGGCAAAGGAAAGGTGTCCTTCAGCATTGCTTTATTGAGATCATTGTAGTCCACACACACTCGCCACTTACCGTTGACCTTGTGGACGAGGACTACATTAGAGATCCACCTCGGATACTGAGCCTCTCAGAGGAGGCCGGTTGATCGGCTCTTGGTGATGTGATCATAGACACATTCTCTATTGTACGGGCGGTATCCGTTGTAGCAACTCTAAATTTTAAATTTTGATAAATGAAGTTAAATTAAAAGAAAATGTGAATAATTAAAACCCATTAAGTAAAAATAAGTTATGGGTTTACACTAATGGTCCAAGTATGAACTAATGGGCCTAAAAGCTAGAGCCCAATGATGGATTGGAGATAATTAAGCCTAATATCGTACCTAAATTATTAATAAATTAAGAAGGTTAAGATAATCATTATTTTAACTCATAATTATCCCAAAAAGAGTCATAGGCCTATTCTAACCCCTTGGCCATGGATCTAGAGCCCACCCCTAGTCAAATGGAAAGATAAATGCTAGAGAAAGGGAGATAATTATATGAAATTCGAAGTTGGATGAGAGGAAAGTGTTTAAGAATATTGGAGACTTAAAACATACAAATACTCCTCTATTTCATACCTAGCCAACCCTAGACACCTTCTGAAGCTTGGAGAATGAGGAAGAGGAGCTTTTGGACATGGAGAGCAAGGAGACGGAGGCTTGGAACGAAGAGCTTCTTCAACTTCTTCACTCTTCTTACCCTAGGATTTCAAAGCACTCAAAGGTAGGCAATATCTCAAGTAAAAACAAATTTATTTCGACCATAGGTAGACCATGATCCAAGCATCGAAAGCCCCATATTTTCCCCAATTTTCATCATGCCATTCATGAGTATTTTGTACTCAAAGTTCTGTTAAGAACATGTACCCGACTTGACTTGTTTACACTAAATCCATGTACATGCTTGATCTCGTGCCTTAGAACTTTTATTGTACATGCTACTTGATGTCAATAATCTAATGATTCCATTTTCTCCAATTTCTATAAAGTAATCCTCCCCAATTAAATCATTTTTCATCACTGTGTATGATTTTGGTCCATCATGAAGAACCTGTTAATAGCATGACCATACCCTGTTTGAAATCTAAATACTCCGTACTGTCAATACCTCTACATGTCTACTTTCATTTAAAACAAATTTTGTGATTTTTCATAATGTATACGAATTTATATGAATTTTTGAAGAGCACTGTGTCAAGCTCTTGACTGCATGGACCGCAGCCCAAGGAGATCTGTGCAAGTTCCTGATCTCGGGCCGAGACCCTAAGAACGCGATGACTCGATAGGTCGCGTTCTCAACCGGATTGCGACAAGTCCTCACGTCGCATTCTTAATGCGACGGGACCCTGCATCGCGATCTTCTGATCACGTCGGTCTCTACCTGAACGCGTCACCCCGACACGTCGCGACGAGAACCTTGTCGTCGCGTCGGCGTCTTGGCTGAATCGGATCGCGTCAGCTCATCGATCACAACTTGAACGTCATGGCCGTCGCGTCGACCTAGCCTGTCACGACCTGAACGCGACGCTGGCCAACGTCGCGACCTTACTGTTTGTCCAGAAACCCTAATTTGCATGCAAACTATGTTAATCATGCCATAAAATCATTGTTTAACCCTTGTAATATACTGTTATGAACAATAACAACGTGTTAATGAACATTTGCTAATATTCACATGATTTTGTTAATGTAAAGATGTGGGCACAACATTCTCTTACTAGCTTGAGTCTCTTACACATGCACACCCTAAACGTGAATTTTCGCCATGAGACCTTACTGAAATTACCCAATAATTTATCTAGTAATTAAGTGCAATTAATCATGTAAATTTTCCTATTTATTTAAATGAACTTGTCTTCATTTTATTCGCTTGATCTGAATACTGTTATCACATCCCTCTTCCTTCGAGCACTCGAGGCAAGACGGACAACGTTTCTATACACACTTTATCTTGGCTTCGACGACCTTTCCATTGGGAATACTCCTGACATGACCAGAAGCTCCTTGTCGAGGCCTCCGTAAGACTCCTTAACTTTGGCGGACATCCATTGCCGACGAGCATGTTGTACCATCAATACCTATTTTACCTTTAGGGATCCGCATGATCCAATGGCCATAGATTGTTCTCTCTTACCTTGAGATCACGCTGGACCTCTGGCCTGTGTTTGTAGCACAGATATTGGGCAGTGGTGACTTCCACCGGACTGTCGACACACAATTGTGTTGTGCAACTGTTACTATCGCCTGTTTAAAGTAGATTTACGAATGAGACCCTCATTCTCATCTACTCTCTTTACACTCTCATCTATTCACGTTCTCTCTATACTCTCATCTATTCTTCAATTACTCTCATCTATTCTTGGCACTCTATTTGGCCATCATTTGATTATCTGTGATAATAAACATAATCATGCCAGGCAACATTATAAAGGGCCCGATCTGATCCTGGGAGGAGCGACCGAAAGGCTATTTACTCGCGGGGGTTTAATGATCAGAGTGTGCGGCATAACACCTAGGTGCCATACTATCAAGATTTAATTGAAGACAAACAATCAAAGTACCATGTTCTCACGGTTGAAGGAATATCAACCAATGTGCTATCGTGACTAGTGCACTTTTGTGCAACCATACATGCTACCTCGTTATATGGCCAATTCGTTAGCATGCTTGTTGTGCTATTTTCATGTGAAAATACTATTGTCTCTTGCTATCATTTGACATTACTCTCGTGACTATAGTTGATCGTTCTCTCTAGTTGCCTTGCCTTACAAGACGTTAATCACTTAAAGCATGCATGTTTATATGAGATATTAAGTCCTACTGGGCGATTATCGCTCATCTTGCACTATTTATTTCATGTGTTTCAGGTGAGTTTGATGCGGACTACCACACGCATGAAGAAGGGGAAGAGCAAGAGTGACCAGTCATTTTGTCAACCAATGCTTTTGGTAGCTAGTTAGATAGTTTAGCGGTTTTGTTTTAAATAAAGTACTTTGGACCCATAGTTTTGTCTATGAATTAGTGAATGTAAAATAATTAGTGGAATTATCAATAAAGTTGGTTTATTTGACATTATTTCAAATTGTGCAATGGTTTGATGTCTATTTCTCACTCTATACTATTTATTTAACTATTTATCGCTTCGATATTCCGTGTCGGGGAGTTACAGTTTTATGGTATCAGAGCCTAGGTTGTTCTTAAGTGTAGGATGATCTAGGTTTGACCTGCCTTGACTAAAGTCAATTATCATACCTATGTGAGAGAGGGTTAGAACCATGGGTATTAAGTTAAATAAATTCACACACGCACGAACTTAGTTCAATTTCAATATCTTACATTAAAATTTCTCTTGAAGGAACTTAGAACATTAGCAATGGTAGCGGAGCATGCACAACTCCTTGACATGCAACAAACGATTTAGGAACTGACTCGAGCCCTAATGCAAGCTACACGGGGAGGTGATGGTAATCGAGGAGCTGGAGATTTACACAGGAACTTTCGAAGCATGAACCCGCCTCGGTTCAGTGGGACCACTGACCTATATGAGGCAGAACATTGGTTGAAGGAAACATAACACATTTTCCATGTCATGCAATGCACGGATGATGATAAATTATTGCTTGCTACCTTTCAATTAGAAAGAGACTCCCGTGTGTTGTGGGAGTCTGTGGAGGCCACTCAGGCGGATGCACAATTCACTTGGGATGAATTCAAGGGACAATTCAACTCCAAATATTTCTCAGAATGCGTACAAGCATGAAAGGCTGTTAAATTTGCTGCACTAAATCAAAGGAATCTCTTACTTGTCGAATATGAAGGTCAACTCTCTCGATTGGCATGATATGCCAATCACCTTGTCAACACCGAGAAGATGAAGGCGAGATGATTCCTTAATGAGCTCAGGCCTTCATACATCACTCAACTTGCACCGCTCAACATTCATACCTATGGCGAGATGGTTAAGAAGGCCCAGCTGCTGGAGGATGCAATCGATCTCACTGATCGCATCAAGGGTAGAATCGTCAAGAAGGAACAAGCCTCGGGTTCCTCAAGAAGAACAACCAACAGAAAGAAACATCCGTTGAGCATCAACGATGGGCCAAGCCAAGAGTGGAAGCCCAAGATTTTCACTCCCACTGCCCCAAACAAGCCCAAGTGCAAGCATTGTGATAAGCCTGGTCACACTGCCGAAGAGTGCTAAAGGCAGGTGCGTGCCTGCTTTGCGGAAGTCGCAAGCATCGCTTTCCCAAGTGTCCCATGCTCAAGGAAAATGTCAAACGTCCTAATGGGCAAAAGAAACAAGGCAGACTTCAAGATGTGCACGAAGTGGAGACCACTAAAGAGGGTGGAGTGGTGGAAGGTACATTACAAGTCTTTTCTCAATCAGTATTTGTTTTGTTTGATATTGATGCTACACACTCATTCATATCACAAGCATTTGCTGATACCCTGAATGTCAAACCTACACCTATGGGTTTGAATTTCCCGTCACAACCCCACTGGGAGAGAAGGCCAAATTGAACAAATATTTTCCATTAGTTGATGTAATGATCGAAGAACTTAATCTAAGAGCCAACCTAGTATGTATGCCCATGGAAGACTATGATGTCATATTAGGAGCCGGTTGGCTTTCTACTTATGGGGCTAGTGTTGATTGTAGAAGAGGGAAGATTCCGTTTAGTGAATTCCCTAAGTTGTCCTTCACGGGATGGAGACATAAGAGGCACTTGTCTCTAGTCTCTGCTATTCGGGCACAAGGCATGATTAGGAAGGATGTGTGGCTTTCCTCGCCACTATAGTAGTTGAAAAGAAAACACCCAAGGTAGCAGACATACACATAGTACAAGACTACTCCGACATATTCCCCGATGAGCTGTCAGGCATCCAACCTGAATGAGATGTGAATTTCTCTATCGATCTGACCTCTGGAGCTGCATTGGTGTCACGTCAACCATATAGAATGTCTTCTGCCAAGCTGAAGGAACTGAAGGAGCGATTGATGGAGTTACTGGAAAAAGGTTTCATTAGACCAAATGCTTCCCCTTGGGGAGCACCAGTTTTATTTGTCAAGAAGAATGATGGATTTATCAGATTATGCATTGACTACATGCAGTTGAACCAGCTGACTATCAAGAACAAATATCCTCTGCCTCACGTCGATGAATTATTTGATCAAATATCAGGAGCCAAATATTTTTCTAAGATTGACCTTAGGTCGGGATATCATCAGATGAGAATCAAGGATACCGATATTTATAAGACGACTTTCAGGAGCAGGTACGGACATTATGAATTGATCGTTATGCCTTTTGGTCTAACAAATGCTCCTGTAGCTTTCATGCAACTGATGAACAGTATCTGTCGGCCATACCTCGACAAATTCGTTGTGGTATTTGTTGATGATATTCTTATATATTTCAAGACCAATGAAGAGCACGAGGAGCATCTGAGGGTCTCTCTACAGATCTTTCCCGACAACAAGCTCTATGCAAAATTGAGCAAGTGTGAGTTCTGGCTCAAAGAAGTTTCATTTCTAGGCCATGTCATATCTAAGGATGGTATCGATGTTGATCCTTCCAAGGGTTAAGCCGTACTCAATTGGGAAAGACCTACCAATGTTACAGAGATTAGAAGCTTTTTGGGACTGGCTGGCTATTACAGGCGGTTCATAAAAGATTTCTCCAAGATTGCTATGCCTCTTACTCGCCTTACACGAAAGGAGAACCCTTATGTTTGGAGCAAGGAATGTGAGAAGAGCTTTCAGACATTGAAGAAATGCTTGACATCTGCACCTATCCTTGCTTTACCAGTCGAGGGTGAATGATTCTCAGTCTACACTGATGCATCTGGAATTGGTCTAGGCTGTGTTTTAATGCAGAATGAGACGGTAATAGCTTATTCATCTTGACAGTTGAAGCCTCATGAGGTCAACTACCCTATCCATGACCTAGAACTAGCTGCAGTTGTCTTTGCATTAAAGATCTGAAGACACTATCTCTATAGAGAACAATTCATTGTCTACTCAGATCATAAAAGCTTGAAGTATCTATTCTCTCAGAAAGAGCTCAATATGAGACAGAGGAGATGGTTGGAGTATCTGAAGGATTTTGATTTCAATATTCAATATCACCCTGGCAAGGGTAATGCTGTAGCAGATGCGCTTAGTAGGAAGCTTGTGGCATCCATATCCTGTTTAGTCATGGGTGAGATGCAATTGCTAGAACAATTCGCTAGATTAGACATAAATATTGAAATCAGATAGATAGCTGATGATTTCTCCATCACTCAGTTTGTTATTTTATGGCAGGACGTGTGTGCCTGCAATGAAACTGATGGGAGATGAAGCCCACAAGACCAAGTATACTATCCACCCAGGTGCAACCAAGATGTACCAAGACATGAAAAGATCATTTTGGTGGACGAACATGTAACGTGAGATTACTGAGCATGCCGCGCACTGCCTCACCTTCTCAACAAGTCAAAATAGAGCACTGACGACCCGCTGGTGTTCTCAGACCTCTGGACATACCAGAATGGAAGTGGGAGAGCATCGAGATGGACTTCATCATGGGTTACCCCGAACTCGTGGTGGACATGATGCTATTTGGGTCATAGTAGACCAACTAACTAAGTCCGCACATTTCTTAGCAATCAACAGTACATGTAGTGTGGATGTGTTAGCTGCATTATATGTAAAGGAGATTGTGAGACTTCATGGAGTCCCTATATCCATAGTCTCTGATCGTGACCCAATGTTTACCTCTCATTTTTGGAAAGGACTTCAAGCTGCACTCGGTACTAAACTTAACTTTAGTACTGCGTTCCATCCACAGACAGATGGGCAGATCGAGAGGACAAACCAGATCGTGGAAGACATGCTGCAGGCATGTACTATAGATTTTGAAGGATACTAAAATTAGAAACTATCATTAATGGAGTTGGCATACAATAACAGTTATCAAGCAAGTATCAAGATGGCTCCATTTGAAGCATTGTATGGTAGAAGTTGTAGATCACCTGTGTGCTGGAATGAAGTGGCCGAACAATAATGGTTGGGACCTAACTTAGTGCAAAGTACTAGCAGAGATATACAACTCATCAGAGATAGAATCAAAATAGCCCAGTCCAGGCAAAAGAGCTATGTAGACAAAAGAAGAAGGGACTTAAAATTTCAAATCGGAGAACATGTACTGCTCGAAGTATCCCAACCAGAGGATTTCAAAGATTTGGAATCAAAGGCAAGTTAAGGCCAAGATTCATAGGACCTTTTGAAGTACTTGAGAGAGTTGGCGAAGTGGCTTATCATATGGCTTTACCTCCACAATATTCTACCGTACATAATGTTTTCGATGTATCTATGCTAAGGAAGTATGTGTACGATCCAACCTATGTGATTCGCTATGATGATATAGTCCTACATAAAGATATGACCTATAAAGAGTAGCCAGTCGAAATACTGGACAAGAAGATACAACAACTGCGGAATCGGCCTATATCTGTGGTAAAGATACTCTGGAATAGTCATGGAGTTGAAGAACCACGTGGGAACCTGAAGCGATAGTGAGACGAAACTATCTGGATCTATTCAGTAAGTCATTCTTCCTCTTATGATCATATGAATTTGATGACTAAATTCCTTTTAAGGGAGGGAGGATGTAGCAACTCTAAATTTTAAATTTCGATAAATGAATTTAAATTAAAAGAAAATGTAAATAATTAAAACCTATTAAGTAAAAATAAGTGATGGGTTTACACTAATGGTCCAAGTATGAACTAATGGGCCCAAAAGCTAGAGCCCAATGATGGATTGGAGACAATTAAGCCTAATTTCATACCAAAATTATTAATAAATTAAGAAGGGTTAAGATAATCATTATTTTAACTCATAATTATCTCAAAAAGAGTCCTAGGCCTATCCTAACCCCTTGGCCACGGATCTAGAGCCCACCCCTAGTCAAATGGAAAGATAAATGCTAGAAAAAGAGAGATAATTATAGGAAATTCAGAGTTGGATGAGTGGAAAGAGTTTTAAGTGTATTGGAGACTTAAAGCATACAAATACTCCTCTATTTTATACCTAGCCAACCCTAAACACCTTCTGAAGCTTGGAGAACGAGGAAGAGGAGCTTTTGGACATAGAGAGCAAGGAGAAAGAGGCTTGGAACGAAGAGCTTCTTCAAGTTCTTCACTCTTCTTACCTTAGGATTTCAAAGTGCTCAAAAGTAGGCAATCTCTCAAGTAAAAAAAAAAAAAATTCAACCATAGGTAGACCATGTTCTAAGCATCAAAAGCCCCATATTTTCCCCAATTTTGTCATGCCATTCATGAGTATTTCGTACTCAAAGTTATGTTAAGAACATGTATCCAACTTTACTTGTTTACCCTAAATCCATGTCCATGCTTGATCTTGTGCCTTGGAACTTTTATTGTACATGCTACTTGATGTAAAGAATCTAATGATTCCATTTTCCCCAATTTCTATCAAGTAATCCTCTCCAATTAAATCATTTTTCATCACTGTGTATGATTTTGGTCCATTGTGAAGAACCTGTTTATAGCATGAGCATACCTTGTCAAAAATCTAATTACTCCATATTGTCAATACCTCTATATGTCTAATTTCATTTAAAACTAATTTCATGATTTTTCATCATGTATACGAATGTATATGAATTTTTGAAGAGCACTATGTCAAGCTCTTGACTACATGGACCACAGCCCAAGGAGATTTGTTCAAGTTCTTGATCTCGGGCCGTGACCCTGAGAATGTGACGACCTAATAGGTTGCATTCTCAACCGGGTCGCGACAAAGCCTCACGTCACATTCTTAACGTGACGGGACCCTACATCATGATCTTTTGATCACGTCAGTCTCAACCTGAACGCGTCGCCCCGACACGTCTCGACGAGATCCTTGTCGTCGCATCGGTGTCTCGGATGAACTGGCTTGCGTCAGGTCTTTGATCGCGACCTGAACGCATCGGCCCGACCTGTCGCAACCAGATCATGGCCGTCGCATCGGCCCATCCTGTTACGACCTGAATGCAATGCTGGCCGACGTCGCAACCATACTGTCTGTCCAGAAACCCTAATTTGTATGCAAACCATGTTAATCATGCCATAAAATCATTGTTTAACCCCAGTAATACACCGTTATGAACAGCAACATTGTGTTAATGAACATTTTCTAATAATCACATGATTTTATTAATTAAAAGATGTGTGCACAACACTCTCTTGCTAGCTTGATTCTCTTACATATGCACACCCTAAACGTGAATTTTTGCCATGAGATCTTACTAAAATTACCCAATAATTTATCTGGTAATTAAGTGTAATTAATCATGTAAATTTCCCTATTTATTTAAATGAACTTGTCTTCATTTTATTCGCTTGATTTGAATACCGTTATCGCATCCCTCTGCCTTTGAGAACTCGAGGCAAGAGGGACAACGTTTCTATACACACTTTATCTTGGCATCGACGAGCTCTCCGTTGAGAATACTCCTGACAAGACTAGGAACTCCTTGTCGAGGACTCCGTAAGACTCCTTGGTTTTGGCGGACGTCCATTGCCGACGAGCAGGTTGTACCATCAATACCTATTTTACCTTTAGGGATAAGCATGATCCAACGGCCTTAGATTGTTCTCTCTTACCTTGAGATGACGTCGGACCTCTGGCCTGTGTTCGTAGCATGGCTATTGGATGGTGGTGACTTCCCTTGGACTACCGGCACGTGATTGTGTTGTGCAACTATTACTATCGCCTATTTAAAGTCGATTTACAAATGATACCCTCATTCTCATCTACTCTCTTCTATTCACGTTCTCTCCATACTCTTATCTATTCTTCAATTACTCTCATCTATTCTTGGAACTCTATTTGGCCATCACTTGATTGTCTAAGATAACAAGCATAATCATGTCAGACAACATTATAAAGGGCCCGATCTGGTCTTGGGAGGAGCGCCAAAAAGGCTATTTACTCATGGGGGTTTAATGATTAGGGTGTACGACATAACACCAAAGTGCCATACTATCAAGATTTAATTGAAGACAATCAATCAAAGTACTATGTTCTCGCGGTTGAAAGAATATCAACCAACGTGCTATTGTGATTAGTGCACTTTTGTGCAACCATACATGCTATCTCGTTATAAGGCCAATCCGTTATCATGGTTGTTGTGCTATTTTTATGTGAAAGTACTATTGTCTCTTGCTATCATGTGACATTACTCTCGTGACTATACTTAATTGTTCTCTCTAGTTGCCTTGCCTTACAAGATGTTAATCACTTAAATCATGCATATTTATACTAGATATTAAGTCCTATTATTGTTCTCTCTAGATATTATCGCTCATCTTGCGCTATTTATTTCATGTGTTTCAGGTGAGTCTGATGGGGACTACCACACGCACGAAGAAGGGGAAGAGCAAGAGTGACCAGTCATTTCGTCAACCAATGCTTTTAGTAGCTAGTTAGATAGTTTAGTGGTTTTGTTTTAAATAAAGTACTCTGGGCCCATAGTTTTGGCTCTGAATTAGTGAATGTAAAAGAATTAGTGGAATTGTCTATAAAGTTGGTTTATTTGGCATTATTTCAATTTGTGCAATGGTTTGATGTTTATTTCTCACTCAATACTATTTATTTAACTGTTTATCGCTCTGACATTCCGCGTCGGGGCGTTACATCCTTGGATCCAGGTTTAGGTGGTGCGTGATTACCTTGGGCAGGATACCTGGCAGCCCGTCATCCGACCAGGCGAATGCATCCAGGTTGGCGAGCAAGAAGGCCTTATAGCGATGTTGCTCGGCTTCCAGTAGCAGTGCGCCAATGTAGAGGATGTGGTTGGGATAATCGTCCACTTGGATTGGGGTCTTCAGTAGGCATTCCACAGCTGGTTTAAGCCTCTTCGACAGGTACGGGGGGGGGGGGGGGGGGGCAGTGGGTCTTCTACTGCAGCCTGTTTGTCCCATAAGGAGAGGACATAGCACCGCCGAGACTCACGCTGGTTCCCGAGCACTTCACCCACGCCTTGTGGGGTAGGGAACTTCATTTTCTAGTGCAAAGATCAGGGTACGGCCTTGATATGGCCGATCAGACTTCTGCCAAGGATGGCATTGTACCTTGGCATGCTCCTGATCACCAGGAAGTCTACTTTTTTGGTAACACGTTTTGGCGTTGTTCCCAGAGTAATGGGCAGACGGATCAGACCCATCGGATGCATCGAAACTCTAGAGAATCCAAACACGAGCATTTCTATTGGAGACAGCTGCTCGGCTTTCATGCCCATCATAAAGAAACAGTCATATGGCAATACATCAAGTGCACTTCCATTATCCACTAGTATGCGCCGCACATTACAGTGATTGATGGTAGCCTAAACGACCAGCGCATCGGTATGTAGAGTTGTGACTCCTACAAGGTCGTCATCCCAGAAGGTGATAGCTTCCTTGGATTATGCGCGTGCTGGGCTTAGTGGGTAAGGGGTGGGGCATGGTGCGAGAGGCTGCTCCACTTGGTGCACCCTCCGAGCATGGTTGCGTTGGTTCTGACTACTTTCGCTGTCGCACTTGAGCCTCCTGCGATTACATTGATCTCCAGCCCATTTGGTTTGTTGTTGATGGGCAGCTCGAGGGTCCTTTCTCAGCGTCCCGGGCAGTCTTCATTTTGGTGCACGTATCGTCCGAGGTAGTCGCATTTGGTCAAGGATTCAATCTCATCCTTGAGGTCGTGGCATTTGTAGGTGTCATTGCCGTGGTCACGGTGGAAGCGGCAGTACTTGTCCTTGTTGTACTTACGAGGATCAGAGTGCATCCGAGGAGGCCACCGAACATATTGCTCTTCGCGGATCTTGGCCAAGATCTGCTCGGGGGCTGCCATGAGGGGGGTGTATTCGGTGAACAGGCGTGGTCAGCGTGGGGAATCCCCGTTGCGCCGACCTTTCCTCCATTCTTAGTTGGAACTGTTGTTGGAAGGCCGCTTCTTCTCTGCCTGGTCACCCTGGTCGGCTCGGCTGGCCGCCAGGCTCTCTTCACACACGACATGGAGCTGGGCGGTTGACAAAAGCTCTGCCAGGGTTGTCGGCTATTTCATCCCCAGCGTCCGTTGGAGGAAACCATTGCTCGTGCCCTGAATGAGGGCACTAGTGGTGAGGTGGGCGTCCAGGCGTGGGATGCGCAGGGCTTCACTCCAGATTTTTTTAACATAGTCCCAGAGGGTCTCACTCTTCTTCTGCCTCACAACCAGCAGAGAGGCCACTGTGTGAGGCTGAGACCTTTCGCCCAGGAAGTTGTCTCCAAAAGACCTTTTCAGCTAGTGGAAGGAGGTGATGGAGCCTGCTGGAGGGTTTTAAACCAGGCCCTCGCGGTTTCCTTCAACGTGGCCAGAAAGGCCAAGCACTTGGCCGCATCTGATGCTCCATGGAACACCATGTGCGATTCGAACCCATGGATGTGGTCTGCCAGGTCGGTCATGCCGTCGTAGGGGGCGATGGAAGGCAACGGCAGCTTCGGAGAGGCCTGTGCTTCCAGGATCTTCATGGCAAACAAGGAGTGGAAATCCAGGTCCTCGTCTGTCGATATTCTACCCCTGACTTTGTGGATCATCATGCCCATCTGACAGGCAGGGTCATCCATCTGTTGCTCCAAGTCGACGACACGCCTGAGTCGCCTTTCTAGCTCTAGATCGGAGTGTGCGGAACCTGCTCGGAGGGAGCAATGAGAGTTCGCACTGGCGACGAACCTCGTAGATGGTGGGACCGTGGTGGACCCTCGGGGCGATTCTCCCCGATGTTCGGGCATTTGGCGGGTCGACGGAGCACGCTACGAGCGACGAGCTGATTCCCTACGGCGATTTGGATGCTGGTTCACCGACATGGCTGGCGGTTATCATCGGAATGACTTCATCTGCTGCTCTGGCCCCGGGGACTTTTGGGGCTGGTTGTCTCCCCAATTGGGCCAGAAGGCCTTGGCAGACCCCCATCAGTTGCAGTAGCTGTCCCCGGAGTTCCACCACTTCTTGGGCCAAAACCAGAGTTTCAACTGCAGGTTCATTGGTGGTTGTCCCGACAGGGACCATATTGACGTTTATGGGTGGGGCTTGGTCGTGCAAGTCCTCCTAGGATTAGCTGGATAGCGTCGCCTTGCTGCCGTAGTTATTGTGCGAGGATCGTCCGCGAGCCATGGCATTCGTCATTCCCACAGACGGCACCAAAATGTGGTGGCGTTTTCCCTGTTCGATAATGGACCGAATAGGTCTCCACCAGAAGATAGGAGAGTGACGATCGTCGGTGCAGATGATAACCTGCAAGATCAGAATACGCGTCAAGGGGACCCAGTTGAAGAATCGGAGGAACCCTCCGATTCCTAAGTTGGAAGTGTGTTACGGAGGAAAAGAAGGAGAGGTTCTTTTTGGGTGTGTGAGAGTTGCACATGGATGAGTGTGTGGGAACTGTTGACTGTGCCTCTCCGTGGGAGGCTACCTACCCTTTATATAGGCAGAGGGATCTGATGGCCCCTGATGCACCCTCCTCCAATGGCAAGAGGCGAGATGTGACAGCTAGGAGTTCAAGGTGAAGGGATGTCCACTCAGGTCGTCCCTTGGGGATCTCGTGTCAGGACCTGGGGACTCCGCGCCAAGACTACCACATCAGTGGGGAAGCGTGACGTGTCGTACCATTAAATGCGGTGCGGGGCCAAGGACGGCTACTCATCATTGCTCTCTATGGGGCTCGAACAAAAGACTGTGGACCACTTCGGTGTTCGGTAATATGACTCTGCTTGGGTATGCTCGGGGGTGTTCGGAGACCAGGCGTTAGAGAACCCTTAGGCACGAAGTGGCGGAGGCATGTTCGGGAGCTCGGAGCTGTCTCTGAGGACACGTGGCTGGACAACCATTGCCTTGCTACCTTACTAGGCCGTGATAGGTCTTTGGGCCTAGGAGACTAGAAATAGCCTCCACAGACTTCAAATACAAATTTAGACTCCAAAATACTACCCCTACGGTTCAAAATATTGAGTGAATTTTAATAATAATTTAGACTTCGAAATAGAGACTTTGGATTCCAAAATATAAAATTGGCCTTCAAAATGCTGATTTTGGATCCCACCATTGTTAGTCATCATCGTCGGTCTCCATCTCTGTCGATCACCGCCGATCGTCGTTGCCAATTGTTGCTGTTTGTCACCACCTCAACTACAACTGTCGATTGCTCCCTATTTACTGAGGTAGCAACCTATATGGTACCATGTTGGATGTCATATGGACTGACAACCTATTCATATTATATTTATTTTACTTATGCAAGTGCAGTAAGTCTTTCTCAACGTAAAAAAAAAACTTCTTTTAATAGTAAAACATGGAACTTCTATTAAATTAACTAGCAACAATTGCACATTAAATAAAAGGGAAAAGAGAATAAAAACACTGATACAACTATAGAATAGTAAAGGGTTATTTGCTATTAAGATAGATCGAGAATAAATTAAAAATCTCTCTAAAAATTTTAAAATATTCTCATTCTATTCTCAATCTATCCTGATACAAAAGCCAAATACATCCATCCAAAGAAGGGATCTACTATTAAGCTAATATAAGAAATAGATAGAGAACAACTAGCTATGAGAACCTCAACATATACTGCAAAACCACATCCTACAATGAAGATAATGAGATGTTGTTCATTCATGCAACAAATCAGGAGGGGACGCTTGAATGATGCATGCATCAAGCTATTATATAGGAGTGTTTATTTTTTTAGTTTGAATAAAAAACTTGAACCGAATTGAATCAAATACAAAATTTGGTTTGGGTCGGTTTAAAATGTCAGAATTAGGGTTGTAAAAAATAGCTGATTATCCGATTATCTGATTCGATTTCGATAAAACTTATAAAATTCGAAAACACATTTCACTACCGATAGCTTATCGAATTTAGATATTTCTGATAAATTATTAAAATCCGATACGAAAATTACATATTCGATTATTTGATTTTTAAATCCAATGGTATAATAATATATATTATAATATAAATAAATATATGATATTATTATATAATATTACATAATATATATTATATATTATTTGAATATATGATTATTCGATTTCCAAATCCGATTTACCGAACATGTTCATATTCAACAATATTTGATTTCGAATCCGATTCTTCGATAATTTGATGAAACAGATTCGGATACGGAAATTGTTCCGATTCTGAATCTAATTATTTTCGATAATTCTTATCGACGTCGGATTCGAAAACTACTGTTTCCGACTCCTACTCTGACTCATTTATACCCCTGGTCAGAATTTAGGTCAATGACTCAAACTAAATTGAATTAACTTTAAATGGTTCGATTTGACTTTTAAATCAAACCAAACTAGATCGTGCGAATCAAATAAATTGAATCAATTTTTAATATTTTTTTCTTACACTTTTTATGATCTAATTTTTGCTTGATTGTTTTCAGTGATTTTTATTCTTATATTTCTGCTAATGGATAATAAATTTTAACTATTTTCATTGTTTTCTCACTGATTTTTAATTTCACTCTTTTTCTCACTGAATTTTATTTTCACTAATTTTTGTTTTTACTATTTTTACCATGGATTTTTATTCTCACAGATTTTTATTGTCACTATTTTTCTCATGTTTTTATTTTCACTATTTTTTTCACTGGTTTCTATCTTCACTATTTCATCACTGTTTTTTTTATTTTCCTTATTGATTTTTATTGTCACTATTTTCCTTATTAATTTTTATTATTTTCTCACTGATTTTTATTTTCAATTTTTCACTATTTTTATTCTCATTAATTTTCTCTCTGGTTTTTATTTTCACTATTTTTACCACTGCATTTATTTTTACTATTTCTCGTATTGATTTTTTTTTTCACTATTTTTTTCACTGATTTTTATTCTTACTCTTTTTCTCACTGATTTTTATTCTCACTTATTTTTTTTACTATTAAATCATTGATTCTTATTCTCACCATATATAAATAGTTTAAAAGAAGTCTAATTGATCCAAAATTAATTCAGTTTGGTCATTTTTTTATGGATTTGGGTCACTTCAGTTCACACAAAAAATTGGTTCAATTCGAGTTGAACTGAAAATAACTTCAAATATAATTAAATCATGAATAACCCTAGTGATATATGAAGGAGCTTTAAATCACGAGTTCAATCATTTATTTTTAAGCGATCCAAAATTTAATGGAAATAATACGGACCTTGTCGGCGGGCTTTGCAGGTCAGCTCGAAAGCTCGGAACCAGCGTCAATCATCGACCAAGCGCACCTCAGACTAGTTCCAATGGCTTGGTCATCTCGGCTCATTTTTCAGCTAGGAGCACCTCGGTGGTCTCCTCGGCTCGAGCTGACCTAAGTTACAGTTACGGTAACATTGGCGCTGTCTGTGAAAAAGCGCTACTAAAGGTCATTACAATTTCCTCCACACCTGTTTAGTTGATCTCAACTAAATGCGGACATTAGGGATGTAACGGCTCTGGATATTTATGTCCAATAAGGCTCCCTATCTAGACTCGCCTCCCATGAATAGACCGAAGTCTCGCCAGGGATAACTCGCACATGTGTCCAGTAAGAATATAAAAGACAACCATAAGAATATAAGACAAAAGAAAGTGCATGTTCTCATATTCATTCACAACATTTTACATTGTCCCACTACATAATTACATGTTGTCCCACTACATAATTACATGTTTAAGAGAAAAGTACAACTACCTGGGACATATCCCGAGGGAGCACAAGCTCACACAACAACTACTACGACTCAACTGCTTGTGGTTCAAGTCTGCCACGATGCCGCTGCGAGCCAACTCATGGCTAACACCTAAAAAGGGCTGTAAGGGAGTGACCCTCAACAAATCACTGGCTCAGCAAAGACCTCCCAAACAAAATCGGAAATTGAAGAGACCTCAACCATAAAGAGTCTCACTTGCAACACTGATGACCAAACTAGAACATAGTAGAATTAGACATAATTAAACTGCAATTAAACAAAACCCACTATCTAGCACAATCTGTAGAAACTACAGAAACTAAGACGGCTGGTACAGAAACACCAGACCACAACAACAACAGTAATGCCTAGGCCACAAGCCTCACAGGCAAACCTCAGACACAAGGGTAAAAGGACTGCCAACAAGGAGCTAGTCCATTATACCCTAAACCACAAACACTCCAGAAGGCTCCACCTCAACACCTAAAAAGACTGGTACACAGCGTACCACGACAAACAAATATCCATGAAGGGTACAGGTACCTACCACCACGAGGTACTACTGCAAAACCTCAACACAACTGTGCCA
Source organism: Colocasia esculenta (assembly GCA_014218235.1). NCBI lineage: Eukaryota > Viridiplantae > Streptophyta > Magnoliopsida > Alismatales > Araceae > Colocasia > Colocasia esculenta. The sequence continues at coordinate 41,644,209 of CM024763.1, read as the reverse complement.
CCAACAAGGCACACCACAGCGAGTCAAATCACAACCGGTGAGTCACCACTTATAAACCACAACCACTGGCAAAGCACGAGTTGGAAAGAACAACGCCACCACACAGGAATGGACTATTGGTTCATGACGCCAATATCAAACCCAGAAAACATAGCACAAGAACCACCTCTCAGTCTCGTAGTCACGGACGAAAGGTCCAACTGCCGCTCCACAACCACACAGTAAAGCCAAAGAACAGTGGATACCAACCAACACCACACCTGCATACCACACACAACTGCAGGCCCATGCTTGGCACCTTTAGGGACTCTGACCTAAGCTCGCTAAAGTGAGGCACTAGATAACAAGACTAGCTAGGGACCAGTACATTTACTGGTGTCTGTACCCCCAACCACGAGCGCGTTACAAGCAACCGCACACCCACAAACACAAGTTGCTGCCCACCATCATCTTTCCTTAGCCGGATGTACAACTCAAACATAGGAGTGAGGGTGTCTAGGAAGATGACACAGACCTCGACGGTACATACAATACTAGGACAAACCCCGAGCACAACAAACACAACGTGCTTGGCTCATAAAGAACCTGGGGTACCCGACTGAAGAGGCATTCCGTAATAGGCATTGGACCACCAAACTCGGCGAACAACCAATCACCGTACATACTTGTCACGCCCCGATATTTAGCAGTGGAATAAATATCGGGAGGCGTGAATGATACAAATAGACGTATCACAGTTTAGTAATGTAGAGTAACAATTACATATAACCAGACATTTCAGATCATAATAACGTCATCAAAGGTACTCTTATTCCATTTCAATCCACTAGTTAAAACCTTACATAGAAAGAACTCACTGAAAATGGTTCATTATTCAAATAACAATGTTTCTCTAATACATCGACTACTCAAATGTCTATTTCTAAACTGTCAACTCCTCATATAGTGGGTGCTCATCACTCTTGCCCAGCCCCATCGGACTCCACTGATTCCTCATCACTACCTGGAAAGGGCAGGATGATAGGGTGAGTGAACTAACTCAGTAGGATTTACATCTCAATATTGTGCGGGCACTAATATACGTGATTAACATTTTAATTAGGCAAGATATGAACATGTATATGATGATAATGCATGCAATACTAACAGATTGAATAGCAGAGTAGAATGGGTATCATTTCAGATCACACGTCGAGTTGCATATACAATGGACAGATATTTCAAGAGTAGAATCGTATCAAAAGAGATTGGCCATATTCATACAGATATCATGCGTTCACATGATCAGACGTATCATATAAAATCTTGTCATATCATATCATATCAAATCAAACTTATCATATCAAACAAAGGCACAATTTTCACAACTCTTGCTTATAGTATCAGTGCCATGCCACGCACCACAAGTCCACTACCCGCGGTTAATAAGTACGTTGGGGCGCTCCTCCCCAGGACCAGACAGGGCCCTATTGCACAGGTATTGGTCAAATGGACCGAAGTCCCATATTGTGCCGAACGAACATATTCATATTATGGCCACAGAGTTTCAATGATAGGCTCATAGTAAAAGGAACATGATCATTCATAGAGTCAAGGTCTGGAAAATAGCTCAAGAGAACAAAGGGCAGAATAACGACGTATCTTATGTTTCATAATTCATTAATGTCTTGACATGAGGATGACTAATGATAGATCGTATGCAGAACATGTGCTTCTACCTCCTTCATGGTACAACCAGCTTGGCCTCTATGTGGGAATCCATAGAGAGAGGAGACTTACGGAGGTCTTAAGGAAAAGATCGCTAGTCTTGCCGATTCGGAATGACCGGTAGAGAACTCTCAATTCCCCAAGAAGGGTGTGCCTATTCGTGCAAAGGTGTAAGTGACGTGTCACGGATCTTTCCTAACATGTATGCAATTGACAAATAATTGATTGAACATCAGAGAACATATAGCTATTGAAACTCGTATGCAAATCATGATATTAACTCCACTAACAAGTCCATACTAACATGTATTCATCCTCACATTCATATCATATTCTTATCATATCAATTGACAATAAGTAAGATCACAAGATAATCCAATGAACATAAGGTCAATCACAATTACACATTAGAATCATATTCATATCATTACCATTTTCAATGGGTTGATTTCTTTTAGGTCCATGTATACTATATAACATCATGCACATGCTAGTAGACATCATGTAATGATCAGACCCAAGATATGCAATTTTTTTACAAGGGTAGTGTCGACACACCCCTTACTGGTGTCGACACAATGCTTCAAACACAAGGCAAAATATGAAGAAATGGTCAAGTAGTGTCGACACAGGATCCAGTAGTGTCGACACTAGACCCAGCTCCCAAAAACCCAGTCAATAGGTCTGTACAGGGTGTCGACACAGGATCAAGTAGTGTCGACATAAGATCAAATAGTGTCGACACAGGATCAAGTAGTGTCGACACAGGATCAAGTAGTGTCGAACACATGATCAAGTAGTGTCGACACTAGAGACCTTCCCAGAAAACCTTTTGTGCAAATCTGGGATAGTGTGTCGACACTAGACAAGTAGTGTCGATACTAGAGGCCTTCCCAGAAAACATAAGGTCAAGTGTAAACTGAAAACAATCTCATGCAGTGATTTACTTACCCCCGCTTATAACGAATGACCTTTAGACAAACGTTCAACACAAAATATGACGAGGACAACTAGTAGGAGAACTTTGATGTTGGGGGTTGATCTAATTCGGTCTCAAATCCCAGAATATATGAAGAACATAAAGCTAAGTGCAGCCCGAAATCGTAGTATCATGCAGCGACTCTCTTACCATGCTCATAACTCTCTAACGAAAGACTTTTGGACAAATCATCCAACATAAAAGATGATCGTGACTACAAGTAGAATAACTTTCATGAAGGAAGTTTAGTCTAATTCGGTAGAAAATCCCATGCATAATAAGAAGAACGGGAAAAGCCCTAACTGTGCGAGACTTATGGACAACTACGAATACACAATGTATACTCCATGAAAATTAGTCAAACCAAGTGCAAATGAACCTAGACTCGAAGAACTACATGATGGTATTGGTTTTCTTTAATCTTAGCCCGAGAACACCTACCTTTGAATGCTAATAACTCTCTGCAGATTTCTGGGTTGATGCAGAGCGAGGTTGAGGAAGACCACGTTTTCCCCAGCCGTTCTCCCCACCTCCAGCGCTCCAAACTTGCTGATCACGACCCCAACTTGTTGCTAACCCTTCCCTAAACATTTTGTGATGAGTTCTTATAGTTTTAGGGTTCTAATTCATGTCCCAATGGAACTAGGAAAGGGGGCTGCGAATTCTGCTTCCTACTTTCCAAAATCTGGGATTCTCTCACCCAAAGGAGATAGCAAAGGTTTAGGAAACCACCTCTTAGGGTTGGGTCCGGTTTTGGCTTACCTTACATGACTAATCACCCTAAGTTTAACCCTAAATTACCCTCCCTAATTATTGCATAATTACATACACGAATTTTTGGGTATTTTTTGTCCCAATTTTTATCCTTGGGCCAAATGTGCTCCATTGGCCCAATCTTGTTAATGGGTTATTAATACATAATGTTGTAAGTCTCTCCAACATGTTTATTTAATTTATGGTTGGGTTATTTTTCCGTGTTAACAATTTTCTGACTTAGTTTCCTAATTCGGGTAACTTGGTCATATGTGACATATACTCGGCCAATCAGATTTTCCGTTGCATGAATTCCTTCGTGGAATGCTTAGGGATAATATTTAGGGTTGGTTTATAATTTTTACGGAATTTTCTGATGTGTTTTCTCACGTACGATAGTGGTACGTAAGTTCTATTATTCCAATAATACGGAAGTTATTTATTTACTAATTTCATACTTGAATTTGTTCATGGGTCTTACGTTGTCCATTGATCCGATTTCTTTTATGGACTATCCCCACATATTGTTTGGAGTCCACCATAAATTTCTCATTTAGTTTATGATCTCATTTTATACACCTAATAATGGGTTGTCCAACTTATTTCCTAATTATGATAAGAAGTCACACTAACTCTTAAATATATCCCAAATGACTTTTATTGACCCAAAATTCTTGATGGATCATTAGAAGATATTATTTGAAGTCCATCTATGATTTTTATTTAATTTTTTGGCTCATCTAAGTATGTGTGATAATGATTTCCTGACTTTCCCCTGATTACGATACTCAGTCGCAAAACGCCTTAAACTTGGACCATCCGATTTTCCTTTGCATGAATTTCTATGTGGGTCATTAGGGAGTATTATTAGAGTTGAACTATGGTTTTTATGAAATTTACTAATGGGTTTTTGTATGTATGATAATGACACGTGCATTTTTTGCTATTGCACAAATATTGAATTTATCGTTGTCGATTTATTTCTAATTTTCAATTACTGAATTTTCGGGGTGTTACGATACTTATCCAACCTTATAAAATCTACACTCATAGACCTTGATAAATCACATAAACTTGCTTGTCATTGGTCATCTCATGACCTCCATAGCAACACACACATAAACCACTTTACCCTAACTTAATAACATGATTAATCTAATTACCATAACTAACACATCTCACTAACTAATCATGTACGGATTCATTAATCCAATACCATGCTCTACTAACATAAAATGCTCTTAAACATCCAAAATCCATATTAAACCACTATGCACATTAACCTCATAACTTAATACAATAACATACTAAACATGATAACATAAATCGTTAACTATTCATAACTTAATCCATTAACCCTACACATGCTTTACTAACTTAAACCATGTAATACAATCTTAAAATAATAGCAAAAGACCAAGGCTAGGTCAGCATTGGACCCCACTGCCCAAACAACACAACTGACAGTATTGAAGTTGAAACGTGACGGACACAGGCATCGCCTTAAAAAATGTGACGACCTGTCCCGACATGACCACAAGTCAAATGTAACAGGGCCCAGTGCTGCGACTAAATCACAATAGCCCGCTACGTCGCCTTCACAAAAATCGACAGTCGGAGTCAAAATCGTGACGGCCCACGTCTTCGGGGAAACAACAGACAAAGTAAAGCCCATAATCGTGACAGCCCACTACGTCGCGTTCACAACATGAACGAGACGGTGAACCTCGTCGCGTTTCAAACGCGACAGCAAGATCAGCCAAATGGCTGAACCCACCCTTCTTCACCAGAAATCTATACAAATTTGACTTCAATAACACTTAAAGCAGTAAACATGAAATCTACACTATGGCACACCACCCAAACATGGTATCCACCCTTTAATCCATTCGAAACAAAGTAAAACAAGAGGGTAGTCTCCCTACCAGTCTTGAAGAACCCGTAGAACATGAAAATCACCACATCGTCGGTGCACCCACGCTCCAAACACGCTCCTCGCGTGGACCCCGTGCCGTACGAACCACCGGATGCTTGAAAACACCACAGGAGGCACCGTAGCAACCTCCCCCATCGCCGGATAGAGCTCCTCTGCTCTGTCTGGTCAAAACATGGCAATTAAACACTCAGTCAAAATCGCGACGGAGGCATACGTCATGTTTACAACATGTAAAATGCGACCACCCTAACCATCACCAATCGGAACTCGGCGCGCCATGCGTCACAAAGGGGGTGCGAAGAACACGACGTAGGAGACTGTCGCGTTTAAATCGTGACGAATTGCTCTGTCGCATTCACAATCAGTGAACCTACAGGCTGTTTGGGCAAGAACCTCCGGCCCACAATGCCCACGCAACACATGGAGGCCACAAACAAGGCCCAATTACCACACATTGGCCAAGAGCACCACACCAGAACCGCTAAAACACGAATCCAAAAATTTGCACCGTTACAAGGACCCCCTGTGGTGTCGTCCATGATCGACAAGGGGGCCGATCTGGAGCTTATAAGGTTAACCCGACTAGTATCTCTAGAGAACTGTTAAAAAGGGTAAAAGATGAGTCGCTTAGAGCATCATCATGAGCGAATCCCTTACTCTTTCCCAGTAGATTTTGTGCCTTCAGATCGAGGGCCAAGTGGTCGGCCATCAGACGCTTTGTCATCGGCGACCTTGCTTTGAGTAATCTAATCATCTCGAATACTATGTTCATAAGCCCTCCGAACTGAAGGCCCAAACAATGTGGTCAAGGTTCTCGGTCCCGTGGCCGACGAGTTACCTGAGATGTGAAGGTCGGCTACACTAAGGACCCGCGTTCTTTATTGTGATTTGTCGATAAAGGCGAGTTCCTTTTGAATCTGCATGGCTTAAATATGGTTGAAATATTGAAACTTGGCGAGTCGCTTTATAGCAACATCATCTGTTATCCCATCTACGTCAGTACTCAGCTGGTCCCGACAACACGAGGAATGTGGAGGTCGTAGTTCGCTGAACAAGGTCGCTTAGACACTCTTCAGGAACTGAGAGATGACGTCTGATGTCATTTGAAGGCGTGGTCGCTACGACACACTTGAGGAATATGGACGTCGTAGTTTGCTAGACGAGGTCTCTTAGACACTCTTCAGAAACTAAGAGACGATGTCCGACGTCATTTGAAGGTGTGGTCACTATGGCACACTTGAGGAACGTGGACGTCGTAGTTCACTAGATGAGGTCGCTTAGGCACTCGACATCATTTGAAGGCGTGGTCGCTCTAGCACATGTGAGGAACATGGACATCGTAGTTTGCTGTACGAGGTCGCTTAGGCACTCTTCAGGAAATAAGACACGATGTCCGACGTCATTTGAAGGCGTGGTCGTTACGGCACACTTGAGGAACGTGGACGTCATAGTTCGCTGGAAGACATTGCTTAGGCACTCTTTAGGAACTAAGAGACGACGTTCAACGTCATTTGAAGGCATGGTCACTCCAGCATACGAGAAACATGGACGTCGTAGTTCACTGGACGAGGTCTCTTAGGCACTCTTCAGGCACTGAGATACAATGTTCAATGTCATTTGAAGGCGCGGTTGCTCTGGCACATGTGAGGAACATGGACCTCATAGTTAACTGGATAAGGTAGCTTCCGCACTCCCCAGGAATTGAGAAATGACGATCGACATGAACTGAATGTGAGATCGCTTCGGCACTCGAGGATTGATCGATGACCAGCCTAGAGATTGCGAGGTGCCATAGAGGTATATCTCTAGTATATCGGCATAGTAGCAACGAGGTGAGAAAAACGTAGCTACAGGGTGTCGACAACACCATTGTCTATTGATGTGGGCATTAAAGGCCAAAATAGGTAGCAACAGCACAAGATTTTGTGGTTGGATTTATCCACGATAAGGTCGAGGAGGTCGCTTAGGCACTCGTCGGAGATGAAAGGCCGATGTGTGATAAGGCTAAACGCATCGAGATAAAGCAACTACCGCTTGGGAAATACTGTCCTCAGTGTGTTGAACAAACCTTTTCGATGGAAAAATCCTCGGAAACTCCAATGGCCCATATGAGAATCAGTGCAAATGGAAATAAAAAGTTTGCAATTGACAAAGAAATTCTATTTATAAGAGAGAAAAATACAAAAGTATTGGTGAAATGCCAGAGTACATTTTCCAGACCTTGTCTACGACGACATCGTCCTCACTGACCTGGTTCTCGGGATCAGGGACCATAGGCGTGTCGGCAATAATGGCTTCCACGGTTTCCTCAAGCCTCTCTTCGATGGCGAAGGCAGCGCCTCATCGATGACCGCGGCTATGCGTTCGTCTTCGACTGCATCCTCGGCAGCCTCGCCATCGGCATCTACCAATCCTGATAGGTCGCATTCGGGATGGAGTTCTCGGATGCATCCGAGGTAATGGTCGTAACCAGCCTTGAAGAGTCTATCGATCTCTTCGCAAAACTCTTTGGAGTTGTGGTACTCAGCGATGACCTTGTTGCACTCCTTCTCGGCCAACTTTGAGCTCTAGGCCTCCACAGCTGCAAGCAGCTCCTCTTTCGCACGGAGGGCCTCTTTGAGATCCTCGGCTGCCCGCTTCAGTCGAGCGATGTCATGCTCGACTTTCTTCGCCTTTAGTTGCTCCTTGGCAAAAAGCTTCTCGACCTCTTTGGCCCTTTTCTCGGTGACTGTGGCCTTCTTCACGGCTTCGAAAACCCACTGGTCAGCCCTGACCCTTGACGTCTTGATCTTTTGAAGTAGGGCTCTGATCGACCCCAATTGTTTTTGCACGGAGCTATAGAGGTTCTCTACGACATCACTTGCTCTCATGCCCAAGGAACGGGCCAACACTATTGTTGGGGTCGCCCGATGACCCCATTCAGTAGTAGAAGGCTCCTATATCGTTTGCACTGGTCGCACCGACTGGGGGCCTGAGATTGGCGCCTCTTGGTGGTCGGCAAACTGCGGTGCAACCGGCTAATCCCATGGTCGCCATGGAGATCTCGTCGGCTGGGTCTCCGATGAGCGACACTTTTGTGTGGCCGCTGCAGAGCTGTCGGCGGCAGCCTTCTCCTTCCTCGGTCGCTTAGGCGTCATTGTGGCACTCTTCCTACCATCCTGGGCCAAGAACCGTTGAGTGGCCTTCTCGACTAGGGAGGCACCCCTTCATGTGCCGCTGTTAGGAGTTGTCGATGACTTGCCCTTGTCCGCCATTGCTGCAAAAGAAAAGGCAGTCGGTTAGTAAGCGAAATAGTAAAGTGTGAAGGGTTGCGGAATTCCCTATATGGTAATCTAGAAGGGGGGTTGAATAGATTACTGTCGATTAAAAAGTTTATCACCTTCTTTTATTTAAAACACAGATTATCAAAACAATATTAAACTTTGAGCTATGTGTGGATGTGTGTGACTTGATGACAGATAGATAGCAAACGACAATACGTGTGTATAGACGCCGTGCCTACCAAACATCTAGCGTAAAAGCATTCAAACCACGAGACACGCAGATTTACGTGGTTCGGAGTACACAACTCGTGTATCCTACATCCACAGGCCACACACACACGCAGAACAATCTGCTTATGAGCTAGTTCATAAACTACAACTCACACACACGTGTTATCTGATGTGCAACCACGATCAGATCAACACCCACACACGTGTATCATGCACAAGGACTGCTTGAAACACAACACACACACACACAGATATGAAATAGTAGAAACAGAGAGGAGTTTGAGAGTTGAAGAACAAATCCAAATTTGTAAACTCTTCTGGTAAACGTCTGGCTGGACTTCTGATCACAAGTTGATGGAGACACTTGAATCCATGACGTTCAGGCTTCACCTTCCGCTGGAGAGACTTCTCTTCTTGGTTCTGGGCGGTAGGTTGAAGCAGAGCAGCAGAACAAGACTTCTCTTGAGAACTCTTTAGGGTTCTTGCTTGGAGGCTACTTGTGTACTAGATTTGCTTCAAAAGGATGTTTATATATTGGTGTTTACATATGGAGAGACGTGGTAGAAGGAAACACCAAGTTTGGTAACTTTGAAACTTTCCGTTTCAGAAGATTCTGTACGTCTGTCGACAGGTCATACACCTGCTGTCGACAGGGATCAACAGTGTGCCATGTTCCAGAAGTCTGGAAGTTCTATTGAAGCTCTCACTGTGTGCATCTGTCGACAGGTGCCTTGGTGCTGTCGACAGGCACATGTTTTCCAGAACTGTGATTTTCTGACTGTTTGCTTCTGTCGACAGGAGGCTTTGTTGCTGTCGACAGGGCTTGTTTTCCAGAACATGTATGTTGCTGACTGTTGGTATCTGTCAACAGGGTCTTGATGGCTGTCGACAGGTACACTGTCTTTTGACTTTTCTTGATCTTTCATACTTGTTGTTGGCACATGTCTTGCATAGTATATCTCCTACATTAGTAAACATAGTTAGTGAGATATTATGAACATATATAATCAAGCATTGTACCAAGTTATTGTGACAAGTCATTTGTATGAAGATCTCATGCATTAAACTCAATTCACATTGTTCACATTTGTTTACATTGTTCATCATTGATCATCATCAAAAAACATGTTGTATTTATTATTTAGAATGTGAACCCAACATTCTCCCCCTGTTTGATGATGACAAAATTAATCAATCAATTAAGTAAGTGCACAATTGAGTTTTCTCCCCTTTTGACAACATCCAAAAGCACACACACCAGAGACACATGTATTATGCACAAAACAAGGATTTGCATTGATTTTCCATAAGGCATACACAGTACATGAGATGCTAATAGGAGAAATTACATGTAAAGGGAAAGACATGGCATGATGACCATTTGAAAGCAACATTACATAAGACATAATAGGATTCAATTGAAACTAAGATAACAGGATTGGAGTCAATCCTAGACACATAAACTAGCTAAGCATCTTCATCAGCTGGCTGTGGAGGATGCTCAGTAATAATGGTGTCATGGGCATCGAGAAGATTAAGAGTAGGCGGGATGATGAGCTCCGGCAAACGATCTTCCCGGTGCTTCGTCTGACGCTCGACGTGTGCCCTGGAGCCCTGGCCGGCTTCGGGAGACCAAGGACGACGACGGGATGCCATCTTCTTGGCCGATGGAGCCATCAGACCTGGAATCTCGATGTAGATGGAGAGGGTAGAGAAGAAGGAGACACAGGAAGGAGGAAGACGCAAGGGTGTGGAGATCTCTTCCGGTGCCCTGGAGAAGGAAGGATTTTGGTGAAAGGAGGAAAGGGAAGGGTTTTGAGAAGTGTGAAAGGGTGGAAGGGGCGTGGGAACCTTTTATAGAAAGAGTGTGAGAATTTGAAAGGTTGGGTCCCACAAAATCCGGCCTTAAACCCTTGCCTGTTGGGCTTCCAGACGAACTCTGGCCGCCGGCTGTCGACAGGGCCCCTGATGCCTGTCGACAGGGACATACAGTAAATGGCCAGTTTGCTGTTTTGGTGTGTTTTTGTGAATTGGAACTTTGGAGCAGTGGTTCCTAATTGTTTATTTAAGGTGTATAAGAGGTGAACACATTTTAACCAACCATATACAAAGATATAAAAAGCCAATTCATTTTCCTTAATGGTTTTAACATAATACCCAAGGAATTTTAAGTTAGAGCATTAAGAAAACACCTACTAAAATGAAGACCAATGCACTCTTACCCTTCATTGTATAAATGCAGTGTAAGACAACACAATCCCCATTTTGTTGATAGGCAAATGATGCATGAAATGAATATCTATATGTCAAGACAATCATAAAACCAATGACCCTGAGATTTATGACTCAGTGGAGGCTTCACACTATTTCATTTTTTTTTATTTGCAATTCAGAAAGACCATGGGATAAAGTGGTACTTAAGAGGACTTCACACCTTTTGACGTGAGGATAGACATTACAAGTGCCCATACCCCCAGTTACTCAGTGGAAGTGTCTAGCATACCGTTGTACAGAGTTGATGAGTGAGCCTTTTGACGCGAGGGCAGACATTTGTGATGCCCATCACCCTGGTTACTCAGCAAAATACAGCATTGCTTTATATTTATCCCAATTTAAAGTTGATTTTTATTTTTCTTATGTGAATGCTATTTTTCAGAAATAGGTAGCTGTTCTCCAAGTATTGCTTTAAAAACTCAAGATCAAGTAGTTTATATGATTATCTATCAATATTAGACATACAGTTCCATGACCAAAAGACTGATCAAGTAAATTGAGAACTATGTTTGCCTACAAAGAAATTATTTAGAGGAGTGAGGTGTATAGCCTTTAGAGTTGTGAAATGTTTCCAAAATGATAGAACCTAAACCCAAACATGAGTAGTATGTGAAAATCATAGTGGTATAAAGAATAGCTTAAATATCATTTGTACATGGTGTGGTCAAACATGCATTAACACCTTATAGACACCTTATTTGTTAAACATGAAGTTGCTCACTGAATGTGTGAAGAAATGGGCTTGAAGTTCCAACTTTCAGTGTGTCTGTCGACAGAGAGAAATGGCCTGTCGACAGGATCACACAGACAGAAGATTAAGGGTTCTGGGAGGCAGAGACTGTGCATATCTGTCGACAGAGGAAAGTGGACCTGTCGACAGATGTAGACAGTGTGCAGAAAGAGTGTTCTGTCTGGACTGATATGTCGACAGGGTGCTTGTAGGCTGTCGACAGATGCCTGTACAGAGGCAGTTTAAGAATTGAATGAAAGACAGAATTGATAAAAGGTTGTGAGGGAATTGAGATAGACAAAATTTGAGTGATTTCCTTCACATTAGCATTCATCTAACCATAACTTGCTCCCCCATAATGTGTGCTATTTTGTACAAAGATACTCAAGTTCATGAAGACAAATTTGCACATATAGACCAATCAAATAAGCACACCAAGCATGTAATAAGGCAGACCATCAAGAGTTTTTAGATTTTCAAGGAGAATTTTGAATGGGCATAATTGTAAAGAAACTAATTCCATATGTAGAGTACATGCCCCTTTCATGCCATATGACTATGGATACTTGGCGGAGAATATTTTCTCACGCATAATGAGAGTTTCCAAACAAGCATAACTTGTTCTTCCACATATCACCATTTGATATACCTCATAGTTAGGGCACACAAGGGACATATGCTAAACATTTGTGTTAAGTTTCATTGCAATTTGCACAAACCCAATTCTCTTCTCAATGTGGTGAATCTATGTTCTGCCAGAGGTTTGGTAAAGATGTCAGCCAATTATTCTCTTCTCAAATGCAACCACCAAGCATTTGGCAATAGCCACTAGTGCTTTTCCTGTCAATTTTACATCCAGCGTAGTCTGCATCAGAATAAGAAATCAACTCAAAACTACTACCTCCTGGATACCAAAGGCCTAATTCATACGTACCTGAGAGATATCTGAAAATTCTCTTGACTGTAATTAAATGGCTTTCCTTTGGACTAGATTGGTATCTAGCACAAAGACAAACACTGAATTGTATGTCCGGTCTACTTGCAGTAAGATAAAGGAGTGAGCCAATCATACCTCAGAATTGTTTGGCATCTACCGATTTACCTTTCTCATCACTTTCTAGCTTAATGCTTGTGCTCATTGGTGTTGAGGCAGGCTTGGCTTATTCGAACTGAAATCTTTTGAGCAGTTCTTTTACATATTTCTCTTGGTTGATGAAGAATCCATCTTCTAACTACTTAACCTGCAAACCATGAAAAAATTGAAGCTCCCCCATTAAGCTCATCTCAAATTCACTGTGCATGTGTTGTGAGAATTCTTCACACACTGAAGGGTTAGTGTAACCAAATATAATGTCATCTACATAAACTTGAACAACTATGATATGATTGCGGACTTTCTTTGTAAAGAGTGTTTGGTCCACCTTACCTCTTGAGTAGTTTTTGCTTACCAGAAATGTGTTTAGCCTGTCGTACCAAGCTCGGGGTGCCTGTTTCAAACCATAAAGAGCTTTGTGCAATTTAAATACATGGTTTGGTTTATGATGATCCTCAAGGCCAGGTGGTTGAGAGACATAGACTTCTTCTTTTATGTAGCCATTCAAGAAGACAGTTTTGACATCCATTTGAAACAATTTAAACTTGTTTGAGCATGCATATGCTAACAAGATTCTAACTGATTCTAGCCTAGCTACAGGTGCAAAGGATTCTTCAAAGTCCACACCAAACTCCTGATTATATCCCTTTGCAACCAATCTAGCCTTGTTTCTCACCACTTTACCCTCTTCATTGAGTTTGTTCCTAAAAATCCATCTTGTCCCAATTACAGAAATTTCAGGGGTTCTAGGAACTAAACTCCAGACATTATTTCGTTGAAATTGCCCAAGCTCCTCATGCATAGCATCAATCCATGAGTTTTCTTTTAATGCTTCTTCAACATTTTTAGGTTCCACTTGAGATACAAAAGCTAAATGATCCTGTTCAACTATTTGATTAACCTGAGACCTAGTTTGAACTGAGTCATTTATGTCACCTATGACATTCTCAAGTGGATGAGCTTTAGAATACCTCACATTAGTGACTGTTGAAGGTCCGGGTTGATCTTGCATTTGAGAAGGTTGTACTGGAGGAGGGGTGGCTGGAGGACTTTCAGCTTGAGGTTGATCTTGTTGTTGTGGATCTTGTGCAGGTACTTCTTCTTCATTTCTGAACAGATGTCCGCCATCTTCATCATCGTACCTGCGAAGATATCCACTTTTAGTTTTGAGAGTTGTTTTAGAGATTGCATTTGGTTTTCTTTGTAGTTCTCCGAGTGTTGTATCTTCAATTTCATCTGCAAACCTGTAAAGATTAGAACTATTAGGCTTGGTTTGAGATTCATCAAATACAACATGTGGAGTTTCTTCCACTGTTCTACTTTTCAGATTAAACACCCTATAGGCTCTAGAGTGTTCTGAGTATCCAAGAAAAATACCTTGATCACTCTTGGCTTCAAACTTGTCCAAATCATTTTTATCATTGTTATATATGAACACTTTTGAACCAAAAACTCTAAAGTACCCAATGGTGGGTTTTTTACCTTTCAGAAGTTCGTAGGGAGTTTTCTTGAATACTGGTCTTACCATGGCTCTGTTAAGAATGTAGCATGACGTGTTTACCGCTTCTACCCAAAAGGTTCTTGCTAGTTGATTTTCGACCAGAAGCGTGCGAGCCATCTCCACCAAGGTTCTATTCTTCCTCTCCACAACCCCATTTTGCTCTGGAGTTCTTGGGGAGGAAAACAAGTGTTCTATACCTTGGTTCCTGCAAAAATCAGAGAAGGAGTTATTGTCAAATTCTCCCCCATGATCAGTGCAAATGGAGCATATTTTGTTGACATTTCCATGCTCAATTTTATTGAAAAATTCTTCAAAAACATTCAGTGCTTCGTTCTTGTGAGCCAGAAATTTCACCCAAGTGAACCTAGAGAAATCATCTACAATGACAAAACCATAACGCTTGCCATTGAGACTTAGTGATCTTGTAGGTCCAAATAGGTCCATGTGCAACAGTTCATAAGCTTTAGAAGTACTCACCGGTGATTTTGATTTGAAGGATTTCCGGGTTTGTTTTCCCTGTGCACATGCATCACAAAAATTTTCATTTTTATGGAATGGAATTTCAGGAAGTCCACTTACCAGTTTGAGCCTCATGATCTTGTGCAACACATTATAACTAGCATGACCAACCTACGATGCCACAATGTAAGCTCGTCCTATTTGTTTGCTACAAGACATAAATCATTATTTTCTGGATCATCTAAGTCGACCATATAGATGTTATTTATCCTTTTTCCAGAAAACTTCAGACTTCCTGTTTCCTTATCAAGAATTTGACATGAATCAGACTCAAAGACAATTTTATGACCCTTATCACACAATTGACTTATGCTAAGCAAATTGTGATGAAGGCCATCCATAAGAAGTACATTGTCTATTGAGTTAGAAGCAAACTTACCAACTTTACCTGAGCCGATGATTTGGCCTTCGTTGTTACCTCCAAAAATCACTTGACCTCCGTCTTTTTCCACGAGCAAACAGAATTTTCCTTTCGCCCGTCATATGCCTCGAGCAGCCACTATCCAAGTACCATTTATTTTGATTGTGGGCTGCTAGGCACTCCTGCACATGTGGATCAGACAAGTGGTTTTGGTACCTAAATTACATTGGGTCCCGTTGTATCATTCATGCCAAATAACAAATGCTTAGGAATCCAAACTTGTTTGATTTTCATTTGGTTTGGGCTATTACAGCATTGTTCTTCATTGTGCCCAACCTTTTTACATATTTTGCATGATGATGATTTTTGAACAACAGTGGGCTTTACCTTTTTAGGAGCATGCATAGGCATTTTACCCTTTTGTTACCTTGTTTGTTTAGCTTTAGGAGGTTGTTGTTTGTCCTCTCTTGGTCTTGTTGCAAATTCCTTAGATTGACTAGGAACAAACTTGATCATTTTAGATTCTTGTTTCTTACCCTTTGAAGGATTTTTCTTATTCTTTGAAGGGGTTTGTTTACTTGAACTTGGGCTAGAATCAATGAAATCTGTTAACATATTTTTACCAATTTCCTTTGGCCTTTCATTTTGAAACCCAATCCCATGTCTTGCAACAAAAACATTTGAACCTAAAATTGCATCCAGATTCTGTTTACTTTTGACAAAACTAGATAAATCTTTAGACTTACCTTTTATGTCTTTTTCAGCTTTTTCCAATTTCTCCTTTAGCTTTTCATGCTCACTTTGAAGATTTTCAAGAGAGTTCATTAGATCATCTTTTTCCTTTTGAACTTCTTGAAGTTTAAGTTTCATGCTATCCATTTCTTCACTGTGTGTTTGTTCATCAAGCTTCATCATTTCAATCACCTTATTCAAGGATTCAATTTCTTCATTATTGCTAGTTTCATGAACAAGGGAAGTGATTTTCTTCTTGAGTGCTTTGTTTTCAGACTTAAATTCACAGAACTTTTCAAATAAGACAGTATAAGCTTCTTCCCATTCATCAATTGAATAGCTTTCAAAGGAAGAATTTACCTCATTTGAGTCATCACTTCTTGCCATGAGACAGTGGACTTCGTCATCTCCGGAGGTAGCTTGACCATTCTCGTCTTCATCTTCATCACTCAAAGTGGCCACCATTGCCTTGGCCTTCTTGAAAGTAAATTTGTCCTTCTTCAGCTTCTTTTTGAGCTCGGGGCACTCTCCTCTCATGTGCCCTTGCTTCTTGCACTCATAACAGACAATCTCAGACTTTTTGTTAGTATCAAATTTATTAGCAAAGTCTTTCTTTTGGAAAGGTTTAGAGTTACCTGTACCTCTCCTCTTGTATTTCAGAAATTTTTTGAATTGTCTAGTGAGCATAGCCATTTCATCATTTTCACTCTCACTAGACGATTTAGTCACATCACTTTCCTGAATTATCTCCTTTTTGGAAGCTAAAGAACTCTTCCCGGAAGCCTTCAAAGCAAGTGACTTCCTAGGATTTTCTTCAGTTTCCTTTCTTTTGACATTCAGTTCATAAGTCATCAGAGAACCAATCAATTCATCTACTTTCATTTTTGAGAGGTCTTTGGAATCCTCAATGACAGTGGCTTTAGTGTTCCATGAGGATGGAAGAGACCGAAGTATCTTCCTCACCAAGTCACTCTCTTAGTATTCCTTTTTAAGACCTTTCAATCCATTTATAATTATCATGAATCTAGCAAACATGTCAGAGATGGTTTCATCATTATTCATTTTGAACATTTCATATTCTGAAACCAACATGCTTACCTTTGATTCTCTTACCTCAGACGTACCTTCATAGATCAGCTCAAGCTTGTCCCACATCTCCTTTGCTGAGGTGCATGTGGAGACTCTTGAGTACTCCTTTGGGTGGACTACGCACTGCATCATGTTGAGGGCGCTCCAGTTGAGTGTCCCCTTGGCGATCTGGTCCTTAGTCCAGGTATCCTCATCCTGAGGCAATTCGTATGCTCCTTTTCTGACTATTTTCCATAGTTCGAAATTTTGTGCTCGTAGAAACACCTGCATTCGATTTTTCCAATACGGATAGTCAGTGCCATCAAAGAAGGGTGGCCTGGTCACTGAGTTTCCCTCGGCCATATACCCCTTGTTAGACTCCATTAGACCGTGAATCTCCTGATCGTAAGATCAAATAAGTAAAGCAGTAAATCGGAGAAACTCGGCTCTGATACCAATTGAAGGGTTGCAGAATTCTCTATATGGTAATCTAGAAGGGGGGGTTGAATAGATTACTGTCGATTAAAAAATTTATCACCTTCTTTTCTTTAAAACACAGATTATCAAAACAATATTAAACTCTGAGCTATGTGTGGATGTGTGTGACTTGATGACAGATAGATAGCAAACTACAATACGTGTGTATAGACGCCGTGCCTACCAAACATCTAGCGTAAAAGCGTTCAAACCACGAGACACACAGATTTATGTGGTTCGGAGTGCACAACTCGTGTATCCTACATCCACAGGCCACACACTCGTCGGAGATGAAAGGCCGAAGTGCGATAAGGCTAAACACATCGGGATAAAGCAACTACCGCTTGGGAAATACTGTCCTCGGCATGTTGAACAAAACTTTTTGATGGAAAAATCCTAGGAAACTCCGATGGCCCATATGAAAATCAGTGCAAATGGAAATAAAAAGTTTGCAATTGACAAAGAAATTCTATTTATAAGAGAGAAAAATACAAAAGTATTGGCGAAATGCCAGAGTACATTTTTCCAGACCTTGTCTACGGCGACATCGTCCTCACTGACCTGGTTCTCGGGATTAGGGACCATAGGCGTGTTGGCAATAATGGCTTCCACAGTTTCCTCAAGCCTCTCTTCGATGGCGAAGGCAGCGCCTCTCGACGACCGCGGCTATGTGTTCGTCTACGACTGCATCCTCGGCAGCCTCGTCCTCGGCATCTACCAATCCTGATAGGTCGCATTAGGGATGGAGTTCTCGGATGCATCCAAGGTAATGGTCGTAACCAGCCTTGAAGAGTCTATCGATCTCTTCGCAAAACTCTTTGGAGTTGTGGTACTCAGCGATGACCTTGTCGCACTCCTCCTCAGCCAGCTTTCAGCTCTAGGCCTCCACAGCTGCATGCAGCTCCTCTTTCGCACGGAGGGCCTCTTTGAGATCCTCGGCTGCCCGCTTCAGTCGAGCGATGTCATCCTCGACTTTCTTCGCCTTTAGTTGCTCCTTGGCAAAAAGCTTCTCGGCCTCTTCGGCCCTTTTCTCGGCGACTGTGGCCTTCTTCACAGCTTCGAAAACCCACTAGTCAGCCCTGACCCTTGACATCTTGACCTTCTGAAGTAGGGCTCTGATCGACCCCAATTGTTTTTGCACGGAGCTATAGAGGTTCTCTACGACATCACTTGCTCTCATGCCCAAGGAACTGGCCAACACTATTGTTGGGGTCGTCTGATACCCCATTCAGTAGTAGAAGGCTCCTATATCGTTTGCACTGGTCGCACCGACTGGGAGCCTGAGATTGGCGCCTCTTGGTGGTCGACAGACTGCGGCGCAACTGGATAATCCCATGGTCGCCCTGGAGATCTCGTCGGCTGGGTCTCCGACGTGCGACACATTGGTGTGGCCGCTGTAGAGCTGTCGGCGGCAGCCTGCTCCTTCCTCGGTCGCTTAGGTGGCATTGTGGCACTCTTCCTACCATCTTGGGCCAAGAACCGTTGAGTGGCCTTATCGACTAGGGAGGCACCCCTTCGTGTGCCACTATTAGGAGTTGTCGATGACTTGCCCTTGTCCGCCATTGCTGCAAAAGAATAGGCAGTCGGTTAGTAAGCAAAATAGTAAAGTGTGAAGGGTTGCGGAATTCCCTATATGGTAATCTAGAAGGGGGGTTGAATAGATTACTGTCGATTAAAAAGTTTATCACCTTCTTTTCTTTAAAACACATATTATCAAAACAATATTAAACTCTGAGCTATGTGTGGATGTGTGTGACTTGATGACAGATAGATAGCAAACTACAATACGTGTGTATAGACGCCGTGCCTACCAAACATCTAGCGTAAAAGCGTTCAAACCACGAGACCCGCAGATTTACATGGTTCGGAGTACACAACTCGTGCATCCTACATCCATAGGCCTTACACACACGCAGAACAATCTGCGTATGAGCTAGTTCACAAACTACAACTCACACACACGTGTTATCTGATGTGCAACCACGATCAGATCAACACCCACACACGTGTATCAAGCACAAGGACTACTTGAAACACAACACACACACAGAGATATGAAAAAGTAGAAACAGAGAAGAGTTTGAGAGTTGAAGAACAAATCCAAATTTGTAAACTCTTCTGGTAAACGTCTGGCTGGACTTCAAGCTTCGTCTTGATGATCACAAGTTGATGGAGACACTTGAATCCACGACGTTCAGGCTTCACCTTCCGCTGGAGAGACTTCTCTTCTTGGTTCTGTGCGGTAGTTTGAAGCAGAGCAGCAGAACACGACTTCTCTTGAGAACTCTTTAGGGTTCTTGCTTGGAGGCTGCTTGTGTATGAGATTTGCTTCAAAAGGATGTTTATATATTGGTGTTTACATATGGAGATACGTGGTAGAAGGAAACACCAAGGTTGGTAACTTTGAAACTTTCCGTTTCAGAAGATTTTGTACGTCTGTCGATAGGTCATACACCTGCTGTCGACAAGGATGAACAGTGTGCCATGTTCCAGAAGTCTGGAAGTTTTGTTGAAGCTCTCACTGTGTGCATCTGTCGACAGGTGCCTTGGTGCTGTCGACAGGCACATGTTTTCCAGAACTGTGATTTTCTGACTGTTTGCTTCTGTCGACAGGAGGCTTTGTTGCTGTCGACAGGGCTTGTTTTCCAGAACATGTATGTTGCTGACTGTTGGTATCTGTCAACAGGGTCTTGATGGCTGTCGACAGGTACACTGTCTTTTGACTTTTCTTGATCTTTCATACTTGTTGTTGGCACATGTCTTGCATAGTATATCTCCTACATTAGTAAACATAGTTAGTGAGATATTATGAACATATATAATCAAGCATTGTACCAAGTTATTGTGACAAGTCATTTGTATGAAGATCTCATGCATTAAACTCAATTAACATTGTTCACATTTGTTTACATTGTTCATCATCAAAAAACATATTGTGTTTATTATTTAGAATGTGAACCCAACAAAGTGTGGCAAAGGTTGTCGTCAGCAAGAAAGTGACCTTTGTTGGCCTTGGAAATCAACTTGAATAACTCGTCAAAAGGTTGGTAAAGGTCAGGGGGCTCCACCGCCTGTAAAGAATCAAATTCTGTGAGCTCGGATGTAATGAGGGTCAGAGCTCGGAAGGCTTTGTGGCGGATGTTCACCACCAAGCATGTGGTCGGGAAGGGTCATCCGAATGGGCAATGAACAAAAACAAAATTCCTCTTCCAGTTTTGAATAGAGGAGGGCATTCGGCCAAGGATTTGCAGACCAGACCGTGTTGCAAAGTACAACCAGTCTCCAAAGGCTTTGAACGAGAAGCAATAAAATAAGAGGCGTGTGGTCAGAAGGACCTCATCCATGGCACAAGGTGCCAGGAATCCGACAACCGACCTCCAGGAGATGGCGGTCAGCTGCGAAGAAGTGGCTCCTAACTTGAGAAGGAGAAAAGTGCTGAATAGACAGGGGTGTTCACTATTCGGTTCAAACTGAAAAACCAAACCGAACCGAACGATTCGGTTTGGTTTGGTTCGGTTTGAACATGAAAAAAAATTAGTTTAGTTCCAAACCAAATTGAAAAAAGAAAATTTGGTTTGGTTCGGTTTCTAAGCTCTATAAACCAAACCAAACTGATTAAACCGAATTACAACAATAAGTTTTAATTTGTATATATCTATCAACTTTATTCAATATATTTATGTAAAAATACATATTATGGAGAATAATATGGTCATCAACATTTAATACTTCATTTCAAATCTTATTTTAGTGATTTATTAGAGAAACTAGTGATTAAAATGTTATTTAGGACTAAGAGAATCTAAAGACCCATTTATTTTCAAGTTAAACAAAACCAAACCAAATCAAACTGAATTAAATTTGGTTTCATTTGGTTTGGTTTCAAGGTTATTTAGTTTGGTTTGGTTCGGGTTGGGTCCGAATTTGGTTTAGTTTGGTTTCTTAAAAATCTTCTATAAATCAAACCAAACCCTGAACACCCCTATGAACGGGTGCACAGGAAAATGGAGGCTTGCTCGAACGGCCTCAGAATAAATGCATACTCTACCCTCCATGGTATAATGGGCTTGGAGTAGTTTAGAAGAATAAAAGGTAGACCCCTCGGAAAGTGTTGAGCAACTACCCCTAAGAAAATCTAAGATTTTGAAGATATAGTACATATCATGTTTTTGCTATAACAAAAATCTTTAAATAGACTATCTACAAAATAAATGTATATCAAAATATATATGCTTACAACTGTGTGATAAACTTCATCACCAAAAATTTTCTAAGTCCATAGACTCTCAGTACATCATACTATATTCGACTTCAGACTCTGACTGTTGACTCCGACTCCTTAAGAATCGAAGTCAAAACCATCTTGAAAATTTTTCTAAGTCCATACAGCTATACATGATTCGACTGTTCTCTTCGACTCATACAGTCGAATGCTTCATAAATCCTAACTACATGATTCGACTATTCACTTCGACTCTTACAGTCGAATGTTTTTAGAAATCAATCTCCATAGTATCCGACTGCTAAAGTCGAATTGTCTTATTATCTCAGAAGTTGAATCATTCTATTTCCACTCCGACTTCTACAATCAAATTGTAATCTTCTTCTGCAGTCGAATTACTCTGTTTGTAACTTAGACTCCTACAGTCGAATTACTATCTTCTTGTAAAGTTGAATCATTCTTCAACTTCTACAGTCGAATTGCATGTTCTTGTGAATTCGACTTCTCTATCAGTTTTGTCCTTAATACTTTTCTGATCTTTTGAAGCTTAAACACTTAATGTAAGATTATCTCTTAATATTTTCTTATAACATTTCCAATGAACTTTTAATTTCTTATTAGTTCATCAAAAATATTATTATTGTATTATTTTCTCTGGCAAGACAAGTCATATTATATTCATCTAAATCCTACGCATGTTATTTCTGAAATATTTTAACTAATCTTTGAGTTGTTCTTCATGTCTTTGTTCTGGATTTTCCTGGATACAATAGATACAGTGCATTTATGTATTCTCAGGCGCATGGCATCTGACAAGACTCACCTATCACTGACAAGACCCATGCTTTACCTTTTTGGCATATCTACCTGTCTGTTCTTTTTATCTGAAAGCTTATGCATACGAGGTTTCCATACCTTCTGTCTGTACTTATCTGACTTACCTACCTCAAAGGTATGGAGTTGCTTTTTCTTTTTATCTTGTCTTTGTTGTAGTCATTTATTGGAAGTACATTTCTAGCATGTCTCCTTCACAGTCCACTCCTAGAAAGAAAGAGCTAATCTTCTAGCTATGAAGACTGCACCTCTTCTGAAGACCTTGGAAAGAAGCAAAACTGAAGAACTCCTGGAAAATAAGCTCATCAAGAACCAAAGGATCCTAGAGTTCTCTTCAAAATGGTCAGATTACAAACGGCCACAAATTCCAAGGCTATCTTCCAAACGGCTATATTCTGAAGTGTATAAAAGAAGCTCAAGTTTGAAAAGAAGAAGACACGGAGATACATAGAGCTTTTGAAAATTCTGTGAGCTACACACTTCAAATTTCCTGCAAGCGAAGTCTGAGAGCTTCCCTCTTTAGAAAGCACTCTCTCTGAAGCTCTCCAAGAAGTCTTGTGTAGGGTGGCAATTGTAATTGCTTATTTTCTCTAAGTCCACCCTTGTTTTTTAGATAGGATTCGAGTCTCATCTCTAATCAGTTAAATCCTTCTGAAGTCTGTTTTTGTTCTCAGTCCTGAGGCAAACACACAAGTCCTTTTTTACTCTCTTGTGTATTTTTGTGCAGAAGACTGTTTCTGCATTTTCCCCTCTGCGAAGGGAAGGCCTTGTGAAGGCAGTTTTGTACCCCTGTTCAGGGAAGACTTGCTTGGAGCAAGTGGGTTTGTAATTCCTATCAAGGGTGAGAGAAGGCCAATTTATTGGCAGTTAGTGAAAATCTCAAGTGGTTGACTTGAGGACTGGACGTAGGACTTCCTAGTTGGAAGGGCCGAACCAAGATAAATTCTTGTGCATATTTGTGTGATTTTTTCCGCCTAGTTCACACTTGAATCACACACAACACACTAAGTACTAACGAATCTATTTAGTGTTGTGCATTTCAGAAGAAAAATTTAAAGCCAAGAAGTCCTATTCACCCCCCTCTAGGACATCTAGTGCGCCATTTCTATCCAACAAGTGGTACCAGAGCTGAGGTCTTCTCAGAAGAATCCAAAAGATTTGAGAAGAAATGGCATCCGAAGCTCACAACTATGAAGACCAATCAGTTACAAGGCCACCATTCTTTGATGGTGAAGATTACCCATACTGGAAGATGCGAATGGAGTGCTTTATCAGAGGTACTGACTTCGACTTATGGCAGGTAACAAAACAAGGTGACTATCAAATCCTTGGTGAAACTTGTTCCTCTGGTCTTTCTATTGTAGATAAGAGAAATATGTCGTTAAATTACAAGGCAAAAAATTATCTCTATTGTGCATTGTCTAAAAGAGAATTTAACAGACTTTCAACCTGCAGAACAGCTAAAGAAATGTGGGATAAACTTCAATTAACCTATGAAGGTACATATAGGGTTAAACAAACAAGGATAGATATACTTGTATCCCAATATGAACAGTTTAAAATGCTCCCTAATGAGAACATAACTCAAATGTATAACAGATTCTCAAATATAATTGTCAGATTAAGTGCTTTAGGGAAAGTCCTAACTAATGAAGAAACAGTTAGAATAATACTGAGATCTCTAACTAATGTCTGGACTCCTAAAGTTACAGCCATAGAGGAAGCCCACGACTTAACATAATTATCTATTGATAAACTAATATGATCCCTTATGGCTCATGAAATTAGTATGGAAAGATTTTCTGAAAATTCTTCAAAAAATAAAATATTAAATGCCTTGAAGATTGCAATTCCTCTTCATCTGAAGACTCTAAAGAGAAATCAGATGACAGTGATGATGAGGCTATGCTTTCAAGAAAGCTGCAGAGAATTCTTGCAAAGAAGAAGAAGTTTGGCTCAAAAAGGTTCTTCAAGAAAGATAAGAAGAAGGAGCCAACTTGTTATTAGTGCAATCAGCCTGGGCATTACAAATCTGAATGTCCCAAGCTGAAGCAGAAAGATCCGATAGGAAGAAAGGAAAAGAAGTTCAGAAAGTTCAAGAAAAGGCTATGGAAGCAACATGGGACAACGAAGAAGCAACCAGTTCAGAATCATCCAGCTCAGAATCTGAAGAAGAAGAGAAGGCAAAATCTAGCCCTCATGGCAGGACTAGAACAGGTAAACTCAGAAAGTTCTTTTACTTCTTGTTCAGAATCAGATTCTGATAGCCTTGAAGATGCCTTCAATGAACTTTATGAAAAATATAAAATAGTAGTAAAACAAATGAAGATAGTTAAATTAAATCTACTGAACCAAGAAAAGGCTAACACCTTTCTCAAAAATGAAGCAGAAAGGTTAAACAAAAGCTTAAGTGAAACTAAAAGAGCTAATGAATTATTGTGTGAAGACTTAATGAATAAAAATAGCAAAATTTTGGAAATAGAATCAAATCTTAAGGAACTTAAAGATGAAGAAAAATTTCAAGAGGAAAATAATTATCTGAAAGCTACTATAGAAAAGATTTCCAATTGCAAAACTTCCTAATTTGTTAATATAAAAGGTTCTACAATAGGAAAGAAGAAGTATAGATTAGGATACACACCTCCACTAAATGAAGAAAATGTTATTCATCCTAAAGTGTATCCAACCCCTAAATTTGTAGCAGAAAAAGAAATCCAAAATACCAAATAGGTAAATCAGTATGTGTACAAACAAAAACAAAAATTCAATGGTAATGCACATAAGAAGAATGCTTTCGATTTGTGTTGTAGTCATTGTAATCAATTAGGACACACCGTTAGCACATGCACCACTAGACACTTAAGATGGATTCCTAAAACTAACCATCAAGGACCCAAGAAAATTTGGGTACCAAAAGTTACAACTTAGCTTTATTTGCAGGGTCGGCTGAGGGCATCCAAATGATACTTGGATAGTGGATGCTCAAGGCACATTACAGGAGATAGGAAGCTATTCACAACATTTATAGATGAAATTGGTCAAGTAACTTATGGTGATAATGGGAAAGGAAAAGTGCTAGGATGTGGAACCATTGGTACTAAGGAAAAGAACCTAATTGAAGATGTCATGTATGTAGAAGGTCTGAAGCATAATCTAATAAGCATCAGTCAGTTATGTGATAAAGGGCATTCAGTAAATTTTCAGAATGATAAGTGTGTCATCCAGAAAGATAACAAGATAGTATTCAAAGCCCAAAGAGTGAAGAACCTGTACACTTTGCAGCTAGTAGAATTAAAAGAAGTAAATTTGTGTCTTGCAACCACCAAATGTAAAGAATCTGAGTTGTGGCATAGAAGACTAGGTCATGAAAGCACTTCAGTTATCAAAAAATTGAAAAACATGATCTGGTTGAAGGTCTTCCTAAGATGAAAGTTAAGAAATCTGAAATTTATTCAGCTTGTGCAAAAGGAAAATAGACCAAGATTTCATTTCAGTCCAAAACAATTGTTACAACTTCCAAGCCTTTGGAGTTAATTCACATGGATTTATTTGGACCTATGAGGACAGTCAGTCTTGGAGGAAAAGTCTATGGCTATGTGATAGTTGATGACTACTCAAGGTACACTTGGGTGTCTTTTCTAGAAGCCAAATCTAAAGCCTTTCAAGCATTTCTGAAATTCTGCAAAGTAGTTCAAAAAAATCAGAAATTTCAGATTGTAAGCATCAGATCTGATCACGGTGGAGAATTCAAGAATGAAGAATTCATGAAGTTCTGTGAAGAAAATGGGATTGAGCATAACTTCTCAGCACCAAGCACACCTCAACAGAATGGAGTAGCAGAAAGAAAGAATAGGACACTGCTGGATATAGCCAGAACTATGCTGAATGAGTATAATTTGTCAAAATATTTCTGGGCAGAGGCAGTCAATACAGCCTGCTACATCATCAACCGGTGCATGATCAGGCCCATTCTAAAGAAGACCCCATATGAACTTTACAAGGAAAAGAAGCCCAATATTAGTCATCTTTGACCTTTTGGCTATAAGTGTTTTATTTTAAATAATGGTAAGGATAACTTAGGAAAATTAGATGCTAAAAGTGATGAAGGATTTCTGCTAGGATATATTTCAAAACCTAGAGGTTATAAAGTTTTCAATAGAAGAACATTAACTATAGAACAATCTGTGCATATCTTATTTGATGAAACTAACCCTTCTATTAAAGAATAGAAGAAGAAGAAGAGTGTGTTGAAGGTTTGAGCAGAGATATGGAAAGAACCTCTCTTGAACAAAAAGAAGAAAGAAGAAAAAGGAAGATCCTCCACTAGAAGATCTTCAACAGCAAGAAGAACCACAAGAAGGACTACCTAGAGAACTAAGGTATCACCGGGATCATCCAAGAGAAAACATCATAGGCAATCCTCAAGATAGGGTAAGAACAAGAGGTATGCAAATTCCTTGTGATTTTTTTGCCTTGGTTTCTCAAATTGAGCCTAAGACAATCAATGATGCACTAGGTGATGAATCTTGGATCCTTGCTATGTAAGAGGAACTTAATCAGTTCCAACGCAGTGAGGTTTGGACCCTTGTACCTAGACCTTCTGATCATCCAGTTATTGGAACCAGATGGGTTTTCAGAAACAAGATGGATGAATCAGGGGTGATCACTAGGAACAAAGCCAGACTTGTAGCTCAAGGATATTCCCAAGAGGAAGGCATAGATTTTGATGAAACCTATGCTTAGTAGCTAGATTAGAAGCAATCAGAATTTTATTAGCATATGCATGTTCTCTTAATATCAATCTATTTCAGATAGATGTTAAAAGTGCTTTTCTGAATGGTTTTATTAAAGAAGAAGTATATGTTGAGCAACCACCTGTGTAAGGTCCTCGAATTTTGTTGCATTATTGTATTGCACGTAAATAATTCATGTTGTGTATGTACGTATGTAAATATCTATGTAAGTACTAGTTAGTATACTTATGTATGCATGTGTATAAGTTAGTTGTAAATAATGTATGAATGGTATGATGATAATGTGTACATGATAGTATACATAATGCATGTACATTGTAGACGCGCGATTTGGCCCATCTCCCGCAAGGCTCTTTTGGCCCATTAAGCCTCGTTTGACCATTTGTTGACCAGCCTCGGATACCATGTAGACGGCAGCATCGATGGCCGCCGACTACTGGTTAGCGTCAAGCCCCCTGGACATTGACCCAGACAGACGTCCACATCCCTGGACGTCTACATGTGGTTGGCAGCAGGATCCCTTGACGTCAATATCGTTTACCTGGTCTGCGCAACTACCCCGAGAATATAGCCCACTAGCGCCTTTCTCTCGCCCATGCACCGCATGGGACCATTCCCAACGGGCATATGGGCCACCTTGGCACCCCCTTGACCCAGTAAAAATCCTATGTGGCCTCTACCCATTGGTTGGAGCATTTTGCCAAGGATTGCCAAGTGTGTTTCTTCACACTTGAGCATCCAAGGCCTCTTGAACTCCGACCCCACTGTCTATATAACAGTCCCTAGGGTCCTCTAAGCAGGGGGGGGAGAGGCTGGACGTCCATATGCTCATGCTTTGAGAGAGGAGAGAGAAAGTTGCACCCAACCTTCCACTACTCATCTTCTTCTTCCTCTCAATATTTGGGACGTCCAAGAAGGATGCTTTGGAGCTGAAGGAGCCTCTGCAAGGGGAGAGGCTGGACGTCCATATGCTCATGCTTTGAGAGAGGAGAGAGAAAGTTGCACCCAACCTTCCACTATCATCTTCTTCTTCCTCTCAATATTTGGGACGTCCAAAAAGGCTGCTTTGGAGCTGAAGGAGCCTCTGCAAGGAGCTAGCATCATCAACCACGAGGATCAACTCCACCCTCTTCCTCTCCTCTTTCTTTTCTCTCTTTACTAGTTGCATGTTACACCCACGTTCACACACACTCTAGGCACGTAGGCCACCTTCCTATATACCTAGAAAGGGGTTTCCCAACCAAAAACGAAGGGAAGAAGGGTGGTCATAACACTTGGCCACCCCTCCTCTCAAGTCCGCAACCGGTACGGGACTCTCCTTTTGGGTCTGTATTGTTTCGTTTTGAGCATTTGCTATACTTCTTAGTGTCTTATAGAGTGTCTTTTTGTGGCAGGAACGATCTGTAGAAGACCGCGGAGCTCTCCTCCTTTGGTCGGCTGAAGGAGAAGAAGTTGAGGTCTCACCATCACCCGCAATGTGAGGCTATTGCACCGACGTGATCATAGCAACCCCTTGGGCACAGGTAAGGCCCTGGCGATCGCAAACATCTCCCATACTTCACCAGTTCCTTTTGTTCCTCCTCAGTCAACTCAGTCAAACGGGGAGTCAACGAGGTCAACTGGCATGTCCTTCATCGCCAACGAGGGAGCGGCATATCCGTGAACCACCGCCGAGGAGGGCCACACACATCGGCCATGACAACGGAGGTGAAACGAGACGTCCACAGCTCTTTTCTGGCGATCGCGATGGGACAACAATGCTGCTGCGGTTTGTGTGCATCCAGGTAGACGGCAAGCGATCTTGCCACCTATCCAGGTAAGCGTCCATCTTTCCTGCCGTTTAGTTATTTTTAGCGTCCACATAGGTTGTCGTCTACTCTGTTTCAGCATTAGTCGATCTAGTCGTTTATCTGCTTTTGATGAACTTGGCGTCCATATGTCTGCCGTTGATCATCACAGAAGCATGATTTTAACCTTTTTCTGATTGTTTTTCTTTGATTTTGTTTCTTGTTTGCTTACTAATTGTCACTGACGGTCCTCAGTCATTGGGGGGTCATCTTCCTCCTCTCTTCTAGCCTCCCCTCACATTTCTAGGATCACCCTTCTTCGGTTTACAACCTTTTACTCGGGGATTCCCTCTCGGGTAAATCGGGTTGACTCCGAAAAAAACTCTATAAGTCCCTAAATTCCGTGGATTCCCTCACGGTACGTGGCAGGAGGACCTTTACCCATCCTATCTAGTTCACCTACTCACCGGGATTCAAGTGAAATTGGAGAGAACAACCCTCAACTTAACTTAACACATAACTTTGACATGTAAAAGTCTTGGGGACGTTGTTTGATAACATTGATTGGTAGAAATCCATATTTCTGCTCAAAACAGTGAAGTTAATCAACCTTAACCACTTTAAAATCCATAGGTTGTGTGCTAATGGACACTTGGTTGGACCCTGTTGACATGGCCAATAAATCGGCATTTGAGTTTGATGATAATGTCAATGAAGTCGTCGGTATGATGAACACAAATGTTCAGCCTGAGGAATCAGTCCAATCATCCTCTCAGGCCGACAATGAGGAAGTTAGCTTGAGGGTCAACCCCACTCATGCCCAAAATATTCAAGAAGACCCCGAGTTTTCTAAACTCATGTCCCGCTATTCGCCCAAGGATATTATTTCTATGCTTTCAAAGCATACTATCCGGGCAGCAACCTCTCCTTCCACTCCATCCTTATCCCCTTTCAATGCCTCCACATCTAGGCCCACCCCTAGGCCGGTCACCCCACCTCGGGTTCCCATCTCCACCTTCATTCCTCATGTCACTTCCACTCCTTTGCCTACTCCCATTCTCACTCCTCCTTCCGCTTATTCACCACCTGTCCAAATCACACCTTCGTTAGAAGGGGAAGCTTTGAGATGGTTTACCTCTCTACCCGCATTGGATCTCGTTAACTTTGACATTGTCTCCGAGTGATTCATCTCGCATTTTTCATACATGGCCACTCAAGTCCCTACACTCCCCGACTTGGTGGCAGAAAAGATGAAGCCGAACGAAGACTTTGTCACTTATGCCAACCGATGGAGGTCCATGGCCTCGAGAGCCGACATTCCCATCCCAGAGTCCCAAGCCATAACCTTGTTAGTCACTAACACCACCCCTGTGCTCCGTTCCATTTTAATGCTAAGTGAGTTCCCTTCCTTCTCACATCTTTATAACAGAGCCAGGGTGATTGAAAATCAGATCAAGGACTCCTCTCTTCCACACTTCCTTGAAGGGAAGCCAAAGGCACGTAAGGCTCCCGCGGCACCCACCACCGAGGGGGTGACCATCAATGAGTCTGTCAGTGCTTGCAGTCAGCCGTTGAGGCCTCCGAACAAATCCTCCAATCCTCCATCCCCTCCTTCCAACCCTCACCAATTCCCATCTCACCCCTCCAAGCCTTACTTTGTCGTTCCCCCTCCTTCTGGATACACCCGACCTGGCCCCAAAAGGTCGCACTACCCTCCTCTCCCTGAGACTCTCGAGGACGTGTTCTTCGCCCTCATGTCCTGCGATGCGATTCAACTCCCCCCACAAAGGGAGAACATCAATCCAAGGGTGGACACCTCCAAGTATTACCCATACCATAGGGCCCATGGTCACTTCATCAACAATTGCTTTACCTTTCGTGACTGGGTCTATGATATGAATGACCAAGGTAGAATCAACTGGGATGACGTCAAGGTGGCCATAGCCAAGTCTAGGTACACCAAAAAGACCTTGGCATTTTCAGTAACCCTCTCCCCAATCACCAAACCAACAATCCTTCCTCCTCTAAAACCCATGAGAGTGTGCATACCATGATACACCTAGGACCCCGGGTTGTGAGGAGAGAGCAACAGTGGGGGGTAGAAGGTTTCGAAGAGTGGTACCCATGTCCCACTGCAGAGTCTCAAGAGCCCTCCACGTCAATAGATGCCATCCTAGAAGAAAGACCCTTAATGCTCATCCGACCTCCACAGGATGCCTATCCCACCATTCTCACTCCCCCTAGCTGAGCCATCTACCAGACCCCTCCAGCTCATTCGCCCTCAGTCCCAGGAGGCCATTCATGTCACCCTCAGGAATCGAATTATTCCTCCACCCCTGCGGCCATCCCAAGATGAGGAGGATAATGGGCCTCCACCTCCGGCCGGCACCGAATATGACATTCTCCAACATTTGGATAAGACACCCGCGAGGGTGTCCATTTTAGAATTGATTCGGAGGTCGCCGTCGCATCAATCCACTCTCCTCCAGTTTCTTCAGAAAATCATGGTTAATGATGACCTCCCTCCTAGTGGGGTCACCAATGCCATCCTTTCCCTCACCCAAGGACCCTCAATTTACTTCTCGGACAAAGATCTTGCCACCCCCGAGTGTCGTTCGCTCCCTCTTTGTCTCACCATCAACCTCAATGGGGTTTCGGTGGACTCCACTCTTGTCGACACCGGGGCATCCATTTATGTTTGTCCGATGAAGACCCTTAAGCAGTTGGGTTTAGGGGAAGAGAATCTGGAGAAAAGCTACTCCACCATCGCCGCCTATGACAACTCCAAAAGGGTTGCCAAAGGTAAAATTACTCTTAAGTTAGGAATCGGACCTGTCACTATGTCCACTGAGTTCCTAGTTCTTGACGTCGATCCGGCCTACAAGGCCATTCTCGGTCGTCCTTGGCTAGAACAGACTCTAGGGGTCCCTTCCACCACCCACCAATGCTTCAAATTTCCTTTCAATGGGCGGGTGATCAAGATTAAGAGCATTCCCATCTTGGAGACCCTCAATGCGGTTACCACAGAGCAGATGCCGCACCTTTTCATTCCGGATAAGGGGAAGAAGCCAGTCATGTCTCTTTTTGACTTCCCCACACCCTGTGAGCTCGGCCAACCTCCCAGCCTGCTGTAGAACCCCATGTCCCATGTCCCCCGGGAAAAGGTTGGGAAGTAATGGCCAATATCGGCTATGTTCATGGCCGCGGGCTAGGCACGGATGAAAAGGGAGAGATCCAGAGCGTCCAGGCAATTAGGAGGTTGTTACCCAAGGCCGGTCTAGGTTTCCGCCCAGACCCTGTCCATCCGAACCCGTTTATACCATATCAACCTCTTACCTGGACTTTAAAGGAGCATTTTGTCCAGGGGCCAACCCAGTTGGGGACCAGGGAGCCTATAATTGAAGAAATACCTTACTCTGGGAGTGAGGATGAAGAAGAAGAAGAAGAAGAGGATGCCCAAATAGAGGACATTTCTGACGATTTTGGCCTCCTCTCACTCTTTGGGTCTGATCTCCCTTCTCCCCCATCTTCACCACCATCATCTCCATCTCCCTCTACTGCTGTGTGCCCGCCACACAATTCAATTCCTCCACCCACCTCTAATCCCCTTCGTTCTCCTCCTGTCCTCTCTCCATCCCTCATCCCGCCAGTCGAGACTACCTTGAGTCAGCAACTCATGGTTCTTGGCCTTGACTCCCAAAAAAAATGCCAATTTTGAAAATTGGAAATCCGAGGTCTCCATTGAGCACCCCTCCTCTCTGGAACCTCTTTCGCTCGGCCAGGGGCCGACGCTTTCCGGCTTAAGTTCCTCTTCCTCTTGCCCCTCTAGGGGCACTTCCTCTGTACATAGTTTTGTACATAGCAGTCATTTAAATAGTGGTCTAGATTCTAGTTTAGAGTCAGGTCTAGAGGCTAGTCTAGGGTCTGGTCTAGGTTTAGGAGAGTCTAGTTTCTCTCAGCCATGCGTGCGCAAGGAGAAGGGTAGGCAAGTTCCTGCCCGTTTTGTCATGGCCTTGGCTGAGAAGTGTGCTAAGTTAAGTCAGGTGCCAGAATTTCTTGAGGATCCTGCTCTCGTCGAGTCTGACTTTGAAGAGGGTGACTCTGTAGATGACGGTTTAGGAGTCTATCTGCTACATTTTGATGAGGAGGGTGAGTTGGGAGATCTTGGGTCGGGAGAAGAGGACCCAGTGAGCTTCTATGTGGATGGCACAAAAGGGTTTGACGAGCCAACCATGGCTGCAGATGAGACTACTAAAGAAGTCAACCTTGGCACTGAAGAATCCCCGAAGACAGTTTTGATTAGTGCCAACTTGAGTGTTGAAGAAGAAGAAGCTCTGGTAGCCATTCTCAAAGAATTTTCCGACGGATTTGCTTGGTCTTATGAGGACATGCCGGGACTCGATACCTCTTTGGTCGAGCATCGTTTGGTCCTAAAAGCCGACGCAAAGGCCGTCAAGCAAAAGTTGAGAAGGCTACATCCTAAGCTTGCACTCAAGATCAAAGAGGAGGTTGACAAGTTGCACAAAGCCAAATTTATTAGGGTTGTGCTATATCCACAGTGGGTAGCTAATATCGTTCCTGTAATGAAGAAGGACGGTAAGGTTAGGATCTGTATAGATTTCCGTGACCTTAATCGTGCTTGCCCAAAGGACGATTTCCCTCTCCCACACATAGATGTCCTAGTGGACAATACTGCCGGCTTCGAGCTTTTGTCATTTATGGATGGTTTCTCTGGGTACAACCAGATTCGCTTGGCGGAGGAAGACCAGGAGAAAACTTCGTTTACAATCCCCTGGGGGACTTACTGTTATTTCGTCATGCCCTTCGGATTGAAGAATGCGGGAGCAACCTATCAAAGGGCCATGATGGCGATTTTTCATGACATGATGCATGTGCACATGGAGGTCTATGTGGACGATGTCTTGGTTAAATCAAAGACTCGACATGGCCATGCTGGGGTCCTCCGGGCAGTTCTCCAAAGGTCTAGAGAGCACAATCTTAAGATGAACCCTAAGAAGTGCGTCTTTGGTGTCTCTTCGGGGAAATTGCTTGGGTTCATCGTTAGCAAGCGGGGAATTGAAACTGATCCTAACAAGGCCAAAGCAATAATCGACATGCCTCCTCCTAGGAATATCAGAGAAGTCAGAGGGCTAATTGGCAGACTCTAGTTTATTCAGAGATTTATCTCCCAGCATTCAATCCGCTGTAAGCCCTTCTACGAGATGCTTAGAGGAGAGGCGAAGTTTGATTGGGACGATAAATGTCAGAAGGCCTTTGATGAATTGAAGAGCTATCTTTTTAATCCCCCTGTTCTCGCTCCTCCGGTCCCGGGTCGGCCTTTACTGCTCTATGTGTCAACCACTGAGGATTCAACTGGAGCGGTTTTGGCCCAATACGACGACGAGAAGAAGGAGAGAGCGGTGTACTATTTATCCAAGTTGTTCAATGAGGCTGAAAAGAAGTACACCGCCATGGAAAGAACGTGCGCGGCCGTCGTCTGGGTTGCCCAGAAGTTAAAGCACTATTTCTTGGCTCATGAAGTGAAACTTCTGGCGCGTATGGACCCTATTCGGTACTTGCTTGAGAAGCCCGTCCTGACTGAGCGGTTGATGAGGTGGCAAAGCTTCCTTAATCAATTTGATATCACCTATGTCAACCAAAAGTCAATTAAGGGGCATGCCATAGCCGAGCATTTGGCCCACCACCCCTTACCTTCATACTCTCCCGTTGATGAAAGCTTTCCCGATGAAGAGTTAGGAGCCATTATCGATGGTGAACCTTCGTGGGTGCTTTACTTCGACGGGGCGCTTAATTCTAAAGGGTGTGGGATAGGGACAGTCCTCCTCTCACCGGAAGGGGTAGTCATTCCGCACGCCCACCAATTAACCTTCCGAGCCACGAACAATGTGGCTGAGTACGAGGCGCTCTTAGTTGGGCTGAAAATGGCTTTATTGCTCGGAGTCAAGGAGTTAAGGATAATTGGAGATTCGCAGTTAATACTCCGGCAATCCCTCTTAGTAAGTACCAGACCTGGGACCCCAAGCTGAAACCATACCAAGAGTTGGTAGGAAAAGTAGTCCGGCAGTTTAGGAAGCTCACCTTAGTTCACACTCCTAGGGCCCAAAATATCCTAGCAGATTCCCTCGCTTCCCTCGCGTCTTCCATTCCCATCCCTTTGGGAAAGTCGTCTGAAACCGTCTCTGTCCAGAGGTTAAGAGTCCCTTCCCATGTCGATCCGTGGTTCTCTCAGCTCGTGCGTCCTTCTCCATCCCTTCGGGTCCATGCGCTTTCCAAAGAGCCAGAAATTGACCTTGAAGATGGCCATCCCTGGTATTTTGACATCGAAAACTTTCTCAAAGATGGATCCTTCCCTGATTATGCCACCTCTGCCGATAGACGGGCAATTCGTCGCGTCTCGGAGCGTTACAAGATCATAGGTGGCATTCTGTACAAAAAGTCTCTCAGCGGGGTCTATCTCCGTTGCCTTGATGAAATCGAATCTCAAGATGTTGTTGAAGCCGCTCACTCTAGTGAATGTGGTGGCCATGTTAATGGTAGAGCAATTGCCCAGAAATTGCTAAGACACTATTATTGGCCCACCATGGAAGAAGACTGTCGCCATTTTGTCCGTCACTGTGCTAAATGCCAATTGCACGGTGACAAAATTCATGCTCCTTCCTCTTCTCTTCACCCTCTTATCGCACCATGGCCTTTCGCCATGTGGGCATTTGATGTGGTCGGTCCTCTTGCGGACAGAACCGGAGAAATCCGTAAGAAGTCCTTCATTCTGACCGCCACGAAGTACTTCACGAAGTGGGCTGAAGCAGAAGCGTTCATAGAAGTCAAAGCTTCAACAGTCATCAAGTTCATCAAGCGCAACATCCTTGCAAGATTTGGCGTGCCTCGGGACATCGTCACCCACAACGGACCACAATTCACTTCACAGGAGCTTCGCGACATGTGTGGTAAATATGACATTAATTTGCATCATTCATCCCCATATTATCCACAAGGTAATGGAAAAGCGGAATCTACTAATAAAACTCTCATTAAAATCATAAAGAAAACATGCAAATCTCATAACAATGCTGACTGGCCAGATCGCTTGGTTGAAGCTCTTTGGGCTTATCGCACCTCCGTCCGCACTCCTACGGGGCAAACCCCCTATGCTTTGACATACGGATCGGATGCGATACTCCCATATGAGATCTTCGTCCCTTCGCTTAGAGTTCAATTGGATTCCGAACTTGATCCTGATCAACGTCGGGAAGCCTTGTTGGCACAACTTGAACTCTTAGATGAAAGACGAATGATAGCGGCTGACCATGCACAAGTCTATCGTCAGAGAATTGCACGTTTTTATGCCAAAAGAGTTCTTGAGAGAAAATTCGAAGGGTGAGTTGGTCCTAAAGCGCAAAATCATAAAGGCACCAGGTCCCAGGAGCAAATTGCAAGAAAATTGGGAGGGTCCGTTCGTTGTCAAAGAAGCATACTCAGGGAACGCTTATAGGTTAGTGGATGCCGAGGGAGTTGAGCTAACGCACCCTTGGAATGCAGTCTACCTCAAAAAATTCTACCCTTAGTCAGTCAGTCAGTCCGTCAAGTCGGTCATTCATCACTTGTTAAGGTGTGGGTCTACTTTTCCTACTTTTCCCTTGGTCATTAGTAAGGAAGGGTTTATTCACACACCACACGATGTTGGAGTACTACCCCTAACTGGAAAATCACAAGTACACTCGGGCGGTCTCATCCGGTCAATGTGTTTCCCCTATTCTTTTCCCACTCGGTCGTGTCTGGAACGGAACAAACTACGAGTAGGGGACCACCCACTCTCATTTAAAAGGACAAGGTCACCATAAAACAGGGGCAACTAAAAAAAGCAAGGGGCAAAATGTCAAATCAAGCCTCAAAAGGGGAAAAGAAAAGCCAAAAGGTCAAAAAAGGGTAGCAAAAAGTACGTACCGGAAAAAGGCTGACCAACTCAAGGAGGTAGCAAAAAGTACGTGCCTCCACCCCAGAAATCAGAAATGAAATGAGAAATGAAAAATTCCTGAAAACAATGGTTGACCAAGTCTGTTTAATATGAGATGTCGGTTCGGAAACAAAAAGTAGTTGAACCAAAGCCCTACATGACTTCCTACACCCTTCTTCCCATTTCTCCCTCTAGGGGCAATTTGATTGTATAAGATCCTCCATAGTGGAAAATATCAAGAAGGCTAGGGGCAATTTCCAACATCAAAGAATTCATGCACGTCCCTCCTTACTCTTGGCCCCTGTGGTTAAGTAGATCGTGTAAACCCTATACGACAACATGTGATGAATATGTGTCTTAGAGTCCAAAAATCCAAAAAAATATAAAAATGCAAAAACAACAAAAAGAGAGTCCCTTGATGTATATATTTCACGTTGTACATATTTTCTTCCGTGTTTTCTCCTTTATTTTCAAAAATTCAAAAACAATTTAGAAAAATAAAAAATCTAAAAAATTAGTGGTACTATGTACATATACTAACATTCTCCTTTTTCTTATCAAAAAAAAATGTGTGCATATTTCCCTTTCAGTTATTTTATTAGTTCCTATCTTGATTAGAAATTAGCCCCTTGACCAGATCTCAAGAAAGGTACATCGTAGGCAAGGGGCTAAAGACAGATCTACACTAACCTGTTCTCTTTAAGTGTTGTGAATGCAGGAATCAAAAAAGAACAGAAGCAATATCAATTCTCTGATCAGGTCCATGTACAATCCCATGACAGGGGCATACCCCTGGAAGTACAACCGGAGCACTGCTCCTCACTCCTCTCTCCGCTCTCCCTCACTAGGCCTCTGCCTACGTGAGCTGCTCACCTCCTCCTCCTCCCTCTCCCGACGCCGGTCTGGGAGAGGAGGCCTTGACGCTATCGACGCCTCGGGCCGCTGTAGCCCTCCTCATACCACGGAGGGGTCCCCTAGGGACACGATGTCGTCGAGGGAGGCAAACGCCGATCCAGTCCTCGCGGGCGTCGCCTGCTGGGCCTGCCGCTGCTGCTCCCGGTGCTTCTTCAGCACCCGGTCCTTTAGAATCTCGTAATCCACGACGATCCGCGCCCGGGCTGCCTCGGCCTCTCTCTCTCTCTCTCCCTGGCCTCGAGCAGGCGACCCCTCATGGTGGCCCGGTCATCCCTCAGCTCCTCCATGGCAGCCGCCATGGTCCGCCGCTGCACGTCAAATGCAAAGGGTGCCAGCTATGTATACATGCCAGGAAGGGGGAAATTTGGTGCCTTACCTCTGTCTCCATCTCCAACCGCAGAGCCTCCATCTGCGCCTGGAGAGTCGTCACTCCGCTCCCCACCCGCTGCACATAAAGAGTCAAAGTCAAGTCAAATCAAATCAAATTGTGCAGAAAGGGTGTGGCAGTCTCTTACCTCAGCCTCCAACTCCCGGACCCTCGCCTCCGCCCGGTCCAGGGCCTCCTGCAGGCGCACTGTCAGATCTCCTCTCACCGGCTGGGTAGATGAGCTCGCTCCTGCGTCGCGACTCGCGCGCACCCTCACTAGCTCCTCCTTCTGCACTCACGGAACTTTGGTTAGTAATGCAATTCAATCTATAATCAAACTTGTGTTACTTACCAGTGCCCTGACCTCGGTGCGGAGCCTCGTCAACTCCACCTCCTGCTCGGCCAGTCGCCCCTCCAAAAGGCGGACGGTCTATGACTCCCGCATCTGCCATTCACACTTCAAGGTTAGAATCAAATGAGGCAATCCACCAACCAAGGCTTAAGGTTAGAAGTTTCACTTACCACTCGTCGGTCAAGCCGGAGTCGCCCGGCATACCGTGCCCGGTAGTCCTCCATGTAAGCCGAGCTATCAAGGAGGGCCGTCTGCAGCACTACCTACTCGCCGCCCTCGTGCCAGTAGGCGACGGTGCTACCGTGATCCGCCCCCCAGTCGCGGTCCTCAGTAAAGAACCGCCGGCGCGAATGTCCCTCTCTCCCAAGGGAAGGCACCTCGATGGCCGGTTGGTGCCAGCCCAGGGTCCACACCACCAACTCCAGATACAGCACCTCACATGTCCCGAGGCATAGTAAGAGGAGGTGGCGGTCGAAAAGGGGCCGGCCCGCCGCCGCCGCCGAATGCGAGGCGTCTGCCTCCCCGGCATAGGGGGTCCACACTACCTGAGAAGAATGAGAAAATACTGGTCAGTAACATCAAATGTAGCAGTAATTGAAAGAATGCAAGAGCTAGTTGAGGTTTTCGTACCTGCTCGTGCGGGTAATGGTCAAGTGCGACCCTCACGTCCCCTACCCTCCTATCTGTGACCCTGGGGTCCGGGGCCACCTCCCACCTCGCCATGAGAGGCACCATTGTCTGGTGCCCCTCTACAAGTGTCCTGCGCCCCCATAGGGAAGCGTGTATACCCCCAGATCTGCAAGGCAGCAAAAAGAATGGTCAGTCAGGTAGTTAATCAATAAAAAATCAATGATGAGCATTAAGAGAAATTTGTGTACCTGAAGGAAGGGGGTGATGCCCCCGGTGCTCTGAGAGTGCCGCGAGCTGCTGGGGAGAAGTGAGAAGAGGTGTCCCAGCATCGCGGCGCCCCAAGCGTACCTCCCCACCTGCGCCAAGTCTTGTAGAAGCAGTACGAACTTGCAATTCATCTGAGATGACTGCGTCGCGAACAGGAGCCACCCGAACAGATAAGTGACGAAGATTCGGACCGAGCGCTCCTCGCTCCGGTCCCCCAGATCTAGGGCTCCCCTCACCCCTGTGTAAAACTCGTCCAAAGTCTCCAGAGGCCCTCTCCTCCTGCCTCTCAAGCCCACCGCCTCCGACAACGATCCGAGCAGGTTGCTCCGGATCGGTCTCCTCCTCCCTGCAACAAACTATGGTCCTAGCAACTCCACGATGTTATCGTAGTAGTCACTCCTCTCCTGTCCCACTACCGGCTCTCCCTGAACCGGTAGTCCTGTCAGATACGCTGCATCCTCCAATGTAGGTATCATGTGACCCCAAGGCATAATGAATGCCTTGCAGTCCTCCTCCCATCGCTCCCTCAGTGCCTTAAGGTACGGTACGTCCACGTGAAATGGACGCAGCGACAGCAAATGTCCAAATCCCATCCGGCAACTCTAGTCTGCTGGGCCTCTGGCAACGCCGGTACCACGCCCAGCAAAGGTCCCAGGTAACCCTGCTCCTCATCGGCCTTTACCCTGCAGAAAACACAAAAAACTTGACGTCAGCATCGATTGTCGTTAATATGAAGTTGGCGGCAAGGGTATGTCGTCTACACTCAGTCAGCGTCCAGGTATGGCCGTCTAGTTCCTGTGTCGGCGTCCAACACATTGCCGTCAAGTTCACTTAGACGGCAAGATGTTGGACGTTTACAGGAACCCGACGTCCACCGATGTGGACGTCAAGTTCCTGTGAAACCCGACGGCACCTCCCCTGTTTTCCCTCCTTTCACAAATCACAAACACAAAGTTTTGAGAGTCTAGGAGCCTACCTCGGGCCGACGAGGTGCCTCCGCCTCGTCCCCCCCCTCCATCGTCTCCCGGCAGTCTCTTCTACTCCGGGATGTCACCCCACCGCCCACCTCTTCCTCCGCCATGTTTGCCTCCATCTCCTCCTCTTCCTCCTCCGGTTGGCGGCGGCCCCAGAGAATGCCTCTTTTCTCTCCCGTCCTCATCGAAATCTCGAGCAAGGTAAGGATTCGGGTTTTGCCTCTCCCGGCGCTTGGGAACGTGAAATGGCACCGGGAGAAAGCGTCGGTTCAAAAAAAGGGCATTTTCTGGTTTAACGTCAAGCGTTGGCCGTTTAACTTTTCCCGACATCAACCTGTGGTCGCTGACGTACTGTAGGCGTCCACCTGGTAGACGTTAATGTCTCTTCAATGTCAGACCTCGAAGTTTGGTCGACGACCATGTTTGGACATCTAGTTTGAATGTCGACGACCACCTCAGTGGACGTCTATTTTCTGTCTCAGTGGTTGGCGACGGGCCATGGACGTTTACCTGTAGTTGGCGGCCATCGATGTGGACGCCAACTACCCCGCACCAGTCCTCACAGCACAATTCTTTGAACCTTTTGAGGCCATTTTATCCCACACATTTCACAAGTCAAGCAATCAAGCCAATTCAACACAAATGCAACTCATTTTTATTCATCTAATTTGTGTACACTTATTGGAAATCGGGAAATTACATCATTCATGCCCTACGGGCCATAAGAAATCACAAGTAGTGGGGCAAATGCCATCATTGAACTCCTCATATTTCCAAATCTCCTCCCGATTTTCCTGCACAGCCAAGCCCACTTTTTTGCTCACGTTGTACCTTGCCCAAGTCTTCATGGCCTTCTTTCATCAGCTTCTCATTTCTCCCAGTGACTATCATGTCGGTGCAGTTGGATGAGGTGGGAATTCCCCGTGGAATCCCAAGCTGACAATGACACCGGTGTGGCTGGTACACCACCACCGATCAACTCCAATCAGCCACAAATCTCTGTCCTCCTGGATCGGGCTCTGAACTCAATGGTTCTCATGAACAGGGCCTCACGATGAAGTCATCCATTCCCAATATGCCAAATGATCCCTCCAGGCATCTCTGCTCTTCAAGTGTGCTGTCACACACTTGATCTCATCTCGGCTCATACCATGAACCTGCTACAGTGAACCGAACTCCAAAGGAAGATCTGGAGGGGGAAGGTTGCCTGTCACAAAATCAAATTTTAATGAGCTTCCATCCATACTTGGAGCAGAAACAAACTCCCGCACGTGCGTCCGCCTAGTCTCATTGTGGTGAGCGAACTGTATAGGTGGGCCAGCACTGCAGGGGCAAGTGACTGCCCGCGCCACAGCAAAGAAAGTACTCAAATGTGCTCGTAGAGGATGAAATCGCCACTCGTGGGGAACAAAAAGACCCCGTCCAGGCAGAGCGTCAGTCCTCGTGTCACCCTCTCTCCGCCAATCTCCTTAGCATGCTGGATCAGCCACCAGGCCAGTCGGTCCAGGAAAATCCCGTTCTTGTTCGTCATCCGTAACACTTCCTTCTTGTCCCGTATGATGTCCGTGAGGATCTCTTCCCACGGGAGGAGAGGAGTCGTTGCATCATACTCCAAGCACTGCCGCCATCCCAGGAACAGTTCCACCTCCTCTAGCAACACACTCTCTTCGAAACCCTGGAATACAAAGGTGTGTGTGTGTGTGCGGGTGCCATCTCTCCACCAACGCCCCCAGGCGTCAAATCCCCACCACATGTCCTTCATGTTCTTCGCCAATAAAACTTAAAGTTCAGGTTCCACATACCAATGAAGCCCCGCATGTCCAGCGTAATAGCATTTACCAGATTCACAAGCCAGGAAAAGGCCCGTACTGGCCTTGGTCTCGGAATGCTGGGATTCCTGCATGGGGGTGGGGGTTTGTAAGAACGTTGTTCGGGGCGTTTTCACCAGGAGAAACAGAATAATCATTACTTACCTCCCCTCGGTCAGTCGCTGCTCAGGTGTCCCAGAATTTCACTCAGAACTCTGGGGTTCGCGCCTGTGGATGTTCCGGTCGAAGAAGAGGCCATTTCGCTATGTTTTCTATCTCTCAGCTCTCTGGTTCGCAGCAGGAGTAGGGGAGAAGGAGGGGAGGTAGGAGATGTAGAGTCCTTATGGACTCCCATCACCTATTTTTTCGGCCTGATCCGCTGTCATGTAGGCGTCCAGATCGGTGGACGTCAGTAGTAGGTTAGCGCAACATCAGTGGACGTTAACTGGTCCTGGCGGCCATCGATGTGGATGTTTACCATCCGGAAATCATTCAATGTTTTATCCTTTATATGGCCATCATTATTCTTTATCTTGTGCTTCAAGTTGTTTTGCAGATATCTTAAGCACAAGCTGCGCTTCAAAAATTCAGAATACTCATGCGACCTTGAGCGTTACAGGTATGTCTAACATAGGACCCCACCAGAGGTGAATAACTTGGCGACCATGAACCCTGAGTTCCCCTTTACCAAAAACCATGATGGGTTTGCGATCTCTCAGTTATTCGTATGGCCTTTAGAATTTTCCTCTGGTGCTAACTTGCATTTTAGATAGGCAACCCACACTAGCATGCATCTTCACTGCTACATTCTCTTACTAACACTCAAAAAAATAATGGTGATTTTCCTCGATCACATGATTGCTCCATGGCTCCCCCAGCTCAGGTAGCTACCGGGTCCACCCTTCGACTATCCAAGTTGATATCGGGTCTTTGTTGCCCCCCTTCTCCACTTGTCCCACCGTGTCTTTCACAATAGTCAAGCATCCTTATTGAGTTCATTTGAGCCTTCGCAGTCGCGAGCTAATTCTGGACTCCAGGCTTTCCAAGCATGTGATTCCATTAGAATCTTTTGATAATCCTTTGAAGATCAACCAACTCCTTGTCTTCATGACTCCTAAATTCGGGACTGACGTCCTGATTAGCCAGCGAGTCCATGAGCTCCGGTTTGTGAGACTCCCTGATTCAACCGTCATATTACAACTCCTTTGACTCAGACACACTAGAAACTAGTCAAAGTCCGACACGCCATGCCAGGGACCCTACCATTGGGTCGCAGTTGTAGTTACGCGGCTAGATCACCCTTTTCTTACCCCTATTTGTCTCTCAAACGATATGTCATCTGTTTCTAGCCTGACTCTTTCGTTTGGCTTGCCAGAATTCCTATCCTCGGGAGATGGCCCTTCCATTAAATCTCTGCGTCCTTTGTTTACCGAGACACCAACCTTTCAGTCTGCTCTGCTCTCTTGCAAGACCGAATGTCTTGAAGGGGCATTTGTAGACGTGCGATTTGGCCCATCTCCCGCAAGGCTCTTTTGGCCCATTAAGCCTCGTTTGACCATTTGTTGACCAGCCTC
The DNA here is from genome assembly GCA_014218235.1 of Colocasia esculenta. Classification (NCBI taxonomy): domain Eukaryota; kingdom Viridiplantae; phylum Streptophyta; class Magnoliopsida; order Alismatales; family Araceae; genus Colocasia; species Colocasia esculenta. Next base: position 41,600,129 of record CM024763.1, on the reverse strand, counting down.
GGATACCATGTAGACGGTAGCATCGATGGCCGCCGACTACTGGTTGGCGGCAAGCCCCCTGGACGTTGACCCAGACAGACGTCCACATCCCTGGACGTCTGCATGGGTTGGCGGCAGGATCCCTTGACGTCAATATCGTTTACCTGGTCTGCGCAACTACCCCGAGAATATAGCCCACTAGCGCCTTTCTCTCGCCCATGCACCGCATGGGACCGTTCCCAACAGGCATATGGGCCACCTTGGCACCCCCTTGACCCAGTAAAAATCCTATGTGGCCTCTACCCATTGGTTGGAGCATTTTTCCAAGGATTGCCAAGTGTACAAATGTGTTTCTTCACACTTGAGCATCCAAGGCCTCTGAACTCCGACCCCACTGTCTATATAACAGTCCTAGGGTCCTCTAAGCAGGGGGGGAGAGGCTGGACGTCCATATGCTCATGCTTTGAGAGAGGAGAGAGAAGTTGCACCCAACCTTCCACTACTCATCTTCTTCTTCCTCTCAATATTTGGGACGTCCAAGAAGGCTGCTTTGGAGCTGAAGGAGCCTCTGCAAGGGGAGAGGCTGGACGTCCATATGCTCATACTTTGAGAGAGGAGAGAGAAAGTTGCACCCAACCTTCCACTACTCATCTTCTTCTTCCTCTCAATATTTGGGACGTCCAAGAAGGGAACTTTGGAGCTGAAGGAGCCTCTGCAAGGAGCTAGCATCATCAACCACGAGGATCAACTCCACCCTCTTCCTCTCCTCTTCCTTTTCTCTCTTTACTAGTTGCATGTTACACCCACGTTCACACACACTCTAGGCACGTAGGCCACCTTCCTACATACCTAGAAAGGAGTTTCCCAACCAAAAATGGAGGGAAGAAGGGTGGTCATAACACTTGGCCACCCCTCTTCTCAAGTCCACAACCGGTACGGGACTCTCCTTTTGGGTCTGTATTGTTTCATTTTGAGCATTTTCTATACTTCTTAGAGTTTTATAGAGTGTCTTTTTGTGGCAGGAACGATCTGTAGAAGACCACGGAGCTCTCCTCCTTTGGCCGGATGAAGGAGAAGAAGTTGAGGTCCCACCATCACCCGCAACGCGAGGCTATTGCACTGACGTGATCACAGCAACCCCTTGGGCACAGGTAAGGCCCTGGCGATCGCAAACATCTCCCATACTTCACCGGTTCCTTTTGTTTCTCCCTAGTCAACTCAGTCAAACGGGGAGTCAACGAGGTCAACCGGCATGTCCTTCATCGCCAACGAGGGAGCGGCACATCCGTGAACCACCACCGAAGAGGGCCACACACATCGGCCACGACAGCGGAGGGGAAACGAGACGTCCACATACATATATAGGTATAAGATGTGCATGGTTTCTGCATGTTTTAGAGTTCTGGCCGAAGGCCAGCTTGGCGTCAATATCAATAGACGTCGATGTTGTGTCGGCGTCAACCATATGGACGCCAACACTAACCCCAGCGTCCAGCGATGTGGACGGCAATTTCTCTGACCTGCATGCATTGCAGAGCCGGATTTTCGGGAGCAAGCTACCCCAACCATTGGGGAGCTGTCTCCAACGGTCTGAAAGCCTTCTTGTCTGACCTGCATGAGAGGGGAGCTCCTCTCCTCTATATACAAACCCCTTTTGCAACCCTCAGCCCTCTCTTGGCTCTCCTTGCAAGAGAAGAGGAAGGAGAAGAAGACAAACCCTAGTTTCTGTAAGAAGGACCTGGCTTTGCAAGCCTAGATCCGGGAATTTGGAGCTTCATCCGGCCATCTAAAACGACTGGGAGATAGCTGGAGCATCAGGGAAGGCTTCCCCGATCTCGCTTTGGTGTCTACATCAGTCAAGAACCCGGAGGAAGGTGTCTTTGGAGGCTTCTTGGGACTGCCCAAGGAGAGCTTCACCGCCATTTTAGATCCCTTTGGAGTATTTTTCAGAGGCAAGTAACCCTCACCCTCCGTCCATGTAGATGTCAAGTAGGGTTTTATAATTTTTATGCATTTTACCTCGTGTCCTAGATCCCCCTTTCACCTTTGCATTTGGAGTTCGGTCCGTGTTTCTACACAAACAGGAACTTGGCGTTAATGCCCTTGACACCGAGATCCCTGGTATGCGTCCAGCGATCTGGCCGTCCACTCCTGGAATGGCCAGAGACCACCGTCACGTTCTCTAGGACACAACAGTGAACTGTTCTTCCTGGCATATTTGATTAATTTTGACGAGTTTTGCGATGAGGATATAATGTAACTCTTATATTCTATGTATACTAGCTAATGTGATGAATGAGAGAATGAATGAACATTTATTTTGTGGGTGGTTGAGTTTATTCGTCTATCTAATGTGTATGTGAAATGAATGGCAATGTATATTCACCATGATCCTAATGATCCGTGGCAAAGTTTTGTTGCCCAAATTTGTTAGACCATGTATGTATGGTCCTGTCTGTGCTCTGAGTTTCTGACATTTTTCCCCATGCTTGTATGGTTATTGGAATTTCTGTTTTAGGAAATAGAAATCATGCGTAGGTCATGTTAAATTTCCAGTAAATTGCGTGTTGCTCGATAAATTCGGGAATAAATTCTGTGACCCTGTGCATGCTAGGGTGCAGACAATGAGCTATTAAATTTGTGATTATGTTCAACTCCATGTTAATTTGCATTATGAATAGTAATGTGAGATTGATGTTAAATTTTCTGTAACTTCATTTTGAGTCAGAAAAATCTGAAAATTTTCATGTGGAATCATAACCTGAGATCAGCATGTGGTTAAATTTTCAAGTCATTTGGACAACTATATAGTGAAATATGAATTTTTCCATGCGAGAAATGTGAAAAAAAAAATGCATGCTAATGTGGGAATAATGCGACGTGTGTGTGTGATCTGATTCATGCAAATTTCTGAACATGTAGTCCCTGTTAACTGTAGAATCATGTTAGGAAAACAGAGCCCTTGTGTGAGTGAGAAAATGAATGAGAGGCAAGTGACATGTGTAAAGATATGTGTTAAAAATTGGTAAATGGGTAAATTGTGCCAAGTGTGACACTGCTTCCATAGAGGGCAGTGGAACCGTATCAGGGAAAAGTCCCCCTGAGAAGGTTCAATGTGTTGTGATCCTAAGGGCATTAGGATGAAATCTTGGAGGTGGACAAGTACCACTGGTTAGGGTGGAGACTTGTTCTCCCGGTCTGCGCAGTCCAAGAGTCGTCACTGTATTGCCTAGGTGACGTCTATGTGTATGTGATGTGATGTGTCCTTCTTATGGTGGTTTGGACTATGTGTCACGGCACTAAAGTGAAAATGTGAATGTGATTGTGATCATGTGCAAATTGTGTAGTGTGAACAATGTGTAAATGTGCAATGTGTAAAGTGTGAAATATGTGAATTAGAAATTGTGTAAAAATGTGAAACCAAAATGTGAGGATGTGAAATTGAAAACCCATGATATGATGATCTGAAATCATGTTAGAACAGCAATATAAATGTGGTTATGATTTTGTGCTACATGTGTACAATGCGTAGAACCCATGCTAGGGACAATCCTTACTTATGTGTAAACCATTCCATGTGTGTATGCTCTCACGTTGTGGTTTGAATGAGAACATAGCTTTCATGTGTTAGATTGTAAAGTGTTAAACCACATCAAAACAGCAAGCTTAAAGCATGTGAAATGGTTATGTGCATGTATACGAATGAGTAGTAACCATGTTAGCAATGTGTTGTTTCATGTATGTAAGCTAGTCATGCTAGATTGCTCTCATGTTTTAGTTTAAATTGAAAGTAGAACTTTCACGTGTAGGAATGATTAGAGAGCATGTGATAGGAGATTTTGATTTAGAAAATCTGAAAGCATGAATCATGTGTTCATTAGTAGAATTTCCAAGATAAGGTTGTCAATTTCAATGTCACGCATGCTATATGTTGGGTCTTGTAAATGTGTATGTAAAATCTGCTATGATATGTACATGTATGGTATGTGTAGAGTTACTTGCTGAGTCTTTTAGACTCATTACTTGCTTCGGCGTACAGGTGTTAGGTGACACACCTTTGGAGGAGACCGTGGAAAGCGACTCCGAGTGCAGGGAGTAGCTAGTTTGGTGGAGCTTAGTTGTGACTTTTGGCATTTTGATGTATGTAATTGCAACATTGTACTAGCATTATCATGGACAAATGTATAAGTGTGGACAATTATGTATTTGATTTCCAGCAATTTAATTATGTGGACTTTTAGTTCTTTAAATGTTATCGAATCATGTATGTTAAATGTGGATGATGAATGAAATAAAGACAGTGGTTCTTTTACTTCTGCTACTCTGTTCTTATATTCACGTGTATCTCAGCTAAATGTTATTGTTGGGTAAATGTCCCACTGTAGCAACGTTCACTATATCGACGTTGGTTGGGATAACCGTACCGATATAATGAGGGTCGCTACAGAGATTGGTATCAGAGCGACCGGTTGAGATTGCACATGAATATACATAAGTCATCATCTTCATTACATGCTAAGTCTACATAGGAATGTCCACATGTGTAGAAATCACTAATAACGAGTGGAAAATAGATAAGAAAATGGTTAGAAAACTTAGTAACCTAGCGCTAATGGTGGCTGAAATTTGTTACAGCCATGGCTTCGAGAGGTAGGTGTGGCGGAGCGCCGGCCCGTGATGACGAGCCGAGACGTGACGAGCGGGCTGAAGGGTTATGCAGAATAACACAATATGGTAATCTAGAAGGGGGGTTGAATAGATTACGGCAATTTCTAATTACTGATGGCTTCTTTTCGGTGCTACATCAATCTTAATGAAACTTGATTAGAATTCGATTCAATATAAAAAGCTTGAGTTGATATAAATGAGAACAGGGTATCAAACGTGCGTATGAACAACGTGCCTATCAATCATCTATCGCAGAACGCGAACAAACCACAGGACACGATGATTTAAGGTGGTTCGGAGTACACAACTCGTGTATCCTACATCCACCGTCCACACACACACGCAGAAACGACTGCTTATGAGCGAGTTCAATACAAAAACTCACACACACACACATTGTCTAATGAACCACGATCAGAACAACCAGAATTTCGTGGATCAAGCATAAGGGATGCTTGGAACACAATCACACACACACAATAGAATGGAAATTGTGAAATGGAGAAAAATTTAGAGTTGGGGAACAAATCCAGTTGGAATTCTTCTCGTGGATCGTCCAGACACTCTTCAAACTTCGATTGGATGTAGACTGATCGATGTAGAAGGTTGAGGTGACGACGATCCGGCTTCAACTCCGCATGGATGGTGATTCCACGACGATCTGGCGGAGGATTGAAGCAGGGCAGCAAATTGGGGCTTTTCCTCTTGGTCCCTTGGAGGCTCTTGCTTGGGGGCTGCTGCTATGCGAATTTGGCTCCAAAAGGATGTTATATAGTGTTAGGTAAAGGTGGGGGTCGTGGAGGAAGGAGACACCCAAATGGGGGGCTGGAATAGAATTCTGAATTTCATGTTTCTGTCGTCTGTCGACAGGTGCACTTGCATCTGTCGACAGATGCACTCAGTCCATGATCAGTCTGAGAACTGGGTTTCAGAAATCTGAACTTCTGTGTGTATCTGTCGACAGGTAATTTGCATCTGTCGACAGGTGCACTTAGGGATACAAAAACTGAAGTCTGTTTTGGGTTGTCTGTGTGTATCTGTCAACACATACCCTGGGCCTGTCGACAGATACACTTCTTTGATTTTACCTTGGTCTGTTTGCTCATCTCTTTGATGCTCCATCTTTCATGCTTGTGCACCTACATGTAAATACATTGTTAGTGATATACATTGTATGATTTAGCAATGTTTAACATAATCACTTTCATGGTGTTTTTTATGTTAATTAACACATCAATTTTGCATTAAATCAATGTTCAAGGATATTAATGTGATCATCAAAAACATGATATATTGAAAACCCAACAATCTCCCCCTTTTTGATGATGACAAAAAAATTCAATGATGCATAATATTGATGTTCTCCCCCTTTTGACAACATACAAAAAGTCAAGTCATGCACATATAAGAGACAAATAAACATGAACTGTGATTTTTCATTGATTGATCATTCAAATTTCACAGTACAAGAGACAACCATTACATGACTCAATAAAAATCAAAAGGAAGGGAATAACATGAGCAAGCAAAAAGATAACAGGACTAGTGAGACTAACTCCCAGCTAAGACTCTTAACGACCTCTAAGGACCCTGAGACCCTCTATTCATCGTCATGTCCAGTAGGTGGAGGATGACGGGATCCAGCTCTCTCGGAGTAGAGGTAATCAAGCCGGTCTTGGATATGCACGTGAGACGCATCCAGAGAGTTGAGGCGAGCATCCACTTGATCAAATCTAGTGTTCAGTTGAGCAAATCTTGAGGTCATCTGTTGATGCAATTGTGCCAAGTAATCACGAATGGGCTACAAGTTGTAGAAGGTGTAGTGACAAGGACTCTCAAAGGAAAGAACAACAAGGCGTTGAAGAGTCATGCTGAAGAAGACAATGAAGACAATGAAGATAATGAAGACAGTGATGAAGAACCAGCCTGATCAACCTCAACAAATTTTCTGATGCCAGGTGAGCGGCAGTGAGGTCAAATGCACTGCGGGATTTTAAGGAGACGAGCTCACTTGAAGGAATAGGAATGCCAATGAAAATTAGAAGAGAGGTGATGGGGCAAGCATATGGCATTGATCTCTTGGTGTTGGAGAAACACCGACGAATGAGGTTAGCATGAGTTCAGGTAGATTGATTTGTTGACATTGGAGGAAGAAGAAGAACAAAGACTTATGGACCTCAGTGACCAATTCTCGGCTTCCATCCTTGGGACGATCAAAGTAGTGAAGATATGTGGATCATCCGGATCAAAGGAGGAAAGGAGTTGGCATTCAAACGAGCAATTTCCTTAGTGGAATCATAAGGTTGCAAAGTGAGAAGTTCATAGTACTCAGAAGCGGAAGGAGTATAGTTGAAGATTTCAACTCCTGAGTTTGGGATTTGAAGGGCCGTCGAGATAAGATTTGCGGTGAGGTGAAAACGAGTGCCTTTCACCGAAGAGAAAAGATCTCCCTGATCGGAAAGCCCTAGGTTATTGAAAAATTCTGTGACGGCATTTGGAGAATATTGCAAGTGCGAGTATAGAAAGGATGTCCACCCTTGAGTGTCAAAGAGGGGTTGGAGTGTGGGGAACATCGATTCTAAGGACTCAAAGTCCACATACCGGGATTGGACGAGTTTCTTGAAGGTGCCGTGTACCCGGATGAGATGGAGACCCTGAGGAACAATGAGTTTCGGCAAACGATCTTCGCGATGCTTGCTACGACGTTCTGAAGGAGCCCTGGAACTCTCTCCGGCGTCCGTCGAAGCGCGACGACGGCTAGCGGGAATCTTGGTCTTGGGTGCCATCTGAAGGAGGGTGAGAATGGCGTTTGGGAAGGGAGAATGGAAATGAGAGGGGAAATGAGGGGAAAGGGTCGTAGGAGGCCTTTAGAATAGGTTTAGAAGGGATTTATAGAAGAGGCCCCACACAAAAGACTTGAACCGGCGCGACAGTTGGCTTCAAAAATGGATCTGGGCCGCCGGCTGTCGACAGATGACCATCTGTCTGTCGACAGATAACTACTTTTGGCAAAAACTTGATTTTTTTAAGATTTTTCAAAGGGTCAAGTGTTCATTTGGAATTTTAGGGTAAAATAGGTGTATGTACAAGATAAAAATGCATATCCATTATGATGAAGACATGACACAATTCTACAATGATTTTGAAATAAAACAGATGAGTTCTTTACTTAGATCATAAAGAACACATTTCACAAAAGCCAGTGAAAATTAAATAACTATTTTGATTAAGGCCATTGAAGAAAAACATGCATCAAAATAGAGATGATAGTCAGATGAAATTTGAATTAGATGGCCACAAGAACATCTTACCCATAAGAAGCACATTGGACTTGACGTAAAAATTTTTCGGAGGCTTCACTCTATTTCTAGTATGATTTTAGGATCTTTAAACAGCGAAGATGGGAAAGAGTGGCAATGAGGAGCACTTTCACTTTTTCATGTGAAGGTAGACATTTGTGATGCCAATACCCCCAGTTACTCAATGTGAGTGTCCATCAAGCCATTGTATAGAGATAATGAAACAACCTTTTGACGCGAAGACCGACATTGGTGATGCCCATGTCCCCGGTTACTTAGTGATTTTCATCATTGCTCTACCTCCATCCCATAATTGAAAGATATTCTTTTTTGTTTGAAACGTAGAAATAGGTAGCTTTTCTCCCTTTTATTTTGTTTTTACTTTTCGTCAAGTACATGAGATTTCTTTAGGTAAGTGATAATGTAGAACATTAAATTCAAGGACCTTCTGATTTTTCAAATCATTTTGGATTCATGTTTAATGACAAGGGAGTTATTCAAAGGAGATGTTTAAAAATCATTTGGTTTGCTCATTGTGTTCAAAATGATCTAAATAGTCCTCAATCAAGTGTTGCATCAAACATCATTTAGACTTGGTTCACGACTTTGACATGAAGTGGATATGAAAGGTTATATTGCACAAAACAATCCAATGTTACCTTTAAATCAAGTAATGAACACTTTCTTGAAAAGTATGAAGAAGGAATGAGAAAAAAGGAGAATGTGTGTATCTGTCGACAGCAGGAATCTGTCTGTCGACAGATGCACACAGACTGATGAATTGAAGTTTCAGTCAGAGCAAGTCTGAGTGTACCTGTCGACAGATGGAATGTGTCTGTTGACAGATATGAACAGAGTGGATTTTTATGGTTTCAGTTTGAGTGCACATGAAGTTCAAGGAAGTGAGGATTAAAAATTGAAGTGTAGGAAGAGTTTCCTCATGAAAATACTCATCTACCCTGAACTTACTCCCCCATAGTGTGTGCACGTGTTGACACAACATCTAGTCAAGGATTCACACAAGCATTTGATACAAGGCAAACATGTTCATTTCAAGAATATCATACACAAGCACATGGTCACAGAAAAAAGCATTGTTTCATGGAGTTAACATGATAAAATGTAAGGAAACTAAAAATCCTATGTGAAGTACAGGACCTTTATATGCAATGGGACTATGGATACTTGGCGGAGAATGTTTCCTCACGCATGATGATAGTTTTCAAACAAGCCGAACTTGTTCTTCCACAGTTCACCATTTGATATACCACATAGTCATTCACACATAAAGAGCATGTACTCCAATATGGAGAGTTAGTTTCATTGCATTTTACACAAACCCAATTCTCTTCTTAAGGATGTGAATCTATCTTCAGACAAGGGTTTGGTGAAAATATCAGCCAATTGTTTTTCTGTGGGAATGAAATTAAGTTCCAAGGTTTTATTGGCAACTTCATCTCTCAAGAAATGATGACGGATTTCAATGTGTTTAGTCCTTGAGTGTTGGACAGGGTTTTTGAAAGGTTGATAGCACTTGTGTTGTCACATAGTATAGGTGTGCATCCAATTTCAACATTATAGTCAGCTAACTGACTTTTGATCCACAACACTTGAGCTGCACAACTTCCTGCAGCGACATATTCTGCCTCTGCAGTGGAGAGTGCAACCGAGTGTTGTTTCTTGGATGCCCACGAAACCATGCAACCGCCAAGGAATTGGCAATATCCACTAGTGCTTTTTCTATCAATTTTACATCCAGCATAATCAGCATCAGAATATGATATCAAATCAAAACTACTGCCTGCTGGGTACCAAAAACCCAAATTGCATGTACCTGAGAGATATCGGAAAATTCTCTTGACTGCAATTAAATGGCTTTCCTTTGGACTAGATTGATATCTAGCACAAAGGCAAACACTGAATTGTATATCCGGTCTACTTGCAGTAAGATAAAGGAGTGAGCCAATCATACCTCGGAAGTGCTTTGCATCTACCGGTTTACCTTTCTCATCATTTTCCAATTTGATGCTTGTGCTCATTGGGGTGGAGGCCGGTTTAGCTTGCTCAAATTGAAATCGTTTGAGAAGCTCTTTGACATATTTTTCTTGATTTATGAAGAAGCCGTCTTCATGTTGTTTCACCTGCAAACCAAGAAAGAATTGAAGCTCCCCCATTAGACTCATCTCAAATTCACTGTGCATGTGTTTAGAAAATTCTTCACACAGTGAAGGGTTAGTAGAACCAAATATAATATCGTCCACATAAACTTGAACAACAATTATGTGATTGCGAACTTTCTTAGTGAAGAGTGTTTGGTCCACTTTACCTCTTGAGTAGTTTTTGCTTACCAGAAAATTGCTTAGTCTATCATACCAAGCTCGAGGTGCCTGTTTCAAACCATAAAGAGCTTTGTGCAATTTATACACATGGTTAGGCATTTCAGAATTTTCAAAACCTGGTGGTTGAGAGACATAGACTTCTTCTTTGATATAGCCATTTAAGAAAGCAGTTTTAACATCCATTTGATAAAGTTTGAACTTATGGGAGCATGCATATGCCAATAAAATTCTGACTGCTTCTAATCTGGCTACAGGAGCAAAGGATTCTTCAAAATCTACACCAAATTCTTGATTATATCCTTTTGCAACGAGTCTAGCTTTATTTCTGACCACTTTTCCTTCTTCATTAAGTTTATTCCTAAACACCCATCGAGTTCCTATGATAGAAATTTCAGGGGTTCTAGGAACTAAACTCCATACATTATTTCTTTGAAATTGACCAAGTTCCTCATGCATAGCATCAATCCATGAGTTATCTTTTAAGGCTTCTTCAACATTTTTGGGTTCCACTTGAGAGACAAAAGCAAAAAGATCATGTTCAATTATTTGTCTAACTTGAGACTGTGTTTGAACAGAATCATTTAAGCTACCTATCACATTATCAAGTGGGTGATCTTTGGAATACCTCACATTTGTGATTGTTGAAGGGCCGGGAGCATCTTGTCCTTGAGGAATTTGATCTTGTGAATGTTGTTCTTCAGGAGGTTCACCTTCTAGTGGATTTTCTTCATGTGTTTCATCTTGTTTTCTGAAGGCTTTTTCATCATCTTCATCATAGTCCTTTGTGAAGATATCCACCTTTGGTCTTGGAACCTTCTTCAGATTTGTCTTTTGCTTTGACTTGTAGGTCCTCAAGTGATGTTCCTTCATATTTTTTTTCAGTTCTATTAACAGTCAAACTGTTAGTTTTGGCATAAGTCTCATAAAAATTACATGTGGAGTTTCTTCCACAGTGCGTGTTTTATTGTTAAACACCCTATATGCCCTAGAGTGTTCTGAGTAGCCTAGAAAAACACCTTGATCACTTTTGGCTTCAAATTTATCTAAATCAGATTTATCATTGTTATGAATAAATACCTTTGAGCCAAATACTCGGAAGTACCCAAGGTTGGGTTTCTTACCTTTCAACAAATGGTAGGGGGTTTTCTTTATCACAGGTCTTACCATGGCTCTGTTTAGAATGTAGCATGAAGTGTTCACTGCTTCTGCCCAAAAGCTTCTTGTGAGTTGGCCTTCAACCAGAAGAGTGCGAGCCATTTCCACCAATGTTCTGTTTTTCCTCTCCACTACTCCATTTTGTTCTGGAGTCCTTGGGGAGGAGAACAGATGTTCAATCCCTTGGTGCCTGCAAAAATCAGAAAATGCATTGTTATCAAATTCTCCCCGTGATCGGTGCGGATTGAGCATATTTTATTCACATTGCCATGCTCAATCTTGTTAAAGAATTCTTGGAAGATTATAAGTGTTTCACTTTTGTGTGCCAAGAATTTGACCCATGTGAACCTAGAAAAATCATCTACAATGACAAAACCAAAACGTTTGCCATTGAGACTTAAAGTTCTAGTTGGTCCAAAAAGGTCCATGTGCAACAGTTCATATGGTTTAGATGTGCTTACCGGTGCTTTGGATTTGAAAGACTTCCGGGTTTGTTTTCCTTGTGCACATGCATCACAAAAACTTTCATTGTTGTTAAATGAAATGTCAGGAAGTCCATTTACTAATTTGAACTTCATGATCTTTTGCATTACGTTGTAGCTCGCATGGCCAAGTCTACGATGCCACAATGTCAATTCATCCTGTCTATTTGCAATAAGACACAAATTGTCATTTTCTGGATCATCTAAGTCAACTAAGTAGATGTTATTCACTCTTTTTCCAGAAAATTTTACACTTCCTGTTTCTTTATCAACAATTTGACATGAATTTGATTCAAAGATGACGTTGTGACCTCTATCACATAATTGACTTATGCTAAGCAAATTGTGATTAAGGCCATCAACTAACAGTACATTTTCAATTGAATTGGAGGGACACTTACCAACATTACCTGTGCCAATGATTTGGCCTTTGTTGTTACCTCCAAAAATAACTTGTCCTCCGTCTTTCTCCACTAGCAAACAAAATTTAGCTTTGTCGCCCGTCATGTGCCTCGAACAGCCGCTATCCAAGTACCATTTGTTTTGATGTTGGGCTGCTAGGCATTCCTGCATATGTGGATCAGACAAGAGGTTTTGGTACCCAAATTACTTTGGGTCCCAAAATTTCATTCATGCAACAAAGTAAATGCTTAGGAATCCAAACTTGTTTGAATTTCTGTTTCTTTGGATTATTCCAGCATTGTTTTTCATCATGACCAATCTTTTTACACACATTGCATGAAGGAATTTTCTTTTCAATTTTTTGTTGCTTGATAGACTGTTTATTAGTTGAAGTTGTTCTTGCCTGTCGACAGGCACCATTCCATCGGTCGACAGGTGGCTTTTTCTTTTGTTTGTTGGGAACATTTTGTTTCGGTTGCAATACTTTGGTCTGAGATTGACTTGTGTTATGCTTTGTGGGAACATGCTTGCTTGTGCTTGGGATAGGATTAACAAAGGAAGTGATCAGTGACTCTCTTATTTTCTTTTGTTTGACAGGTTGATATCTTAACCCATGCCTGGTTACATGTATTTTAGCACCCAAAACCGCATCTAGATTTTGCTTTCCTTTTACAAATTTCATTAAGTCCTCAGATTTTTCTTTCAATTCTTTTTCAGTTTGTTCCAACTTTTTCCTTGTTTCTAGATGTTCTTCTTGAAAGAATTCAAGAGAATGGCTTAAACAGTCCTTTTCTTTTTGTGTTTCTTGTAATTTCATTTTCAAGCAATCTATCTCTTCATTATGAGTCTCTTCATCAACTTTCATCATTTCTATTTCTTTTGTCAGGAATGCAATTCGTTCATCGTTATTTTTATCATGCACAAGGGAGTTGCATTTCTTTTTCAATGCCTTATTTTCAGATCTATATTCACAAAATTTTCAAATAGAGTAGTGTATGCTTCCTCCCATTCACTTGCAGTGTAATTATAAAATGAGAAGTTTACCTCGGTGGAGTCATCACTCCTTGCCATTAAGCATTTTACTTCTTCATCATCGGATGTTTCTTGTGCATCTTCATCTTCATCTTCATCACTCCAGGTTGCCAACATTGCTTTGGCTTTCTTGAAGATGAATTTTTCTTTCTTCAGCTTCTTCTTGAGTTCTGGGCATTCTCCTCTCATGTGCCCCTGTTTCTTGCATTCATAACAAACAATATCAGATTTTTTGTTGGACTCATATTTCTGTGAAAATTTTTCTTTTGGAAAGGTTTGGAGTTACCTGTGTCTCTCCTTTTGAACTTCAGAAATTTCTTGAATTGTCTAGTGAGCATTGCCATTTCATCATTATCACTCTCACTAGATGTTTCTTGCTCATCACTATCTTGTTGAATGGATTTCTTGGAGCTTGTTGATGTTTTGTTGGATGCTTTTAAAGCAATTGACTTCCTAGGATTTTCTTCTAATTATTTTCTTTTGATGTTGATTTCATATGTCATTAAGGAGCCAATTAGTTCATCCAATTTCATTTTAGAAAGGTCCTTGGAATCCTCAACGACAGTGGCCTTAGTATTCCAAGATGAAGTAAGAGATCGAAGTATCTTTCTTACTAAGTCACTTTCAGAGTATTATTTTTTAAGACCTTTTAGCCCGTTATTTTTAGCATGAATCTTGCAAACATGTCTGATATGTTTTCATCTTGAACATTTCATATTCAGACACTAACATGCTAACTTTGGTTTCCCTTACCTCGGACGTACCTTCGTAGATGAGTTCAAGTTTGTCCCACATCTCCTGTGCTGTTGAGCATGTGGAGACTCTTGAGAACTCCTTTGGATGCACCGCACATTGCATCATGTTTAGTGCGCTCCAGTTGAGAGTTCCTTTAGCTATTTGGTCTTTCGTCCAGGTGTCTTCGTCCTCGGGCAACTCATATGGTCCCTTGCTAACTATTTTCCACAGCTCGTAATTTTGAGCTCTCAAAAATACCTGCATACGATTTTTCCAATACAGATAGTCAGTGCCATCAAAATAGGGTGGCCTGGTTACTGATTGTCCCTCGGCCATATACCATTTGCTAGAATCCATAAGATCGAGAATCTCCTGATCGCTAGATCAAATTACGAAAACTGTAAATCGGAGAAACCTTGCTCTGATACCAATTGAAGGGTTATGCGGAATAACACAATATGGTAATCTAGAAGGGGGGTTGAATAGATTACGGCAATTTCAAATTACTGATGGCTTCTTTTCGGTGCTACAGCGATCTTAATGAAACTTGATTAGAATTCGATTCAATATAAGAAAGCTTGAGTTGATATAAATGAGAACAGGGTATCAAACATGCGTATGAACAATGTTCCTATCAATCATCTATCGCAAAACGCGAACAAACCACAGGACACGATGATTTAAGGTGGTTCAGAGTACACAACTCGTGTATCCTACATCCATCGTCCACACACACACGCAGAAACGACTTCTTATGAGCGAGTTCAATACAACAACTCACACACACACATGTTGTCTGATGAACCACGATCAGAACAACCACAATTTCGTGGATCAAGCACAAGGGATGCTTGAAACACAATCACACACACACAATAGAATGGAAATTGTGAAATGGAGAAGAATTTAGAGTTGGGGAACAAATCCAGTTGGAATTCTTCTCGTGGATCGTCCAGACGCTCTTCAAACTTCGATTGGATGTAGACTGATCGATGTAGAAGGTTGAGTTGACGACGATCCGGCTTCAACTCCGCATGGATGGTGATTCCACGACGATCTGGGCGAAGGATTGAAGCAGGGCAGCAAATTGGGGCTTTTCCTCTTGGTCCCTTGGAGGTTCTTGCTTGGGGGCTGCTGCTATGCGAATTTGGCTCCAAAAGGATGCTTATATAGTGTTAGGTAAAGGTGGGGGTCGTGGAGGAAGGAGACACCCAAATGGGACTGGAATTAGAATTTCTGAATTTCATGTTTCCGTCGTCTGTCGACAGGTGCACTTGCATCTGTCGACAGATGCACTCAGTCCATGATCAGTCTAAGAACTGGGTTTCAGAAATCTGAACTTCTGTGTGTATCTGTCGACAGGTAATTTGCATCTGTCGACAGGTGCACTCAGGGATACAAAAACTGAAGTCTGTCTTGGGTTGTCTGTGTGTATCTGTCGACACATACCCTGGGCCTGTCGACAGATACACTTCTTTGACATTACCTTGGTCTGTTTGCTCATCTCTTTGATGCTCCATCTTTCATGCTTGTGCACCTACATGTAATTACATTGTTAGTGATATACATTGTATGATTTAGCAATGTTTAACATAATCACTTTCATGGTGTTTTTCATGTTAATTAACACATCAATTTTGCATTAAATTAATGTTCAAGGATATTAATGTGATCATCAAAAACATGATATATTGAAAACCCAACACGGGCGGAGCAGCAGGCCCCGGCACCGCAAGGTCCTATACTTCCCCCACCACCGCCTGTGGATTATGGAGTATTCATGCAAGGTCTGGTGCAAGCCATGCAGACGCAGGCTCATACCCAGGCAGCACTCCAGGCACAGTTGGAGGCTCAGGTTAGACTAATAAAATGATTTATAATCTGTTTTATTTGCTTATGCGATATTATGTTGATTGTGAATTGCTTGCTGTGTACTGTAGCAGGCTCAGGTACCAGCTCAGGACCATAGTGGACCTTCTACCATGGAAAGATTCAAGAGGATGCTGCCACCCTCTTTTGAGGGGGAGAGCGATCCATTGTTGGCAGAAAGCTGGATGAGGGAGATAGAAAAGATCTTCCGAGCCATCAGGTGTGCAAATGAGGATAAGGTCACATTAGCCACCTACATGCTACAGGTATGCTTTAGTTATATGCTTGTATGTTTTGTTAAGTTAGATTTGTTTAGATGGTGCTTATGAGCGGTGTACTGCAGGAAAGAGCTGATGTATGGTGGGCTTCATTGCTGCGTACCCGGTTTGAGGACAGAGCTGTTGATGTTGCTTGGGACGAGTTCGTAAGGCTCTTTAGGGCCAAGTTCGTCCCCGAGCATATTCAAGATTGGATGGAGCAAGAATTCCTATCTTTGGCTCAAGGCTTCATGATCGTGCTAGAGTATGAGGCAAGATTTTCTGAACTCTCTAAGTATGCACCTCATATCGTGGCAGATGAGCGCAGGAAGACAAAGAAGTTCGTGATGGGACTCAAGCCATCACTGCGGATGAGACTCGTGGCATTTGACCACCGCACGTTAGACGAGGCCCTCAGTGCTGCTTGTAGGCAGGAGGGAGAGATGGAGCAATACCTGGAAGAAAAGAAAGCTTCGCAGAAGAGGCCAGCAGCGACATTCCAACGGCAAGACAAGAAGAAAGCGGTGTACCAGACGCAGCAGCGATCAGTGGCAGTCGGCAGTTCTCAGGTACCCTCTGTACGTTCCCCTGGTGTGAAGAAAGAGTGTCCCCACTGTTGGAAGACACATGGTGGTACCGAATGTTGGATGATTACGGGAAAGTGCTTGAAGTGCGGAAGCAGCGACCACAAGATCAAAGATTGCCCAAGACTTCAGCAGGGAGTCCAGCTCGGAGCGCCAGCCCCATCGGTAGCGGCAGCAGCGCCAGCTACAGGAAGACCAGGAAGGCCTCGAGCCCCAGCTCGAGTGTTTGCTTTAGCTCACGAGATCGCCGAGCAGGCGGAGCATGTCACCGAAGGTACGGTTTTACTTTTAGGTGTGCACGCTCAGGTTTTGTTTGATACGGGTGCTACTCACTCGTTCATTTCCGAGCGATTCGCTAGGCAGTTAGCCCTAGAGTCAGGCATAGAGTCTGAGGATTTAGAGGTCCCTTTGTCTGTGCACACCCCTGCGGGTACGGTATCGACTAGGAAGTGCATTCCGTCGTTACCTGTGTGCATTGAGGATAGAATCCTAGATGGGTGTTTCTTCTTGCTAAAGATGAAGGACTATGATGCTATTCTTGGTCTGGATTGGCTAGAGGAGCACTATGCGTTAGTGGATTGTCGTCGGAAGAGGATTGTTTTCCGCATTCCTGGTGAGGACGAGTTCTCTCACCCTTGCCAAGGAACTTGGCGGGAAAGAGTCATCTCTGCCATGAAGGCGATGCGCATGGTAAACAAGGGTTGTGACGCTTTTCTTGCCAGCGTGGTACTAGTGCCAGAGGCTGATGAGTCACCTACTCTTGCAGAGATTGAGGTAGTGCAGGATTTTCCAGACGTCTTTCCTGATGATTTGTCTGGTTTGCCACCGGATAGAGAGATAGAGTTTACCATAGAGTTGCTTCCGGGCACCTCTCCTATCTCGAAGGCTCCATATCGGATGGCACCTGCGGAGTTAGCCGAGTTGAGGAGGCAGTTGCAAGAGTTGCTTGATAAGGGATTTATTCGCTGAGTGTTTCCCCTTGGGGTGCACCTGTATTATTCGTCAAGAAGAAAGACGGGTCACTTAGGTTATGCATTGACTACAGAAAGCTGAACTAAGTGACTGTGAAGAACAGGTATCCCTTACCTCGTATTGATGATTTGTTTGACCAGTTGCGAGAGGCATCAGTCTTTTCTAAGATTGATTTGCGATCTGGTTATCATCAGTTGAGGATTCGGAGTGAGGATGTGTCCAAGACGGCGTTTAGAACCCGTTATGGACATTATGAGTTTTTGGTCCTTCCTTTTGGATTGACCAATGCCCCTGCAGCGATCATGGATCTTATGAACAGGGTGTTTAGGCCTTATCTAGATAGCTTTGTTGTAGTGTTTATTGATGATGTGCTGGTCTACTCTCCGGACGAGGCCACACACCGTCAGCATTTGAGGGTAGTGTTAGAGGTTCTTCGTGAGCACAAGCTATACGCTAAGTTCAGCAAGTGCGATTTCTGGTTGCGCGAGGTTCATTTCCTAGGGCATGTTATCTCTGGTGCTGGTGTTGCAATGGATCCAGCAAAGGTCCAGGCAGTTATGGATTGGGAGATCCCCAAGACCCCTTCGGAGATTCGTAGTTTTATTGGTTTAGCTGGTTACTATCGGCGATTTATTGAGGGATTTTCATCCATCGCCGCCCCTTTGACTCAGCTTACCAGAAAGGGAGTGAAGTTTGTTTGGTCCGAGAAGTGTGAGAGTAGTTTTCAATTGCTGAAAACTAAGCTCACGACAGCCCCGGTGTTAGTCTTACCGAGCGGTGTAGAGGGTTTTGCTATCTACACGGATGCGTCTCGGATTGGTTTAGGCTGTGTGCTAATGCAGCAAGAAAGGGTAGTGGCTTATGCTTCTCGTTAGTTGAAGGAGCATGAGAAGAACTATCCGACTCATGACTTGGAGCTCGCAGCAGTGGTTCATGCACTAAAGATCTGGAGGCACTATCTTTATGGTGTTAGATTTGAGGTGTTTACCGACCACAAGAGCTTGAAATATCTTTTCTCCCAAAAGGAACTAAATCTGAGGCAGAGAAGATGGATTGAGTTCTTGAAGGACTATGACTTCGACCTTCAGTATCACCCTGGAAAGGCGAATGTCGTAGCAGATGCTCTGAGTAGAAAGAGGCCATTTCTCCAGCAAGACTAGAAGATGTTGGAGGATGCGGCTTGCGCGTTGACTGAGTTGGAGCCATCGCTATGCCAGGCTTTTGTAGCTCAGTTATCTCTTAGGTCCTCGGTTTTGGATGAGGTGATCAAGCAACAGAAGGCTAACCCTAGACTCTTAGAGTTAGTGGGCAAGTCAGGCATTGCTCGTGATGAGGACGGTGTGATTAGATTTCAGCACCGTGTTTGTGTCCCTGATTTAGTAGATGTCCGTGAGCATGTGTTAGCGGAGGCTCATAGATCGTGGTTCTCTATTCATCCGGGTAACACGAAGATGTACCAGGATTTGAAGAGATCCTTTTGGTGGTCTGACATGAAGAGGGATGTAGCAGATTATGTATCCCGGTGTTTAGTATGCCAGCAAGTGAAGGCCGAGCGACAGCGACCATCCGGCCTTATGCAAAGGATGGACATCCCAGTGTGGAAGTGGGAAGCTGTCACTATGGACTTTGTTTCGGGTTTGCCTCGATCTAGAAGGGGCAATGACTCGATTTGGGTAGTTGTAGATAGATTCTCGAAGACTGCTCATTTCTTGCCTATGAAGAAGAAGCAGTCAGTAGAGAGTTTAGCTAGATTGTATGTTAGTGGTATCATTAGATTGCATGGTGTGCCGAAGTCGATCATCTCGGATCGAGATCCGAGATTCACTTCGAGGTTGTGGAAGGGTCTTCAGGATGCTTTGGGTTCGGAGCTGAAGCTCAGTTCGGCGTTTCATCCCCAGACTGATGGACAGTCCGAGAGGACTATCCAGACGCTCGAGGATATGTTGAGAGCGTGTGTTCTGGATTGGAAGGATGATTGGGAGCACCATTTACCTCTTGTGGAGTTCGCATACAACAACAGTTTTATGCGAGTATTGGTATGGCTCCATTTAAGGCATTGTATGGTAGGCCCTGCAGATCTCCTTTATGTTGGGAGGAGACTAGTGATAGGCAGTTGATCGGTCCGGAGTTAGTTCAGGAGACTTCGGATAAGGTCCAGCTTATCAGAAAGAGGCTTGTTGCGGCACAGGATGGGCAGAAGAGCTATGCCGACAACAGGAGGAAGGATCTTGAGTTCGAGGTGGGTGATCATGTCTTCTTGAAGATATCGCCTACTCGAGGTGTCGTCAGATTTGGCAGGCATAGTAAGTTGAGCCCTAGGTTCATTGGCCCATATGAGATTCTCAGACATTTGGGCAGCGTGGCGTATGAGCTAGCCTTACCCCCAGCGTTGGCTAGTGTTCATCCCGTTTTCCACGTTTCGATGCTCAGGAAGTATGTCCGAGATCCGTCTCATGTGATTAGTCATGAGCCAGTGGAGATTCAGCCAGATCTGTCGTATGTCGAGCAACCAGTAGCTATTCTTGATCGGAAGGTTCAGCATCTCCGGAACAAGAGTATTGCGTCGGTGAAAGTTCTCTGGCGGAACTTCTCACGAGAGGAGGCTACTTGGGAGCTTGAGGATGCGATGAAGAAGAAGTATCCCCTTTTGTTTGAATAGCGTCGTTCTAACTTCGAGGATGAAGTTTCTTTTAAGGGGGAGAGGGTGTAAGGCCCTCGAATTTTGTTGCATTATTGTATTGCACGTAAATAATTCATGTTGTGTATGTACGTATGTAAATATCTACGTAAGTACTAGTTAGTATACTTATGTATGCATGTGTATAAGTTAGTTGTAAATAATGTATGAATGGTATGATGAGTGTGTACATGATAGTATACATAATGCATGTACATATATAGGTGTAAGATGTGCATGGTTTCTGCATGTTTTAGAGTTCTGGCCAAAGGCCAGCTTGGCGTCAATATCAATAGACGTCAATGTTGTGTCGGCGTCAACCATATGGACGCCAACACTAACCCCACCGTCCAGCGATGTCGACGCAAATTTCTCTGACTTGCAAGCGTTGCAGAGCTGGATTTCCGGGAGCAAGCTACCCCAACCATTGGGGAGCTATCTCCAATGGTCTGAAAGCCTTCTTGTCTGACCTGCGTGAGAAGGGAGCTCCTCTCCTCTATACACAAACCCCTTTTGCAACCCTCAGCCCTCTCTTGGCTCTCCTTGCAAGAGGAGAGGAAGGAGAAGAAGACAAACCCTAGTTTCTGTGAGAAGGACCTGACTTTGCAAGCCTAGATCCGGGAATTTGGAGCTTCATCCGGCCATCTACAACGACTGGGAGATAGCTGGAGCATCAGGGAAGGCTTCCCCGATCTCGCTTTGGTGTCTACATCAGTCAAGAACCCGGAGGAAGGTGTCTTTGGAGGCTTCTTGGGACTACCCAAGGAGAGCTTCACCGCCATTTTAGATCCCTTTGGAGTATTTTTCAGAGGCAAGTAACCCTCACCCTCCGTCCATGTAGATGTCAAGTAGGGTTTTATAATTTTTATGTATTTTTCCTCGTGTCCTAGATCCCCCTTTCACCTTTGCATTTGGAGTTCGGTCTGTGTTTCTGCACAGACAGGAACTTGGCGTCAATGCCCTTGACGCCAAGATCCCTGGTATGCATCCAGCGATCTGGCCGTCCACTCCTGGAACGGCCAGAGACCGCCGTCAAGTTCTCCAGGACAGAACAGTGAGCTGTTATTCCTGGCATATTTGATTAATTTCGACGAGCTTTGCGATGAGGATATAATGTAACTCTTATATGCTATGTATACTAGTTAATGTGATGAATGGGAGAATGAATGAACATTTATTTTGTGGGTGGTTGAGTTTATTCGTCTATCTAATGTGTATGCGAAATGAATGGCAATGTATATTCACCATGATCCTAATGATCTGTGGCAAAGTTTTGTTGCCCAAATTTGTTAGACAATGTATGTATGGTCCTGTCTGTGCTCTGAGTTTCTGACATTTTTCCCCATGCTTGTATGGTTATTGGAATTTCTGTTTTGGGAAATAGAAATCATGCGTAGGTCATGTTAAATTTCCAGTAAATTGCGTGTTGCTCGGTAAATTCGGGAATAAATTCTGTGACCTTGTGCATGCTAGGGTACAGACAGTGAGCTATTAAATTTGTGATTATGTTCAACTCCATGTTAATTTGAATTATGAATAGTAATGTGAGATTGATGTTAAATTTTCTGTAACTTCATTTTGAGTCAGAAAAATCTGAAAATTTTCATGTGGAATCATAAACTGAGATCAGCATGTGGTTAAATTTTCAAGTCGTTTGGACAACTATATAGTGAAATATGAATTTTTCCATGCGAGAAATGTGAAAAATAAAAATGCATGCTAATGTGGGAATAATGCGACGTGTGTGTGTGATCTGATTCATGCAAATTTCTGAACATGTAGTCCCTGTTAACTGTAGAATCATGTTAGGAAAATAGAGCCCTTGTGTGAGTGAGAAACTGAATGAGAGGCAAGTGACATGTGTAAAGATATGTGTTAAAAATCGGTAAATGTGTAAATTGTGCCAAGTGTGACACTGCTTCCATAGAGGGCAGTGGAACCGTATCAGGAAAAAGTCCCCCTGAGAAGGTTCAATGTGTTGTGATCTTAAGGGCATTAGGATGAAATCCTGGAGGTGGACAAGTACCACTGGTTAGGGTGGAGACTTGTTCTCCCGGTCTGCGCAGTCCAAGAGTCGTCACTGTATTGCCTAGGTGATGTCTATGTGTATGTGATGTGATGTGTCCTTCTTATGGTGGTTTGGACTATGTGTCACGGCACTAAAGTGAAAATGTGAATGTGATTGTGATCATGTGCAAATTGTGTAGTGTGAACAATGTGTAAATGTGCAATGTGTAAAGTGTGAAATATGTGAATTAGAAATTGTGTAAAAATGTGAAACCAAAATGTGAGGATGTGAAATTGAAAACCCATGATATGATGATCTGAAATCATGTTAGAACAGCAACATAAATGTGGTTATGATTTTGTGCTACATGTGTACAATGCATAGAACCCATGCTAGGGACAATCCTTACTTATGTGTAAACCATTCCATGTGTGTATGCTCTCACGTTGTGGTTTGAATGAGAACATAGCTTTCATGTGTTAGATTATAAAGTGTTAAACCACATCAAAACAGCAAGCTTAAAGCATGTGAAATGGTTATGTGTATGTATACGAATGAGTAGTAACCATGTTAGCAATGTATTGTTTCATGTATGTAAGCTAGTCGTGCTAGATTGCTCTCATGTTTTAGTTTAAATTGAAAGTAGAACTTTCACGTGTATGAATGATTAGAGAGCATGTGATAGGAGATTTTGATTTAGAAAATCTGAAAGCATGAATCATGTGTTCATTAGTAGAATTTCCAAGATATGGTTGTCAATTTCAAAGTCACGCATGCTATATGTTGTGTCTTGTAAATGTGTATGTAAAACCTGCTATGATATGTACATGTATGGTATGTGTAGAGTTACTTGCTGAGTCTTTTAGACTCATTACTTGCTTCGGCGTACAGGTGTAGTAGGTGACACACCTTTGGAGGAGACCGTGGAAAGCGACTCCGAGCGCGGGGAGTAGCTAGTTTGCACTACTGAAAAAGTAGACATAAAGGGCAGAACAAAAAAGGCAGAAATTTAACAGTCTTATTATCAATAGATTAGAAGGCAGATATTTTATTTGCCTTATAAATTGTTCAATCATAAAGGCAGAAAGTGAATTGTGACTTATATTTTAAACATTAAAAGACTAAGTAAAAATCTGCCTTCTATTGATATGAAAATAAAAGGCAATATCAAAACTTTGACTTTTATTCACTAGATTTACTTAAAAGATTCCCTCCTTAATAATCTCTAATTTCCCTCCTTACCGCCATGACCTCTCTCTCTTTTCTCTTTTCCCATTCGCACCATACTTTCTTTCACGCCGCAACCCTTCCGCGGGAAAGAGCAGGCCGCTGTTGCGTGGGATATGCTGCAGCCGCATCCTAATAGTTTCAAGATCACCCATCAACAGCGATTCCAGAAAAGCCAATCTGCAGCAGCCTTTTCACCCATTGTTTTATCTCTCTCCTGCAACGGATAAGGGTGTTTTGGTTCTCAAAAGAAAAAGGTATGTGTTCATACGTTGCACTACATTTTTGCTCCCAAAAAGATTATTTTAAACTCTAATGTGAGATGTGCTCTCTCATACCTCTCATACGCCATGTGTTTTAAACTTTGCTCCAATAAAATTTATTTTAAACTCTCCTATATCATGTGCTTTAAACTTTTACTTCAATAAAATTTATTTTAAACTTTTCTATGCCATGTGTTCTAAACGTTTGCTCCAACACAAGCATTTTATAAGCTCCTGTGTTTTTCTCCCAAACTTTTGCTCCAACAAAAGTTATTTTAACTTCTACCGTTAGATTTTTGTTCCAATAAAAAGATAAACCGTCCATTAAAAAACTTGACCGCAGCACCTCTCTCTCTCTCTCTCTCTCTCTCTCTCTCTCTCTAGCCCCATCCAGACGGTCCTCCTGTATAGTGTATATGTCTCATCCTCCCTGTCAGAAGAAAGAAAAAAAAAACTCTTCATATTTCCAACCCAGAATTTTTATTCGGTCATATTGCATAAGGTCCCTTGATCTGTTGGTGTGTAAAAATTATTTCTTAAAGCTTTGATGTGGTTCTCTTCGGACCCGAAAAAGGAAAATTTTTACTGTTGCTTTCAAATTTAGACTGCACTTTTAATGTAATTGTATCATGAAATCTACTTCTAAAGATTTGCATAACTTAGATTTTGTATTTTTTATTTTAGTCTACACCATCTTTTGTGAATTAAGAATTTGTTTTTAGATTTATTGATAATAATTATTAATCTTGTGGATTTGTTGGAGTTTTGCAAATAATCAAGTGTTTATTTAAACTTTGATGTTGTTTTCTTCTGACCACAAAAAGAAAGGTTTTCACCATTATCTTTAATAGAAGATTTCATGCATGATGATTAAATTCAGTTATATGAAAGTTGGAAAATTTTTCTTTGAGTTTGATTACATTAAAAAAAAATGGTGACATACATGATATGCACAGTTTCTTGTTAAGTTTTAAACAAAAAAAGATTTATGTGCATGTTGTTTTGACTAACCTGGACATTCATGTTGCTTTCCTTACTTCTTTAAAACTAGATTATATGTATGCTATTTAGATTAATAGTGGTATTTGCATGCAAAAATTTTTGGCATGTTTTTTTAAAATAATGAAAGATGATAAGTCACTTTGCTAACATCTATCGTTTGCTTTATCATGATTTATTTTAGGTTATTGCCAAAAAGGTGTGAGTTGTGTGCAACTTTTGTCAGATTGTGATTGTCATTCAATTAACAGCCAAAGTTGAGGCCATTGTAATCTCACAAAGGTATGTGCTCCAGTGAGCCTGAGTGGTGGCTCATTTCTTATAAAAGTTTATAAAAATAGATACAACATTTTCATATATGAGTAACAATATGCAATTGTTTATATTCAGGTCTAAATCTTAAGATGGATAAAACTTGGATAGGTAAGTCTCGAAATAGTCCAGAATATTTAATTAGAGTTGCTGAATTCTTAAAAGTTGCCATAGCAAATGCAGAACCAAATAAGGTCATTAGATGTCCATGTATTAAGTGTTGCAATCTTGCATTATTATCTCCAAAGGAAGTTGCTGAACATTTACTATTTAAAGGTATGATGTTGTCATACACTATCTGGACATTTCATGGAGAAAAAAGAACAATGCAGCATAATGATGTTGCATCATCAAGTAATAAAGTTGATGATGATATGCATGGAATGATTCATGATGCTTTTGGTATTCCACTGATGCATGCGAAAGAGACGGATCAACAAATTGGCATTGATGCTGAAAAATTTTATAAGCTGTTAGAAAATGCTGAAAAGGAGTTATATCCAGGATGTAATAAATATAGCAAACTCTCCTTTCTTGTTAAGTTGTTTAACATAAAATCCCTTTATGGGTGGTCTGATACATCTGTCACTGCACTATTGGAATTATTAAGGGATGCATTTCCAGATCCTAATGAAATACCTGAGACTTTTTATCAAACAAGAAAGATGATAAAAGATCTTGGACTTGATTATGAAAAAATAGATGCATGTGAAAATGATTGTATGTTGTTTTGGGATGGAACAAAAACTGATGATTTACATAAGTGTGCAACATGTGGTTCAGATAGATGGGACATGAACAAAGGGAAAAAAATAGCGAAAAAGGCATTGCGTTATTTTCCTTTAACACCAAGATTATAAAGTTTATATATGTCTACAAAAACAGCCTCCTTTATGACATGGCATGTAAAAAGCCGCACAAGAAATGATGGAAGATTACGACATCCAGCTGACTCTATGGTTTGGCAACATTTTGATCATGAGCATACATCATTTTGATCAGAGATTCGAAATGCGAGACTTAGTTTGGCAAGTGATGGATTTAATCCATTTAGATCATTATCAAGTACTTACAGTATATGGCCTGTTGTTTTAATACCATATAACTTGCCACCGTGGATATGTATGAAAGAATTCAGCTTGATTTTATCTTCTATCATACATGGTCCAAAGTCACCAGGAATGAAAATCGATGTGTATCTTCAGCCTCTTATTCATGAACTGAAATTATTATGGCATGAAGGTGTAGAAACTTATGATGCTGCTAGAAAAAAATCATTTAGGATGCAAGCTATTATCTTGTGGACCATTAATGACTTTCCTGGGTATGCATATTTATCTCGATGGAGCACTATAGGTGAGAAAGCCTGTCCTGTGTGTAATGATGAGACTGAAGGGCAATGGTTGAAGCATTCTGGTAAACATTGCTATATCCATAAATGACGATTTCTTAAATCAAGTCATAAATTTCGCATGCAATATTCTGCTTTTAATGGAAAAAATGAGTTAAGAGAAAGACCTAAAAGATTATCAGGTGTTGATGTGATGGAACAATTGAAATTGTTCAAGCAAATAGTTGGACAAAAAAGAAAATCTAGAGGTCAACAATCATACAAGACAGGATGGAGGAAGGAGAGTATCTTCTTTCAATTGCCATATTGGAAAACCATAGAATTGCGTCACAATTTGGATGTGATGCACATTGAAAAGAATGTATGTGAGAGTTTGATATATACTTTTTTAGATGCCGAGGGTAGATCAAAAGACAATTACAATGCTCATCTTGATTTACAAGAAATGCAGATATGATCATCACTCTACCCATATGTGAATAGTGCAACTAATAAATTGTGTTTGCCTGCTGCTTCTTTCACAATGTCAAAGGAAGAGAAAGCTGACTTTCTTCAGGTGTTAAAAGCTGTAAAGGTTCCCAAAGGATATGCTTCGAATATCTCTCAATGTGTACAAGTTGAAGGGGGAAAAGTTATTGGACTGAAAAGTCATGACTGTCATATCTCGTTGCAACAACTACTTCCAATTGCTCTTCGAAAAGTTCTGCCAGCACATGTCATTTCCACTCTGACTGGTTTGTCATCATATTTTAGAAATCATTGTTCGAAAGAACTTGACATTGACACATTACATAAAATGGATTCAGATATAGCAGAAGTGTTTTGTAACATGGAAAAAAAATTTCCACCATCTTTCTTTGATGTGATGGTGCATCTAGTAGTTCACTTAGCAGAAGAGGCCAAGTTAGGCGGCCCAGTTCAATATCGATGGATGTACTTTATTGAGAGGTATGAATTTCTCTTTTTCATGGTGCTAATACTTTTAAATCAATCACAATGAAGATACTATAATACAAGTTATTTTCATGTAGGTTTCTTATGACGTTGAAGTCATATGTTCGTAATAGAAGATATGTGGAGGCATCGATTGCTGAAGGTTATTTAGCAAAAGAGTGCATGAATTTTTGCTCAAGATATTTAAATGACAATAATGAAGGAAGTGTTAAGAATGTGGCAATTCAAGATGGTGGTAATGATCAAATTATAGTCTCTGGATTTGAAATATTTTTCTGTGATGGTCACCCTCTTAAAGGAGGGAGTTGGAGGGATTTAGATGATCCAACAATGCAACAAGCTATCAGATACGTGTTGTTTAACTGTGATGCATTGAAACCATATATTGAGTAAGTAATTTAGTTGATTATTAGAATGTTCTTACATTATTAATATTTTTTTTGATATTGAAGTCACAACATTCGCATTTACATAGAAAACATGTCAATGAGTTGAAAGAAAAAATTGTTGGTGCTACATCAAAAGACATTGATGGCATTCATTTCAAGGAGTTTACAGGATGGTTTAAACATCATGTAAGTTACTTCTCCTTGTCTATATATAATTTAAGTTTATATCTATAAATGAATATCATTTTCTATTCATTTCTGTAGGTATATGAGTTTTGTGCTGTCTTGGACGAGCAAAGATAAAAAATGCTTAGATGGTTAGCAAAGGGACCATCTAATAAAGTTCAATGTTATACTGGTTTTGATATTAATGGAATAAGATTTCATACTCAAGAGAGAGACAATAGAGGAAAATGTCAAAATAGTGGAATTCTTGTAGCAGCACAAACTCCAGATCAAGGAATGGTGTCTTATTATGGAATTGTCAAGGATATGATACGTTTAGATTATTATGGACAATTTTCTATTGTTTTGTTCAAGTGTGATTGGATAAACATTTTTCATAAAGATGGGTTGAAGGTGGATAAACATGGATTTACTCTCATGAATCCTAATTGTCTTCTACGTACTGAAGAGCCTTTTGTGTTCGCTTCTCAAGCACAACAAGTCTTCTATATAAGCAATCCATGTGAAAAACCTTGGCATGTAGTTGTGATGACAAAGCCACGAGATACATATGCAATGGGAGATAAAAGAAGTGATGAGATGGTTGAAACTTTACTTCAAAGCACTACACATGTAAGGCCCTCGAATTTTATTGCATTATTGTATTGCATGTAAATAATTCATGTTGTGTATGTACGTATGTAACTATCTACGTAAGTACTAGTAGTATACTATTGCATGCATGTGTATAAACTAAATGTAAATAGTGTATGAATGGTATGATAGTAGTGTGCACATGATAACGTATACATATGGCATGTATATAGGTGTAAAATATGCATGGTTTCTGCATGTTTTAGAGTTCTGGTCAAAGGCCAGATTGGCGTCAATATCAATGGACGCTTGTGTTGTGTAGGCGTCAACCCTATGGACACCAACACTAAGTCCAGCGTCCAGCGATGTGGACGCCAACTTCTCTGACCTGCATGCGTTGCAGAGCCCAGAATTTCGGGAGCAAGCTAGCTCACCCATTGGGGAGCTGTCTTCAACGGTCTGATGGCCCTCTTGTCGACCTGCGTGAGAGGAGAGCTCCTCTCCTCTATATACAAACTCCCTTTACACCAGAAAACCTCTCTTGACTCTTTGCAAAGAGGAGAGAAAACCCTAGCTCGGAACTATGCAAAGACTGAACTTTGGAGGCTTCAATCCGGCAATCCAAGGCTTCCTCCGGTGTTCTATTGCAACTGGAGGCTAGAGGGAACCAAGGAGAAGGCTTCCCCACCACTGGCTTAGCACCTGCATCGACCAAGAACCCGGAGGAGTGGTGTTTTGGAGGCTTCTTGGGACAGCCCAAGGAGAGCTTCACCAAGCTTTTGATCCCTTTGGAGCGTACCTAAAAGGCAAGTACCCTACCCATAGTGTTCATGTATGTGTCTAGGATGGTTTTACCATTTTTATACATTTTCCCTCGTGTCCTAGACCCCAAGTTCACCCCATCTTTGGAGCTCGGGTCTGTGTTCTGCACAGACCTGACATTAACGGCAATATCCCTTGCCGCTAAGATCATGCTTAGCGTCCAGCGATTATGCCGTTGACATTGAATTAGCGGCCAGAGACCGGCCCCAAGTTCATCTGAGAAGAACAACAAGCTGTTCTGCCCTTCTATATGATTAATTTCGACGTGTTTTGCGATGAGGATATAATGTAACTCTTATATACTATGTACACTAGCTAATGTGATGAATGGGAGAATGAATGTACATCTATTTTGTGGGTGGTTGAGTTTAATTGTTTATCTAATGTGTAAGCGAAAAGAATGGCCATGTGTATTCACCATGATCCTAATGATCAGTGGCAAAGTTTTGTTGTCCAAATTTGTTAGACCATGTATGCATGTTACTATCTGTGCTCTGAGTTTCTGACATTTTTCCCATGCTTGTATGATTATTAAAACAAAAAATCTGTTTTGGGAAAATAGAAATCATGCGTAGGTCATGTTAAATTCCAGTAAATTGCGAGTTGCTCGATAAATTAGGGAACAAATTCTGTGACCCTGTGCATGCTAGGGCTCAGACAGTGGGTTGTTAAAACTTGTGATTGTTATTCAACTCCATGCTAACTTAAATTGTGAATAGCATGTGAATTTGATGTCAGATTTTCTGTAATTACGTTTTAGGTCAGAAAAATCTGAAATTTTGCATGTGGGATCCTAAACTCAAAATCAGCTATTGGTTAAAATTTCAGGTCCTTTGGACCAGTCTATGATGCAATATGAATTTTCCATATAAAAAGGTGAAACTAATGCATGCCTTCGTAAAATGATTTGATTTTTGTATATAGCAACCTGAATAGTGAATTTTCCTGAGTGCTAAACTTCTGTAATTGTAGTGTCATGTTAGGAAAAACAGAGAAGTGTGCATGTGAGTGAGAAAGTGAATGAAATGAGAGTGGTATGTATAAACCTATGTGTTAAAATCGGTAAAAATGTGTAATGTGTAACTTGTGCCAAATGTGACACTGCTTCCGCAGAGGACAGTGGAACCGTATCCAGAAAAGTCCCCCTGAGAAGGTTC
This sequence comes from Colocasia esculenta, assembly GCA_014218235.1. NCBI lineage: Eukaryota > Viridiplantae > Streptophyta > Magnoliopsida > Alismatales > Araceae > Colocasia > Colocasia esculenta. The sequence goes on along the minus strand of CM024763.1, from coordinate 41,569,438 downwards.
AATGTGTAGTGACCCTAAGGGCATTAGGGGGAAATCCTGGAGGTGGACAAGTACCACTGGTTAGGGTGGAGATTTGTTCTCCCGGTCTGTGCAGTCCAAGAGTCGCCATTGTATTGCCTAGATGGCGTCTATGTGATGTGATGTGTTGTGTCCTTCTTTGGTGGTTTGGACTATATGTCACGACACTAAATGTGAATGTGTAAATGTTTATGTGTTCATGTGAAAAATGTGAATGTGAACAATGTGTAAAAGTGAATGTGTAAAGTGTGAAATATGCGAATTTGAAATTGTGTAAAAATGTCAAACCAAATGTGAGGATGTGAGTTGTAATCTATGTTATGACAATCTGAAATCATACTTGAACAGTAGTTTTACTAGGTTATGATCATGTTTATGTATGCAAAATGCCTAGAATTCATGCTAGGGATAATTGATAAGGATATGTAAACAACTTCCATACTTGATTGTTCACATGTGGTGATTTAAATCGTTGTTGTAGCTCTCATGTGTTAGATTATGGTTGCTAAAGCATGTAAAACCAGCAAGCTTAAAGTATGAAAAATGGTCATGTATATGCGTAGGAATGTGTAGATTCCATGTTAGGTTTGTTTCCTTTCATGCATGTTCGGAAGTGTATGTTAATGGCTTTCATGTCTTAGTTGGTTGAAGGTAGATTTTTATGTGAGAAATTAATAGAAAGCATGTGATAGGTGATTCTATTTCTGCAAATCTGAAAGCATAGTCCATGTGTTTAAATTGTAGATTCACCATGATAGGTTGTAAAAATTTAATGTCGAGCATGCTACATGTTGTGTCTTATGAATGTGTATGTAAAACCTACCATGATATGTGCATGTGTGGTATGTGTAGAATACTTGCGGAGTCTTTTAGACTCACTACTTGCTTCGGCGTATAGGTGTAGTTGGTGACGAGACACTAGTGGAGGAGACGTTGGAGACCAACTCCGAGCGCGGAGATTAGAGCGTTGCTGGAGTACTTGTGACTTTTTGTGATTTTCATAGTATATAATTTGAACATTGTACTATCTTTATCATGGAAGAATGTATAAGTGTGGACATTTATGTATTTAATTTTCAGTAATTTGAATTATGTGGACTTTTAGTTCTTTAAATGTTATCAAATCATGTATGTTAAATGTGGATGATGAATGAATGAAAACAGTGGTTCTTTTACTTCCGCTACTCTGTTCTTATATTCACGTGTATCTCAGCTGGATGCCATTGTTGGATAAATGTCCCACTGTGATGACGCTCGCTATACCGACGTGGGTTGGTATAACCGTACCGGTATAAAGAGGGTCGTCGCAGAGATTGGTATCAGAGCAACCGGTTGAGATTGCACATGAATATACATAAGTCATCATCTTCATTACATGCTAAGTCTACATAGGAATGTCCACATGTGTAGAATTGATTAATAATGAATGAAAAGTAGATAAGAAGATGGTTAGAAAACTTAGTAACCTAGCTATAATGGTGGCTGAAATTTATTACAGCCATGGCTTCGAGAGGTAGGCGTGGCGGAGCGCCGGTCCGTGAGGACGAGACGCGACGTGACGAGCGGGTAGAGCAGTAGGCCCCGGCATCGCAAGGTCCTGTACTTCCCCCACTGCCACCTATGGATTATGGAGTATTCATGCAAGGTCTGGTGCAAGCCATGCAGACGCAGGCTCATACCCAGGCAGCACTCCAGGCTCAGTTGGAGGCTCAGGTTAGACTAATAAAATGAATTATTAGCTATTTTATTTGATTGTGCGATATTATGTTGATTGTGTATTGTTTGCTGTGATGTAGCAGGCTCAAGTACCAGTTCAAGACCATGGTGGACCTTCTACCATGGAGAGGTTCAAGAGGATGCTGCCACCCTCTTTTAAGGGGGAGAGCGATCCGTTGTTGGCTGAAAGCTGGATGAGGGAGATAGAAAAGATCTTCCGAGCCATCAGGTGTGCAGATGAGGATAAGGTTACATTGGCCACCTACATGCTACAGGTATGCTTTGGTTTATATGCTTGTATGTTTGTTAAGCTAGATTTGTTTAGATGGTGCTTATGAGCGGTGTACTGTAGGAAAGAGCTGACGTATGGTGGGTGTAACGACCCTCCTCATACCGGTACGATTATACCAATCCCCATCGGTATAAAGAGCGTCATTATAGTGGGATAAAACCCAACACTAGCCGATAGGTTGAAAAGTACGTAGATAGCAATTGATTTCAGCGGAATAAATACAACAATTTAACTTAGTCCATCACCATCCCATATTCCACAATCTATATAGTGCAAAAATAGAACGACAATGTCCACATTATTACATGATGAAAGAGCTACATTGTCCAAATAACATTTTTATTCAACTATGAAAGGAAAACTACAACTACTACTTGCTCCTCAAAAGCCTCTCCTCCAAGATAGCATCTCTCCCCCTAGCACGGGATACCTGTCAACCTGTACGCTGAAGCAAGGGTGAGTCCAAAGACTCAGCAAGTAAAACAAAGACTTAATCTTAAACATATCACATTCACATTAAGCTATTAAACACTCATGAATACATACTATCATTTAAACTCCCAAACACATGGAACAGACTCTTAGCTATCAACACATTTTTAATCACTTAGACATGCTTCATTCTATCATATGTTTATTCTAAATCATGGATACTATTACTATACACTTGTACATATTCTCTACACTTAACACATAACATGATTCCTTCATTTCCATATTAATTCATTTCATGACATATTTCTACAACTAGAACATAGAATTAGACATAAAGGAGTGAACAAACTAATATGATGACTATTCACTTTTCACATGCACTTTTCATATTTAATTTCACATTTTGCTTGCTGTTTTAAATGTACATACATCTCATACACATGGTTTCATATTTTATAGCATGAATTGAGAAGTTAAAACATGGTCAAATTGGTTGGCAACAATAAGCACTAAAGCATGAAACTTTGTACTAAGCAAACATCACATCTAGCATGGAATCTAATTAATATTACATGCATTTATCACCTTCATAACTACACTTTACTTGCTGTTTTGACATGAATTACATTCAATTACATGGATTTACATTTCTTCATATGCTATCTTATCCCATTCACAATTCTACATTTTCATCTTTCATGTTGCATAAATGACATGGTTACTCAAGTTTATTCACATACACTATTACATGAGAACGATAAACTACATGACATGATGATAAACATGATATTGCAAATGAGGTAATTAATGCATGAAAACATGAACATTATGTATTACTACATCGGTTTTCACATGCAAGCACACTCTCAATAACATTAACTGTCTCTTACATATCTTTTCACATATTCTTCACATCATTTACTCTTTGGTTTTCACTTATCACATATCATATCATTAGTACTCATCATGTGACACATTCGCATATAATCTTACACTTTATACATATTCCAATTACTTAAAATTCCATGACACATAGTCTTAACTACCTTTTGAGGACACAAACAAATATCTCATACTCATAACTCATCACATCTCATAACACATAACTCATAACACAACTCATATCACATACCCACCACCTAGGCAATGAAGTGGTGAATCTTGGTAACTGCGCAGACCGGGAGAAGCCCTCTCCACCCTATCCAGTGGTACTTGTCCACCTTTGGGTTTTTCCTAATGCCTTTAGGACAAACTTATACAATGTAGAGCCTTCCATAGGGACTTTTCTATGTACAGCTCTCGATGCCTCTAGGGTAGCAGTGTCGTTCTCGGCCCAATTATTTCACATTCACTTTATCACATTCTTACAGTTTATTTACATTGTTCACATATATTAATTGATCACTTAAAGTATCTTATTTGTCAATTGCACATGTCTTGATTAGCCTAATCATGAAACTACTATTTTCAGAAATAAAACATCTTACAATACAGTCCTAACATGTTGTATATTTGCAGGATTATACCAGATCAAATTCAACACATCTAATATGTGAAATTTCAACGGTTTTAACTAGAAATTATAATTACTATCATCAATGAGGTCTAAATTTTTATCACAGGTTATCATCAATAAGTATGTCACATATGAAATTTTCTGGATTTTTCGGACAGTAAACATAATTCTACAATTAAATCTAGAATTCAGACATATTTATCGAAATATCATTAAGCATGAGACATATCAATATGTTTAGGCATTAACAGAACAAAAACCTAATACCAACATTCAATCTGTCATGGAAAATTTATGAAAACTAATTCATCACAAAATCCATTTATACTAGATTTAAACATGTTCATATCATGCTCATTACTCAGTCACTGAATTTTAATAATTAACATGGTTCATAGAAAATTTAGGCAACCTCATGATATGACTTATTGATAGTATACAATTACCCATAAAATTTTCAGAGTATACCCATGTCCAGAAATTATTTAAACAGCAAAAGAAGATCAAAAAGTAACACTTTCAGGTCCTCAAGAAGTAGACGTCAAGGGATGTTGCCGTCAACTTCTTCTGAAGAACTTGACTGCAACCTATGTTTCCTTCTACTTGCTCCCAGCAGCACATACATACGAATTTTCATACAACGGTGAATTCGGGGTTCCAGGACGCGAGGAAAAATCCGTAAAAATACCTAGGACTTAGGGGACATGTATAGGATCAAGATCTAGGTTTACTTGCCTCTTAAAAAAATCTACAAAGATCAGAATCGTCGATGAAGCCCTTTTCGGCCCTGCGAAAAAGGTGCTCGGAAACGCCTTAGATCTTCTTCTCCTGTCGATGTAGATGGCTCCTCGGAGTTGGAATCTCTTCTCCTATGCATAGGCTATCCTCCAGATGTTGTAGCTCTTCGGGGAACACCTCCAGTTGATGGATCCGGCCTTCTAAAGATCAGCTTTTCACCATCTCGGAGCTAGGGTTTTCACCAAATGTTGAAAGCCTTTTCCTCATCCAAGAGTGGGTATGTTATAGGTTCAAGGGTTGGGTACGCATTAGGGTAGGTTACCAAAGGTTTAGGAAGGGTTTCCTAATCTGAAACTAGCCAAAACACGGACATTAACAATTCTGGAACCGTTACGCAGCAGGATATTAACGTCAACATCGGTTGTAGTCAACCTGGCAGTTGACGTCAAGGTCTGGCCGCCCACTGGGGGTTGGCGTCCAGGTCTGGCCGCCCACTGTGGGTTGGCGTCCAGGTCTGGCCGCCAGCAGTGTCTTGGCGTCCAGGTCCTGGCCGCCAGCAGTCCTGAGCAGCCGAAACACCGACAGACCTTGAATTTAATGCATAAATGCACTAAAATAACTTAGTATACGCAAAAATAATTTCATATATCATTACCACATAAAATACTTGCATTATGTAATATTTAATTAATTACAACTTACATTAATTATAATTAAGAACAATATGCATCAATACATACATATATGCACACATACGTACACATTGCATAATTACATACATTACGCATGAACTTATGATTAAAATGTGTCCATTATTAGTTAAATATTGTATGTATATTATCATCCAAGTACTTTACATACCCTAATTAATTTAACACGCTTAAAGTAGATAAATATTATTTAAACAAGGATAACACATGTATGTATACATACGCACATCCATAACACTAACTACGTGCGTTAAAATAATTAAATACAATGGGCACCTTAATAATTAAATAATTCACACACATTTAAATATATATTTTGCATGCTCAGAAATAAACGCATGATCATTTACAAAGTGTATGATAATAATTTCTTACTATGTGTACAACACGCACCATATGCATGAGATTTACATACATTGATAACTAGATAATGCATGCACAATTATGTATGTTTTATACTGGTATGAAAATAGCATACATATACTTACATGGTCCATAGAAAATTATCTATTACATGGACAATATTATATATGTATTATTCACATACTATAGATGAATTGATGTACATAGGATTAAATAGATAGATATCATATGTATAAGGTAACATACATATATGTATATTTTTACACACAACCTCCATGGAATAGGCAGAATGGTATGCACTTCAAGATTTAGATAATGCATGCATAATATTATTAAGATACAGTTTGGAATAAGTTATCTATGAATAATTTATACAACAAAAGAAATTCTTGCATGCACATACTTCAATTATCCTATGCAAAAATATATAGGCATTTACAACATAATTATATACATTATGCATGAAATAGATAAACATAACATGCACATCGGTAATTAGATTAGCATGCATAGTATTACTTAAGTATTACAAGCCTAGTATTTTAGTATACACAATACACATCAATTTAGCTAATTGCCTATTCTCACAAAAATATTATATATATATATATATATATATATATATATATGCATGAGTTCATAAGGAATATAGAAATTATAATACGCACAATTGAATACACACACTATACACACAACAAATAATTATACATGCACAATATAAAATGAATAAAATTTTTGGGGTATGACAGTGGGCTTCATTGCTGCGTACCCGATTTGAGGACGGAGCTATTGACGTTGCTTGGGACGAGTTCGTGAGGCTCTTTCGGGCCAAGTTCGTCCCCAAGCATGTGCAAGATCGGATGGAGCAAGAATTCCTATCTTTGGCTCAAGGCTCCATGACTGTGCTGGAATATGAGGCAAGATTTTCTGAACTCTCTAAATATGCACCTCATATCGTGGCAGACGAGTGCAGGAAGACAAAGAAGTTCGTGATGGGACTCAAGCCATCACTGCGGACGAGACTCGTGGCATTTGACCACCGCACGTTGGACGAGGCCCTCAGTGCTGCTTGTAGGCAGGAGGGAGAGATGGAGCAATACCTGGAAGAAAAGAAAGCTTCATAGAAGAGGCCAGCAGCAACATTCCAACGGCAAGACAAGAAGAAAGTAGTGTACCAGACATCGCAACGATCCGTGGCAGTCGGCAGTTCTCAGGTACCCTCTGTACGTTCCCCTGGTGTGAAGAAAGAGTGTCCCCACTGTGGGAAGACACACGGTGGTACCGAGTGTTGGATGATTACGAGCAAGTGCTTGAAGTGCGGAAGCAGCGACCATAAGATCAAGGATTGCCCAAGACTTCAGCAGGGAGTCCAGCGCGAAGCGCCAGCCCTAACAGTAGCGGCAGCGGCGCCAGCTACAGGAAGACCAGGAAGGCCTCGAGCCCCAGCTCGAGTGTTTGCTTTAGCTCGTGTGGACGCCGAGCAGGCGGAGCATGTCACCGAAGGTACGGTTTTGCTTTTAGGTGTGCACGCTCGGGTTTTGTTTGATACGGGTGCTACTCACTCGTTCATTTCTGAGTGGTTCGCTAGGCAGTTAGCCCTAGAGTCAGGTATAGAGTCTGAGGATTTAGAGGTCCCTTTGTCTGTGCACACTCCTGCAGGTACGGTATCGACTAGGAAGTGCATTCCATCGTTACCTGTGTGCATTGAGGATAGAATCCTAGATGGGTGTTTCTTCTTGCTAAAGGTGAAGGACTATGATGCTATTCTTGGTCTGGATTGGCTAGAGGAGCACTATGCGTTAGTGGATTGTCGCCGGAAGAGGATTATTTTCCGCATTCCTGGTGAGGACGAGTTCTCTCATCCTTTACCAAGGAACTTGGCTGGAAAGTTAGTCATCTCTGCCTTGAAGGCGATGCGCATGGTGAACAAGGGTTGTGACACTTTTCTTGCCAGCGTGGTACTAGTGCCAGAGGCTGATGAGTCACCTACTCTTGTAGAGATTGAGGTAGTGCAGGATTTTCCAGACGTCTTTCCTGATGATTTGTCTGGTTTGCCACCGGATAGAGAGATAGAGTTTACCATAGAGTTGCTACCGGGCACCTCTCCTATCTCGAAGCCCCCATATCGGATGGCACCTGCGGAGTTAGCCGAGTTGAGGAAGCAGTTGCAAGAGTTGCTTGATAAGGGATTTATTCGCCCTAGTGTTTCCCCTTGGGGCGCGCCTGTATTGTTCGTCAAGAAGAAAGACGGGTCACTTAGGCTATGCATCGAATACAGGAAGCTGAACCAAGTGACTGTGAAGAACAGGTATCCCTTACCTCGTATTGATGACTTGTTTGACCAGTTACGGGATGCATCAGTCTTTTCTAAGATTGATTTGTGATCTGGTTATCATCAGTTGAGGATTCGGAATGAGGACGTGTCCAAGACGGCGTTTAGAACCCGTTATGGGCATTATGAGTTTTTGGTCCTTCCTTTCGGATTGACCAATGCCCCTGCAGCGTTCATGGATCTCATGGACAGGGTGTTTAGGCCTTATCTAGATAGCTTTGTCGTAGTGTTTATTGATGACGTGTTGGTCTACTCTCCGGATGAGGCCACGCACCGTCAGCATTTGAGGTTAGTGTTAGAGGTTCTTCATGAGCACAAGCTGCATGCAAAATTCAGCAAGTGCGATTTCTGGTTGCGCAAGGTTCATTTCCTCGGGCATGTTATCTCCGGTGCTGGTGTTGCAGTGGATCCAGCAAAGGTCCAGGCAGTTATGGATTGGGAGGTTCCCAAGACCCCTTCGGAGATTCGTAGTTTTATCGGTTTAGCTGGTTATTATCGGCGATTTATTGAGGGATTTTCATCCATCGCCGCCCCTTTGACTTAGCTTACCAGAAAGGGAGTGAAGTTTGTTTGATTTGAGAAGTGTGAGAGTAGTTTTCAATTATTGAAGACTAAGCTCACGACAGCCCCGGTGTTAGTCTTACCGAGCGGTGTAGAGGGTTTTGCTATCTACACGGATGCGTCTCGGATTGGGTTAGGCTGTGTGCTCATGCAGCAGGAAAGGGTAGTGGCTTATGCTTCTCGTCAGTTGAAGGAGCATGAGAGGAACTATCCGACTCATGACTTGGATCTCGCAGCAGTGGTTCATGCACTAAAGATCTGGAGGCACTATCTTTATGGTGTCAGATTTGAGGTGTTTACCGGCAACAAGAGCTTAAAGTATCTTTTCTCCCAAAAGGAATTAAACCTGAGGCAGAGGAGATGGATTGAGTTCTTGAAGGACTATGACTTCGACCTTCAGTATCACCCTAGAAAGGCGAATGTTGTAGCGGATGCACTGAGTAGAAAGAGGCCATCTCTCCAGCAGGATTGGAAGATGTTGGAAGATGCGGCTTGCGCGTTGACTGAGTTACAGCCATCTCTATGTCAGGCTTTTGTAGCTCAGTTATCTCTTAGGTCCTCGGTTTTGGATGAAGTGATCGAGCAACAGGGAGCCGACCCTAGACTCTTAGAGTTAGTGGGTAAGGCAGGCATTGCTCGTGATGAGGACGGTGTGATTAGATTTCAGCACCGTGTTTGTGTCCCTGATTTAGTAGATGTCTGTGAGCATGTGTTAGCGGAGGCTCACAGATCGCGATTCTCTATTCATCCGGGTAACACGATGATGTATCAGGATTTGAAGAGATCATTTTGGTGGTCCGACATGAAGAAGGATGTAGCGGATTATGTGTCTAGGTGTTTAGTGTGTCAGCAAGTGAAGGCCGAGCGACAGCGACCATCCGGCCTTATGCAATGGATGGACATCCCAGTGTCGAAGTGGGAAGCTGTCACTATGGACTTTGTTTCGGGTTTGCCTCGATCTAGAAGGGGCAATGACTCGATTTGGGTAGTTGTAGATAGATTCTCGAAGACTGCTCATTTCTTGCCTATGAAGAAGAAGCAGTCAGTAGAGAGTTTATCTAGATTCTATGTTAGTAGTATCATTAGATTGCATGGTGTGCCGATGTCCATCATTTCGGATCGAGATCCGAGATTTACTTCGAGGTTGTGGAAGGGTCTTCAGGATGCTTTAGGTTCGGAGCTAAAGCTCAGTTCGGCGTTTCATCCCCAGACTGATGGACAGTCCGAGAGGACTATCCAGACGCTCGAGGATATGTTGAGAGCGTGTGTTTTGGATTGGAAGGATGATTGGGAGCGTCATTTACCTCTAGTGGAGTTCGCATACAACAACAGCTTTCATGCGAGTATTGGTATGGCTCCATTCGAGGCGTTGTATGGTAGGCCCTGCAGATCTCCGTTATGTTGGGAGGAGACTGGTGATAGGCAGCTAATCGGTCCGGAGTTAGTTCAGGAGACTTCGGATAAGTTCCAGCTTATCAGGAAGAGGCTTGTTGCGGCTCAGGATAGGCAGAAGAGCTATGCCGACAACAGGAGGAATGATCTTGAGTTCGAGGTTGGCGATCATGTCTTCTTGAAGATATCGCCTACTCGAGGTGTTGTCAGATTTGGCAGGCATAGTAAGTTGAGACCTAGGTTCATTGGCCCATATGAGATTCTCAGACGTTTGGGCAGCGTGGCATATGAGCTATCCTTACCCCCAGCTTTGGCTAGTGTTCATCCTGTGTTCCACGTATCTATGCTCAGGAAGTATGTCCGAGATCCATCTCATGTGATTAGTCATGAGCCAGTGGAGATTCAGCCAGATCTGTCATATGTCGAGCAACCAGTAGCTATTCTTGACCGGAAGGTTCAGCATCTCCGGAACAAAAGTATTGCGTCGGTGAAAGTTCTCTGGCGGAACTTCTCACGAGAGGAGGCTACTTGGGAGCTTGAGGATGCGATGAAGAAGAAGTTTCCCCTTTTGTTTGTGTAGCGTCGTTCTAACTTCGAGGACGAAGTTTCTTTAAGGGGAAGAGGGTGTAAGGCCCTCGAACTTTATTGCATTATTGTATTGCATGTAAATAATTCATGTTGTGTATGTACGTATGTAACTATCTACGTAAGTACTAGTAGTATACTATTGCATGCATGTGTATAAACTAAATGTAAATAGTGTATGAATGGTATGATAGTAGTGTGTACATGATAACGTATACATATGGTATGTATATAGGTGTAAAATGTGCATGGTTTCTGCATGTTTTAGAGTTCTGGTTGAAGGCCAGATGGCGTCAATATCAATGGACGTTTGTGTTGTGTAGGCGTCAACCCTACGGACGCCAACACTAAGTCCAATGTCTAGCGATGTGGACGCCAACTTCTCTGACCTGCATGCGTTGCAGAGCCCAGAATTCTGGGAGCAAGCTAGCTCACCCATTGGGGAGCTGTCTCCAACGGTCTGATGGCCCTCTTGTTCGACCTGCGTGAGAGGAGAGCTCCTCTCCTCTATATACAAACTCCCTTTGCACCAGAAAACCTCTCTTGACTCTTTGCAAAGAGGAGAGAAAACCCAAGCTCGGAACTATGCAAAGACTGAACTTTGGAGGCTTCAATCCGGCGATCCAAGGCTTCCTCCGGCGTTCTATTGCAACTGGAGGCTAGAGGGAACCAAGGAGAAGGCTTCCCCACCACTGGCTTAGCACCTGCATCGACCAAGAACTCGGAGGAGTGGTGTTTTGGAGGCTTCTTGGGACAGCCCAAGGAGAGCTTCACCAAGCTTTTGATCCATTTGGAGTGTACATAAAAGGCAAGTACCCTACCCATAGTGTTCATGTATGTGTCTAGGATGGTTTTACCATTTTTATACATTTTCCCTCGTGTCCTAGACCCCCAAGTTCACCCCACCTTTGGAGCTCGGGTCTGTGTTCTGCACAGACCTGACATTAATGGCAATATCCCTTGCCGCTAAGATCATGCTTAGCGTCCAGCGATTATGCCGTTGACATGAATTAGCGGCCAGAGACCGCCGCCAAGTTCATCTGAGCAGAACAGCAAGCTGTTCTGCCCTTCTATATGATTAATTTCGACGTGTTTTGCGATAAGGATATAATGTAACTCTTATATACTATGTACACTAGCTAATGTGATGAATGGGAGAATGAATGTACATCTATTTTGTGGGTGGTTGAGTTTAATTGTTTATCTAATGTGTATGCGAAAAGAATGGCCATGTGTATTCACCATGATCCTAATGATCAGTGGCAAAGTTTTGTTGCCCAAATTTGTTAGACCATGTATGCATGTTACTATCTGTGCTCTGAGTTTCTAACATTTTTCCCATACTTGTATGATTATTAAAAAAAAAAATTTGTTTTGGGAAAATAGAAATCATGCATAGGTCATGTTAAATTCCAGTAAATTGTGAGTTGCTCGATAAATTAGGGAACAAATTCTGTGACCCTGTGCATGCTAGGGCTCAGACAGTGGGTTGTTAAAACTTGTGATTGTTATTCAACTCTATGCTAACTTAAATTGTGAATAGCATGTGAATTTGATGTCAGATTTTCTGTAATTACGTTTTAGGTCAGAAAAATCTGAAAATTTGCATGTGGGATCCTAAACCCGAAATCAGCTAGTGGTTAAAATTTTAGGTCATTTGGACTAGTATATGATGCAATATGAATTTTCCATGTAAAAAGGTGAAACTAATGCATGCCTTCGTAAAATGATTTGATTTTTGTATATAGCAACCTGAATAGTGGATTTTCCTGAGTGCTAAACTTCTGTAATTGTAGTGCCATGTTAGGAAAAATAGAGAAGTGTGCATGTGAGTGAGAAAGTGAATGAAATGAGAGTGGTATGTATAAACCTATGTGTTAAAATCGGTAAAAATGTGTAATGTGTAACTTGCGCCAAATGTGACACTGCTTCCGCAGAGGGCAGTGGAACCGTATCAGGGGAAAGTCCCCCTGAGAAGGTTCAATGTCTAGTGACCCTAAGGGCATTAGGGGGAAATCCTGGAGGTGGACAAGTACCACTGGTTAGGGTGGAGACTTGTTCTCCCGGTCTGCACAGTCCAAGAGTCGCCATTGTATTGCCTAGATGGCGCCTATGTGATGTGATGTGTTGTGTCCTTCTTTGGTGTTTTGGACTATGTGTCACGGTACTAAATGTGTATGTGTTCATGTGAAAAATGTGAATGTGAACAATGTGTAAAAGTGCATGTGTAAAGTGTAAAATATGCGAATTTGAAATTGTGTAAAAATGTCAAACCAAATGTGAGGATGTGAGTTCTAATCTATGTTATGACAATCTGAAATCGTACTTGAACAGTAGCTTTACTAGGTTATGATCATGTTTATGTATGCAAAATGCCTAGAATTCATGCTAGGGATAATTGATAAGGATATGTAAACAACTTCCATACTTGATTGTTCACATGTGGTGATTTAAATCGTTGTTGTAGCTCTCATGTGTTAGATTATGGTTGCTAAAGCATGTAAAACCAGCAAGCTTAAAGTATGAAAAATGGTCATGTATATGCGTAGGAATGTGTAGATTCCATGTTAGGTATGTTTCCTTTCATGCATGTTCGGAAGTGTATGTTAATGGCTTTCATGTCTTAGTTGGTTGAAGGTAGATTTTTATGTGAGAAATGAATAGAAAGCATGTGATAGGTGATTCTATTTCTGTAAATCTGAAAGCATAGTCCATGTGTTTAAATTGTAGATTCACCATGATAGGTTGTAAAAATTTAATGTCGAGCATGCTACATGTTGTGTCTTATGAATGTGTATGTAAAACCTACCATGATATGTGCATGTGCGGTATGTGCAGAATACTTGCGGAGTCTTTTAGACTCACTACTTGCTTCGGCGTACAGGTGTAGTTGGTGACGAGACACTAGTGGAGGAGACGTTGGAGACCGACTCCGAGCGCGGAGATTATAGCGTTGCTGGAGTACTTGTGACTTTTTGTGATTTTCATAGTATGTAATTTGAACATTGTACTATCTTTATCATGGAAGAATGTATAAGTGTAGACATTTATGTATTTAATTTTCAGCAATTTGAATTATGTGGACTTTTAGTTCTTTAAATGTTATCAAATCATGTATGTTAAATGTGGATGATGAATGAATGAAGATAGTGGTTCTTTTACTTCCGCTACTCTGTTCTTATATTCACGTGTGTCTCAGCTGAATGTCATTGTTGGGTAAATGTCCCACTGTGATGACGCTCGCTATACCGACGTGGGTTGGTATAACCGTATCGGTATAAAGAGGGTCGTCGCAACACATGAGGAGAATGTAATAGAAAATATTTTAGCTGAAATTGAAGAAATAGATATTTCAAGAAAGGATGTAGATGCTATAGAACTTGATTGGTATGGATTTATCCTTTTCATCTTTATGTTTAGTTCTTTTGAATCTCTATGTAGATATAATAGAACTTGATTGGTATGCTTGATTTTTCTTAATTTCTATGTGCAGATTTTTGAAGTGATGGATACAAATAGAGTCACTTGTAGGAAAGCTAAAGAGAATGCCATTCGTGAACAACAACGTCAAATCAATTTTATGAATGACTCTAATTTTGCATTACAAATGTCACAACCCCAAGTTGGAAATACATCACACACTCCTTCAAGCATGAATGATGGAAATTCTAGTCCTCCAATACAAACAGACACACCATCTTCAAGAAAGAGAACTCGTGGTCCAACAAGGAAAATGAACATATACAATATGCCACCTGGACAACATCTTAAACTTGAGTTTGATGAGCTAAATAGACCGATTGGTACAAATGCTATTGGATTTGCACATTTTCTTGGTAGTATGGCTCGCAATGGTGATTTGTTGCCTATTGATGTGTTTGATTGGAGATACATGCAAGAACACAATATCAATGAATGCTTGGAATTAGTGAAGGTAATTTACATTACATCTGATTTTTTTCTATAGTAATTTACATATGAAAATACTAACATATTTACTGTTTGTTTTGTAGTCGAAGTATGAACTTGAAGATTTCCATGAGAATTATGTAGTTGCGTCACTATCTAAGAAGTGGAAAGATTACAAGGAAATATTAAAGAAGGAATATTTCAATTCTGATGGAGATAATCCATGCCCGCATCAATTTATAGTGGAGGAACAATGGAAGAATTTAATCCAACATTGGAAAAGTGATACTGCAAAGGTGAAAAAGCGATACTGCAATGGAAGAATTTAGGCCAATATTTGAATTATGTGTGTTTTGAAATGTTTGTTATTATTTTCCATCATTAATACTTTTTTATATTTTATAAAGAGAATTTCAGAAATCAATAAGGGAAATCATGCAAAACAACGGATGGTTTCCACGACAAGACCAAAGAGCATTGCTATCTGACAACAGGAATATGTAATCTTATCTTGTTACTTATGATGATTTAGATATTATCTTTGTTATGTTATAATTATTTGTATGGATGCATAGTTTTTTTAACTTGATAACTTTTTATGACTGAAGATGGAGCAAATGAGGCAAAAGATGTCATTGATTCAAACATTTAAAATGATGTACACAAAGAAGAGTGGAGAGCCATCCACTGACTTTGCAGCTGAAAAGTTTGTATGTATTCATGTTCTTGCAAGCTGATATCATCTTTTCTAACTTCTTATTTGATTAATATGTTTATTTGAATTTCGTTTTTAGGTTGAGATAGATCAAATTATAGCAGGTCATTCTACAGATGATACTGAGAATATTGTCAGTGAAAATGAAAATCAAATCTTAACTCAAGTGTTAGGAAAAGAACATCCTGGCAAACCTAGATGCTATGGTTCATTTGTCACTTCTACAGATATACATGGCTCAAAGAACAAATGTGGTAAGTTTGCACATGATTGTCAAAAGGCATGTGAAATGAAGAAGAACTTGATTTTATGAAAAATAAGATGCTTGAGATGGAAACAAACTACAAATCTTTACAAGAACAGCTGCAAATTGTGATGAATGGAAGAAATGAACATGTATGTATTTCTTCTATATATTTTATTATTTCAGTACTTCCATAGATTTGTTGAGTTTGTGTTCTTATCTTATATTAAGCTACAAATTTTGTCTTTGGAGTTCTAGGTACTTGCAGTAAATAATGTCTTAAATGAGCGATCCAATAGAGAAAATAATGGCAATCATGCTACAATATCTCACTCTTCATCAGGTAGTTATGTGGTTCCTTCATCGGTAAGTATTTCTACAATGAAGAAGTATGACTTAAGATGATATTATGCATTGACTATCTAGTGATACTTGATTTCAACTTAACAAAGTGATGATATTTTCTATTTGCAGCATAGTTAACCAGGTGATCATCTCAATAATGTTGAACATGAAAAATCAGTATGATGTATATATACATATTTTTAATTTATGTTCAAAGAAATGAATGTTTGATTATTTATTGATATTGATTTTTTTAAATCTTTTATGAAAATAACAAATGCTATTTACTTGGTTTTACTTCTGGTCGTGTGGCGGAAGGAGAAATAATTAGCAAGGATCCAAAAAAGAAAGTGGATGAACAACTTTTAGGTGATGAATATTATGAAGTTCATGTGATTAAAGCCATATGTTCTAACATGAGGTTGCCTACAAATTTGCGAAAAACATTAAGACAATGTGAAGGAAAGTCTATTCCTTGGATTAAAAATCTTATAAGTTCTTAGTGTTTTTATTTACAAAATTTATACCTTATTTCTTGTATATTAATTTTCTCATTTTTTATAATTAAATTTCATTTCAGTTGCTTGAGAGGAATGATTAACTAAGAGATATGTTGGTATAACTACATGATCACTCATGCCCTTGTAAGTATTTACAAGTTTATATAAATTGTTTTTATTCCTTAATAATTTTTCAATGCCTTTCTAATAATAGTTTTTGATCCTTTTTATAGGTAATGTCAAGAGAAGATCATCAAGGATGCTTATAAAGTTATGAAGATTATGTGGTTGTTATATTTAGATAGTTGTGAACACTTTTTTTGTCATTTATGAATGGAGATGTGTATGTGTGTGAAATGCACTTCGAGTGCATATTATGATAACCATATGGATGCCATTTACTGGCTGTCACATTGTGACTTATGACTTTGTATTTTTGTCATTGGACAATACATTTTAAAGTTTGTAATCTTCTATCAAGAGGAAATATTTTGATTCAGTGTTTGGAGGAGATTTATATTTGTGATTAAATTTTGTTCATGAGATTTTTTTAAAGAGTATCGATCATACATATAACAAGTTAAATTGAGAAGAAGACTACTTTTAAAAGAAAATAATTTGTATTCCGAAGTTAGTATAGAAGCCATATAATTTTGCCTTCTAATAACCTATTTTGACAATTTAGAAGGCAAAATTTTTTGCCATATCTGCCTTTTATGTATATCTTAGAAGGCAGAAATTATCGTCTTCTAAACAATAATAGAGGGCACAAACTTTTGTCTTCTAATAGGTATAACAAATGCCTTCTATCATGAGTTTATATGGCAAAAATAAATTACCTTCTATAACTATCATCTTTCGCCTTTTAAAGATGTCGCCTTCTAAAAAATACATTCTGCCTTCTATTCGAATAGAAGACAGTGGAACAGAAGGCAGAATAAAATCCGCCTTACTTCTGACTTCTAATTGAATAGAAGGCAGATATTGACACTTTAAAAGGCAGAAAAAAATTGTCTTCTATTATTGTTTTTCTACTAGTGTTGGTGGAGCTTAGTTGTGACTTTTGGCATTTTGATGTATGTAATTGCAACATTGTACTAGCATTATCATGGACAAATGTATAAGTGTGGACAATTATGTATTTGATTTCCAGCAATTTAATTATGTGGACTTTTAGTTCTTTAAATGTTATCGAATCATGTATGTTAAATGTGGATGATGAATGAAATGAAGACACTGGTTCTTTTACTTCCGCTACTCTGTTCTTATATTCACGTGTATCTCAGCTGAATGTTATTGTTGGGTAAATGTCCCACTGTGGCAACGTTCACTATATCGACGTGGGTTGGTATAACCGTACCGATATAATGAGGGTCGCTACAACCTGGTTTTGAAGATACTAAATATCCAAATCATGTTTTCTGTTTAAAGAAAGCACTATATGGTCTAAAATAAGCCCCAAGAGCTTGGTATGAAAGATTGAGTACTTATCTTATATCACATGAATTTATAATAGGTAAAGTAGATAAAGATTGAGTACTTATCTTATATCACATGATTTTATAATAGGTAAAGTAGATAACACACTATTTATAAAGAAATTTCAGATGGAATCTTAATTTTGCAAATCTATGTTGATGACATTATCTTTGGATCTACTAATGAATCACTATGCAAGTTCTTTGAAAATCTGATGCAAAGTGAATTCGAAATGAGCATGATGGGTGAGCCAATGTTGTTGCTGATGCCTTAAGCAGGAAAGCTTATGTAAGTCGCATGGTGATTAAAGAATGGAAGTTGTATGAGGAGATAGCAGAAAACTCCTTGTACGTGCCAAGTAGTCAGCGACAGGTAGTACTAGCCAGTAGTACTATAGAGCCATCTTTGTATTGGCAGATTGTTGAAGCTCAGAAAGCAGATGCAAATTTAGCTAAAATTGTGAAAATGGAAGGGGTTACCCTTGATGATAATTGTGTGGTTAGGCTCAGAGGCAGGTTATTTGTACCAGCGGAAAGAGAGGTAAAGCAAAGAGTATTAGAAGAGGCTCATAAATCCCGGTACACTATCCATCCAGGCAGTACTAAGATGTACCAGGATCTGAGAAAGCATTACTGGTGGCCTCATATGAAAAAGGAAATAGCTGAATTTATTTCAAGTTGTGTTGTGTGTCAGCAAATTAAGGCAGAGCATCAGAAGCCTGGAGGTCTATTACAACCGTTACCCATTCCGTAGTGGAAGTGGGATGACATTGCCATGGACTTCGTGGCAGGCCTACCGAGAACAGCATCAGGTCATAATGGAATATAGGTGTTTGTGGATAGATTGACTAAAGTATGCAGATTGGTGCCAGTAAGTATGTCTTGGCCAGTGGATAAATTAGCAAAAGTGTATGCTGATAAAATTATTCCACTTCATGGTGTTCCGAAGTCAATTGTATCTAATAGAGATCCCAGATTTACTTCAGGTTTTTGGAGGAGCCTGCAGAGAGTCGTAGGCACTGAGCTGAGGTATAGCTCAGCTTACCACCCACAGACGGATGGTCAAACAGAGAGGACTATCCAGATAATTGAAGATATGTTGCGAGCTTGTTGTTTAGTTTGGGGTGGTAGCTGGGAGCATCATTTGGGTATGGTGGAATTAGCTAATAATAATAGTTATCATACCAGCCTTGGGATGGCACCGTATGAAGCTTTATATGGAAGACCATGTAGAACACTTTTAAATTGGCATGAAGTGGGAGAGAGGCAGTGCAACGACCCACTTCCACCCGGTACGGTTATACCAACCCATGTCGGATGAGAGCAAGCCGCAACAGGGGAGAATACCCCAACAAGTAACAAATGAGCTGAGATATACACAAATAGAGTCGAATAAATGCAACAGAATTTAAATGAATCTCATTCCATCAACTTTTAAATCCACATACCATAGTCTGTATAGTTCAACAAGAGATAACATAAGAGCAAAATGTTCCAAATACATAGCCGACTCCAAGTACATTTGAACAAAATCCAAATTTCAATTGTAGCATTACATACTTATGAAATATAAACTACAACTCTTCAATCCCTTGGTCCAACTCCACTTCAAATCTTGCTAACTCCTCAGCTGCTAGTTTCCTGAAATGTTTAGCAAGAGTGAGTCTACGCAATAGACTCAGCAAGTAACTTAAGATTCAATACATACATGCTTTTTACCAATTAACACAATAAAATTTCAGCAGTTAAATCATACATGATCATGCTATAACCTAAACAAATTCCATTAAACAATTATCTAAACAAATGTAAAACTAGAATCTAAACAAGATCACTAACATCATGGTGTCATTAACATGAGTAAAATACACATTCACACGTTTTCATGCTTTATCCAAGTCATTGTAAAGTTGCACAACTAAACCATGGAAACACGTACAAGATAGGTGGCACTCCTAGCATGATTTCTAACTCACTTCGCATGCAATCATAACAATTTACTTCACATTTAGCTTGCTGGTTTTATACAAATTTTATCACATTCATATTACCTTTACATAGGGATCACTTTTAACTATACAACATAATACTAAACACATGTGTATCCAATCATTCAAATTCCATGAATATGAAAGCATATACTTACATTTTGGTACTAATGGTAATATCACTTTTAGCAATTGACAATTTATACATAAACACACACACACACACATTTGTATACATCAATAAACAATTTATCAATTAACACTATTGTCATTTACACCTATGCTATTTTTCTCATTACACACAACCATATGATAAACCTTGGCTTTCACATACACTCACTTTGGTTTATCATACAATACTTACACGCATTTCCCATTATTTCCTCTTTCACATTCACACACTTCTTATCATTTCACTTTGCACATAACATGTGCCACATTTACACATATCTTGCACATACCTTGTGCTATGAACACATATCACTTTTCACATCACATTTATACTTATTTTCACTTAATGCCAAGACACAACCCAAACCACCATTAGACGATCACATAACACACACATTCACATTCACTTGCTTAATCACCGGCATAGTGATAAGTCTTAGTTCCTGCAGAAACTGGGGAAAGCCCTTCCCACCATTACCAGTGGAACTTGTCCACCTCCAGGATTTTACATGACCCTTTGCCAGGGTGTACACTTTATCAAGACCCTTTCCTAGGGTATCACATAACACATTGAGCTTTCCCATAGGGGCATTACTACAGTACAGCTCCAAGCATCTAGGGTGGCAGTGTCTTATGGGCATACTTGTTTATCTTGTCGCATTAACCATTTCACACACCTATACCACTTGTTCTCTCACATTCCATGCACACACTCATACATAATTCATACACACATAAGTCCTCATTTACTGATTTTAACCTCACTGTTGCAACTGCCAAATAATCATAATACAGATATAATCATACTGAAATTTACTGAATCACATCAAGTCACAATTAACATGCTCACATAGTCATTTTTCACATTAAAAATCCATAACAATACTTACTATCATCAAAGTAACATGAGATTTTAACCACAAATGATTTTAAGGTTTATAATCACACATACAATTTTTCAGATTTTTATGAATCATATTACATTTACAGAAATTAAAACATTCAGTTTCATGCTATTCATAATTCACTTTAACATGGACCATAACACGAACATCAGATTTAACAATTCACAACCTTGATTCTAACATAATCATCATCACATAAATTTTCCCTTGATTTATTGCACATCACACAATTTAATGTAAATTTTACAATTTCTATGCATGTCTTTCATTTCCAAAACAGAAATTCCAGTAAATCCCACAGTCATGGAAAAATTCTCAAAATTCCAGGGCATGGACTGATACATATGCACATGGTATAGAAAAATATAGGGCATTTAATTCCTCAGGAATTAGGTAGACAGTAGATGAACATGCATAATCCATCTTTTCCCAACATGTATTTCAATAATATAAAAATTCATGCCATCCACAGAAAAATGCAGAAATTTCCACACACATCACATTATCTATTTTACATAGCATATAAAATTGACACTATATCCTCATTGTGAAAACATATCGAAAATAATCATCTACCAGGAAGAACAGTTTACTGTTCTATCCTGAAGAACTTGGCGACAGCCTCTGGCCGTTCAAGGGTTTGGACGGCACGATCGCTGGACGCCGATGGGAGATCTTGGCGTCAATGGTATTGACGCCAAGTTCCTGTCTGTGCTAGGGCACAGACCGAACTCCAATTACAGAGTGAAAGGGAGGGTCCAGGACACGATTTAAAATCCACAAAATTTGCTGGGACCTAGGACACATGTATGGGATTGAGATCTATGGGTTACTTGCCTCTCAATTAAATCTACAAGATCAGAATAAGCTGATGAAGTCCTCCTTGGGCAGCGCCAAGAAGCCTCCAGAAATCCTTTGCTCCGGGTTCTAGGGGGTCGCAGGCTGCAGTCCAACGCCAGGGAAGCCTTCTCCTACGTATGGCCTTCCTCCTTGTCGTAGAAGATCACGAGAAAACACCTCCAGTCACCGGATCCAAGCCCTCCAAGGTCAGTCCTTCCTCTCTCTCTCAGTTAGGGTTTCCTTTCTAGTAAAGAGCCAAGAGAGCTCTCTAGGTTGCAAAAGGGATGTGTTTTATAGACTAGGGGACAAGAGGGGCTCGTGCAAGGGTTGAAGGGACAGGTAATAGCCATTGGGAAGACATCTCCCCAATCAGAAGCCTGGCCCAATGAGTGCTCTCTGCGCTCTGTTGTGCACAGAAAATTAGGGATATTGACGTCCACATCCATGGACGGCTACATTAGGGTTGGCGTCAGTCGATATGGACGCTGACATATCATGGGCGTCCATCCATGTTGACGCCAAGACACTCTTATGCCAGAACTTAAAATCATGCAGAACCATGCTTAATCCACACATATATGCACATGAAACCTATGTAGTATAGTGTATACACCACTACACCATGCAAATGAACAACGTTTACAACTAAATATACTCATGCATACCTAAGTATACCAAGGTGTTACATATGTAAAATTAGGTACACAATTATCACATGCATAAGATAACATACATGCGTACATACACATATGCACTTCATATATTCGTACACAATATCCATGAAAGGGGTAATATAAGGTACACTTCAATATTTAGATGGTACTTGCATAATATTTGAATAGATATCTTATACACAAAATTGGCCAATTACTCATATTCACGATAATAATATACATCCACGCATATACACATGCAAAATTTATATCTATAATATGCACCATTTTCATGCACGCCATTTATGCAAGAACAAGTAAACATCATATACATAAAATAGAAGCGGGAAAAAGAAATTCGGGGCCTTACAGGCAGTTAGTGGGCCCTGAGTTAGTTCAGCAAACTACAGAGTTAGTAAAGTTTATTAAAGAAAAATTGCAAACAACTCAGAGTAGACAGAAAAGCTATGCTGATAATCAGAGAAGACCACTTCAATTTGAAGTTGGAGATTATGTTTTTCTGAAAATTTCTCCTAGCAAAGGTATTGTGAGATTCAGTAAAAAGGGAAAGCTGAGTCCGAGATATGTGGGACCCTTCCAGGTGTTGGAAAGAATTGGGGAGACAGTGTATAGGCTGGATTTGCCAGTAGATTTTGCAGATGTTCATGATATCTTTCATGTCTCCATGTTAAAGAAGTGTATTGAGGACCCAGCGCAGATAATCAGTTATCAAGGAAGTGATTTGAGATCGGACATGTCTATGTCAGAATATCCGGTACAAATTACTGATCGCAAAACAAAAAAGTTGCGAAATAAAGAAATTGAGTTAGTTAAAGTCAGATGGGAGAATAGGCTGGGTGGTGAGGATACCTGGGAGTTAGCCGATGAAATGGCTAAAGGATATCCTTACTTGTTTGAATAATGTTTTAAATCTTTTTAGATGATAGTATTTTTAAATGTATGTGTATATTATGTGTGGAATTGTATTATGAATTTCGAGGTCAAAATTTCTTTTTAGATGATAGTAATGTAACGTCGTGCATTTTTCGGATCCTCGTGGATCGTGTGTCTAGCGCTTGTGGTGGCCAATGTGAGGCCAATGTGGCTTGTGTGCCGTGTGTGTGTGTGTTTCTAGGGCTTACTGGGCCGACAGTTTGGGCCTACAGTACCCTAGATTGCTCAGCTTGTCATCGCGACAGGAAGGTCTGTCGCGTTCTTAACGTGACAGAAGTGACCGTCGCGTTCATGTGGCCACCTTGGTGCTTTGAGCGTCTGCATGTGCGCCACGTGTAGCGCTTAGGGCAGCGGGCCTTGGGAAGGCGATGCTTAGGTCCGTCGCGACCTGGTCGCGATGCCGTGATGCGTCACGTTCCGAACTGCAGCAGGTTTTTAAATAACCCCAACAAAGCAGATCGGCCAGGGGTTCTTCTAGGCCAGGGGGAGGAAGCTCTGGCGAATTCGCGTGGGATTTGGCGATTTCGGTGTGTCCTCGCTGCAGGGAGTCCGGGAGAAGCAGGGGAAACATCGGGAGATCGATGCATAGCGCGTTCTTCATGAAGGTAGGTGAACTCTTCCTATTTTTAGCATGTAAATCGCATGGGATTGGGTTCCAATAAGTTTAATGCATTTCTAACAATAGATAGCATACTTAGGTATTCACAAAAGCATAAAAACGATGAATTAAGGGCGGTTTGTATTGTGGGAATGGGCTATCATGGAGAGAGCCCGGATTAGGGTTCCCGCCTGGTAAGGCGACGGGTCTCTACGTCGTGTCCTGAACGCGACACAGCGATGTGTCGGGTTAAGGATCAGGAGGTGACAGGTACGTAGGTCGCGTTCTGGATCTAAGGCGACATGTCATGGCGACACCTTCTGAAGGCGACCCAATGGGCTGTCGCGACTTGGCCCGAGAGGCCCTGTTTGTGCATGGTTTACACAGGTGACTATCCGATTATCATTTTCTGTATGCTTAGTGTAAGTGAGCAGTGCATCGGCACTTGTGGCGCTCTGGGAAGCGCGTGGTTCTCGAGGCTAGCTCACAAGTTACGTAGCTAGCTAGTAGTTTGCCTGTGGACATGGTGTTCACACGTGGCAGGTGGTGTTCATGTGTTGTAGACCGTCAGTACACGAGGTTTACGTGAGGTTTCATGTGGTTTGTGCGGTGCGCACGTGGTTTTTGTGTGCGTGTCAGGTAGTAGACGCCTACCGTGGTTACCTCTCCAGTTGGGTGCCCCAGGTTCTCTGTGAGCCAGGCTGTTAGCTCGAGGCTTTGTCTCGGTACTTGTGTTGTACCATCGAGGTCTGTGTCATCTGACCTAGACACCCTCACTCCTTAGTTTGAGTTGTACGTCTGGCTGAGGGAAAGACGACAGTGGGACAGTGACTCTTGACTTTCTTTTTAGTCACTTGTAGCGCACTCTTAGTTGGGGGTACGGACACTAGTTGTCGACACTGGTCCCCGACTAGTCCTTTTCTAGTGCCTCACTCTAGCGAGCCCAGGCCAGGGTCTCTAGAGGTGCCAGGCATGGGCCTGCGACCGTGTGGTCCGCAGGTGGTGGTGTTTAGTTGGTCTCCACAGTTGCTTGTCTTTTTCACATGGAGCGGCAGCTGGACCTTACGTTCGTGGCTGCGAGACTGAGAGGTAGACCTGTGTTAGTTTGTCTGAGTCTGTTGCTGGTGTCGCGAACTAGTCTACGTGGCTCGAGTGTGGCGGTCTCTACCATAGCTCGTACACGTGTTGGAGTTTTTCCGTTTATTTATTACAGCTGTGTTACGCAGTCGGCTAGCGGTGAGTTTGTTTATAGTTTTAATATCCTGTTTAGTTGTGCTATAAATTGCTAGCATAGTTTACTGCTTCCGGTACTTGCTTTTGGTTTGCTCGGTGTTGGGGGAGTTCCCTACTGAGCCAGTGACTAGCGAGGCTCACCCCTACTCCTCACAGGCGAGGGCGAGGAGGAGGTTTCTCTACCGCCGTCCAGTTCGGAGCCGCGACGTAGCGGTGTTGGCCCAGCGGCTCCAGCAGTGTAGCTTTTCTTTCTTCAGTTGTACCTATTGTACCTTGGGGTATGCCCCACGCTTGTGTACCTTACTTTATTTCTTTTGAAGTTGGCTATGTAAAACCTTGTATATTATAAATGCAATGGTGTGTTCCTTTGTGTTTTCACGGACTAGTGTGTGGTATCCCTTGCGAGGGTTCGGCCTGTTCGCGGGAGACGGACTCGGGTCAGGCACGTTACTGGTTTAACGGGATTGGACGAGGCATTCCATCACAGTTGGTATCAAAGTAAGGTCCGTGTGAATATAAAGGAATTAAGAAGTTACATAGCCATATTTTCTTCTAGATACACTGCTGGTAGCTGGCCTTGGTTTTGTAATGACTCGTTGTTTTGTCTATGGTTGGCTTGTTGTGTGTGTAGGTAGTTGTAATGATTGATAGAAGAGATTGGGGTGGTGGAGGAGATGACCCTGAGGAATCAACTCAGCGGATGATAGAAAGGATTTGGGAGAGCCTCACCGATATTCGAATGAGGATGGATCAGCAAGCACCGGTAATGTTGCCCAGCTAGCTAGCCCATAGGGGGGGTGAACGGGTTATTAAAAAATTGATCTTTGATTGAAACCTGTTCACTAATAAGATTACACAACAACTTAAACGAAAGTTAGAGTTAGAGGAAATGAAACAGCAAACGCACAAAACACAGCCACAAGACACAAGGATTTTATCCTGGTTCGGAACTCCTATCCACAGGAGACCTACATCCAGTCCCTGAGCAATACCTCAGGATATCACTATCAAGGGTACTATCCCCCTCATGGATCCTTACACCCAGCCACAACCGGTCTTCCTTCAACCTGAAGGGAAAACAACCACTCTGGATACCACCAGGTCTCCCTTCACACAGAAGGGAATACAACCACCCTAGATACCACCAGGTCTTCCTTCACACAGAAGGGAATAAAACTAATAAAAGTAAGCACAAGAACAGGCTTCAGGAACTAGCTCAAACAGCTATAGTCTGAAGCAAATAAGCCTCAAGAGAGAAAGGATTTTGACACTGGTTTCTCTCAAAAGACTTCACTAACTCTCACAGGAATTTCTTTTTCAACACAGAGAGCTAAAGAGCTGAGATGTATTGGAATGGAGTGCTTCGCTCTTGTTTTCAACTACTGAAGACTTGAAGGATTGGCTATTCTCTATCACAGAATGTTGTTCTCTTCAAAAGTGTATCCTACTCAGTCTTGTAGTCTTGTATTTAAGCATCTACTTGAAATTTAAACGTTATAGAACCGTTGTCTCTCATTATGGTGTACGTTAGACTGGTCTGCAAGGAAGCTTCTGATCTTCAGTCTTTTATCCTTTAGTACACGTCAAAGAAATGTTTGATATCTTGTATCTTTTGTGTCCAACGTTGTACAAATAAATCTTGTCAGGTATCTGCAAGCATATCAACAATAAATAGGAGACAGCTAGGGCTATCGTTGATTGTCAGTCACAGTTGGAAAAGATATTGCTAGATTTAGCAAAGCTCCTTTCTGTCAAAATAAAGATGTAGACAGAATAGCAAAATAGTGGAAGATATCGTTTGCAAGCATGAGAGATATGTTCAGAGTGCATTGAGTGCATGGCAGTCAAACAGACGAGATGCGACTTTGACTATTCAACGTATATTAAAGAGTATTGATATAACAATGAAATCGATATAAACAAAGCTGATGCTTTTATGACTTATGAAATCGTTATAAGTTGATAGGCAAATCGTTATGACAGAGAACCATTAAATCATAATAATGAAATCGTTATAAGCACTTATGAAATCGTTATAAACAAAGCTGATGCCTTTATGACTTATGAAATCGTTATAAGTTGATAGGTAAATCGTTATGACAGAGAACCATTAAATCATAATAATGAAATCGTTATAAGCACTTATGAAATCGTTGTGATCAAAAGAGAATCGTTATGAATTCTTTAGAAATCGTTATGAGATGCAAGTCGTTGTGTTTCTGAAGAAATCGATATGAAACACTTAGCAAAAGGCAAGTCGTTGCGAGTTCTAAAGAAATCGTTACGACAACTTATAGAGTCGTTGTGACGAGCAAGTCGTTATGAGCACTAAATAAATCGTTATGACAACTTAAGAAATTGTTACGGCGAGCAAGTCGTTGCGAGTTCTAAAAAAGTCGTTATGACAACTTAAGAAATCATTGCGACGAGCAAATTGTTACGAGGTCTTATGAAATCGTTATGACAACTTAAGAAATCGTTACGGCGAGCAAGTCGTTGCGAGTTCTAAGTAAGTCGTTATGACAACTTAAGAAATCGTTGCGATGAGCAAATCGTTACGAGGTCTTAAGAAATCGTTATGACAACTTAAGAAATCGTTATGGCGAGCAAGTTGTTGCGAGTTCTTAAGAAATCATTATGACAACTTAAGAAATCGTTGCGACGAGCAAATCGTTACGGTGTATAAAGAAGTCGATGCAATGACTTAGGAAAGAATATGAAGTGAGAGTTTTACCTGATTGTCTTGAACTTCCTTTTACTTTTATTTCCTGTCTTCAAGGCTCAAGTAATTCATTAGTATTGTTTTGTTAATCATCAAATTTAATATATAAATAAGTGAATTAATTTATATGGGGAAAGTTTGGTCATCAGGTACCACTAGTGGTCGGAGAGGCGGTACCTGTGGCCCTAGTTCCCCCACCGCCAGGGGTGGAGGTACCTTTTGTGGCGCCTGTACCATCATCACTGCCCGTGATTGCGGTAGAAGAGCCAGTGGAGCAAGTTGAATAGTTTTTGAGGGTGCAGTCGCCCACTTATACAGGAGGGCCGAATCCAGATACAGCTGAGCACTGGATTCATGAGATTGAGAGGGTCTTTATGATCATGAGATGTCCAGCAGCAGATAAAGCTGTGTTGGCTACTTTTCAGCTGAGGGGATTTGCGCAGGAATGGTGGCGTCTGAAGATGCAGACCACCTTTGTAGGCAGAATAGAGGGTGCTATTACCAGGCCTGAATTTCTTGAAGTGTTTAATGATACATTCTTTCCTCTTCAAGTGCAGCAGGCAAAAAGGGAGCAGTTTAGGACCTTGCAGTAAGGTGGGACTTCGGTTCTAGAATATCAGATGCGGTTCATGGCACTGAGCAGGTATGCCCCCTATGTTGTTACAGATAATGCTATGATGGTTGAATATTTTATCCGTGGTTTGAGGCCAGAATTGCAGACTGCAATAATACCATTAATGTGTAGAACAGTTGAAGAAGCAGCCCAGAGAGCAGCTACTCTGGAAAGAGCAGTTCGGACTCGTCAGGTAGGCGAGTCAGGTTCGGGTAGTTTCCAGCTACCCCAGCAGTCAGCGGGTGTAAGTAAGGGCAAAGCATCAGCAGGACCTTCCTCATCTGGTTTTGGTAAGTGGGGCCAAAAATTAAAACAGGCATTCAAAGGTAAAGGAAGAGGATGGGGAGGTCGTCAGTAAATTCAGCAGGGTCGTGGTAAGCCAGAGGTGGAGGAATCACAGCAAAGTACCGCCAGGTAGCCTATCCTTCCACCAGGCTATAGGTGTTTTAATTGTAATCAACCGGGGCATTTGATCTGTAATTGTCCCTATCCAAGGGAATATGGTTATGGTAGAGGTGTTCAGCAGCCGCAGCAGTCTCAGCAGCCACCGGCAGGTCGTGGCAGAGGAGCATTACCGGAGAGAGGTAGGGGTCGGGTTATGGCTATCACTCGTGCCCAGGCGGAGGTATTAAATATGATAGAAGGTACTATCCCCATTTATGAATATTCAGCAAAAGTTTTATTTGATTCAGGTGCCTCTCATTCATTTATTTCTGAAGAATTCCTGGATAGTATGGCTCATCCTTTAGAAGAAAAATCATGTGAATTAGTGGTGGAAGTTTCCTCTGGTGAGTTTATGCTCACCTCGTGTTATATAGATGAGGCTCCAGTCGTGTTTGAAGGGAACCAGATGCCAGGTCAATTATATGCTTTACAGTTGACTGATTATGATATTATTTTGGGTATGGACTGGCTTGAGGCCTATGGAGCTATGCTAGATTGTAGAAAGAAAAGGATCAGATTTTGTCACCCCAATGGTTATGTATTTGAATATCAAGGTATGCCTTTCTGTGCTTCTAAGTTTATAATTTCTGCAATTAGAGCTAGAAGGTTGATTAATGCGGGGTGTGTGGCTTACTTAGCTTCTGTAAGTTTGGTAGAAACTAGTAAGTCAGTTGAGGCAGTTCCCGTGGTTAGGGAATTTGCGGATGTGTTTCTAGATGAGTTGCCAAGTTTAGCTCCACACAGAGAGGTGGACTTTACTGTTGAGTTGTTGCCGGGTACCATGCCGATTTCTAAAGCACCCTATCAGATGGCACCGGCAGAGCTCAAAGAATTGAAGAAGCAATTAGAAGAATTGCTGGAAAAAGGGTTTATTAGGCCGAGTCACTCCCCGTGGGGAGCACCAGTGTTATTTGTGAAAAAGAAGGATGGAAGATTTCGAATGTGTATTGACTATAGAAAGTTGAATGATGTGACCATTAAGAATAAGTACCCATTGCCAAGAATAGATGATTTTTTTGATCAATTGCAGTCAGCCAAGGTGTTTTCTAAAATTGACTTGAGGTCAAGGTACCATCAATTGAGGATCAAAGAGGAGGATATAGATAAAAACAGCTTTTAGAACCCGATATGGTCACTATGAGTTTGTTGTTATGCCGTTTGGGCTGACCAATGCTCCTGCAGCTTTCATGGATATGATGAACATAATTTTTCATCCGTATTTGGACCAATTCATTGTGGTCTTTATAGATGATATTCTGATTTTTTCAGCTTCTGAAGAGGAGCATGCTGCTCATTTGAGGTTTACTCTTCAGTTATTAAGAAATAATCAGTTGTTTGCTAAATTTAGTAAGTGTAAGTTCTGGTTGAAGGAAATTCAGTTTTTGGGTCATGTCATCTCGGCAGATGGAGTGGCAGTCGATCCAAGTAAAGTGGAATCTGTGATGAAATGGGAAGTGCCTAAGACAATTACAGAGATTAGAAGTTTCTTGGGGCTGGCAGGCTATTATAGGCGCTTCATACAAGATTTTTCTAAGATTGCGGCACCCATGACTAGACTGACTAGGAAGGGTGTGCCATTTGTGTGGTCCAGGGAGTGTCAGAGAAGTTTTATGGAATTAAAGAAATGGCTTACTATAGCACCGATATTGACACTACCGACAGGAAGTGGTGGATTTGTTGTGTATACAGATGCATCTAGAAGAGGGCTGGGCGCAGTGTTAATACAGCATGGCAAAGTGATAGCCTATGCGTCCAGACAATTGAAGCCAGCAGAAGAGAATTATCCCACCCATGATTTAGAATTGGCAGCAGTTGTGTTTGCTTTGAAAATGTGGAGACATTATTTGTTTAGTGAAAGATTTGAAATTTTTTCGGATCATAAAAGTTTAAAGTATATCTTCTCTCAGAAGGATTTAAATCTTCGCCAGCGTAGATGGGTGGAATATTTGAAGGATTATGATTTTAGTTTGGCTTACCATCCGGGTAAGGCTAATGTTGTTGCTGATGCCTTAAGCAGGAAAGCTTATGTAAGTTGCATGATGATTAAAGAATGGAAGTTGTATGAGGAGATAGCAGAAAACTCCTTGTACGTGCCAAGTAGTCAGCGACGGGCAGTACTAGCCAGTAGTGCTATAGAGCCATCTTTGTATTGGCAGATTGTTGAAGCTCAGAAAGCAGATGCAAATTTAGCTAAAATTGTGAAAATGGAAGGGGTTACCCTTGATGATAATTGTGTGGTTAGGCTATGAGGCAGGTTATTTGTACCAGCGGAAAGAGAGGCAAAGCAGAGTATTAGAGAGGCCCTGTTTGTGCATGGTTTACGCATGTGACTATCCGATTATCATTTTCGGTATGCTTAGTGTTAGTGAGTAGTGCATCGGCACTTGTGGCGCTCTGGGAAGCGCATGGTTCTCGAGGCTAGCTCACAGGTTACGTTGCTAGCTAGTAGTTTGCCTGTGGACATGGTGTTCACACGAGGCAGGTGGTGTTCACGTGTTGTGGACCGTCAGTACACGAGGTTTACGTGAGGTTTCACGGGGTTTGTGCGGTGCGCACGTGGTTTTTGTGTGCATGTCAGGTAGTAGATGCCTACCGTGGTTACCTATCCAGTTGGGTACCCCAGGTTCTCTGTGAGCCAGGCTGTTAGCTCGGGGCTTTGTCCCGGTACTTGTGTTGTACCGTCGAGGTCTGTGTCGTCTGACCTGACACCCTCACTCCTTAGTTTGAGTTGTACGTCCGGCTGAGGGAAAGACGACAGTGGGACAGTGACTCGTGAGTTTATTTTTAGTCACTTGTAGCGCACTCTTAGTTGGGGGTACGGACACTAGTTGTCGACACTGGTCCCCGACTAGTCCTTTTCTAGTGCCTCACTCTAGCGAGCCCAGTCCAGGGTCTCTAGAGGTGCCAGGCATGGGCCTGCGACCGTGTGGTCCGCAGGTGGTGGTGTTTAGTTGGTCTCCACAGTTGCTTGTCTTTTTCACGTGGAGCGGCAGCTGGACCTTACGTTCGTGGCTGCGAGACTGAGAGGTAGACCTGTGTTAGTTTGTCTGAGTCTGTTGCTGGTGTCGCGAACTAGTCTACGTGGCTCGAGTGTGGCGGTCTCTACCATAGCTCGTACACGTGTTGGAGTTTTTCCGTTTATTTATTACAGCTGTGTTACGCAGTCGGCTAGCGGTGAGTTTGTTTATAGTTTTAATATCCTGTTTAGTTGTGCTATAAATTGCTAGCATAGTTTACTGCTTCCGGTACTTGCTTTTGGTTTGCTCGGTGTTGGGGGAGTTCCCTACTGAGCCAGTGACTAGCGAGGCTCACCCCTACTCCTCACAGGCGAGGGCGAGGAGGAGGTTTCTCTACCGCCGTCCAGTTCGGAGCCGCGACGTAGCAGTGTTGGCCCAGCACCTCCAACAGTGTAGCTTTTCTTTCTTCAGTTGTACCTATTGTACCTCGGGGTATGCCCCAGGCTTGTGTACCTTCCTTTATTTCTTTTGAAGTTGGCTATGTAAAACCTTGTATATTATAAATGTAATGGTGTGTTCCTTTTGTTTTCACGAACTAGTGTGTGGTATCCCTTCCGAGGCTTCGGCCCGTTCGCAGGAGACGGACTCGGGTCAGGCACGTTACTGGTTTAACGGGCTTGGACGAGGCGTTCCGTCACAAACACTATGCTCTGTATTTAGTTTTCAGTATCTGAATGCAGCTATGATCTTTCTTCCCTTCTAATTTCATGTTTTCCTTGTTGTTTGTTGCCCTTTCTGTTAATGCCACAAAGGGGGAGAAAGAGAAAGAGGTAAGCTAAGAAACTAGAATATCATCTAAATCTCAAATTTTTTCATTTTTTTTTACTGTCTTTTTTAAAGTTTTTGTCATTAACAAAAAGGGGGAGAATTGTTGAGCAACTACCCCTAAGAAAATCTAAGATTTTGAAGATATAGTATATATCATGTTTTTGCTATAAAAAAATCATTAAATAGACTATCTACAAAATAAATGTATATCAAAATATATATGCATACAAATGTGTGATAAACTTCATCGCCAAAAATTTTCTAAGTCCACAAACTCTCAGTACATCATACTGTATCCGACTTCAGACTCCGACTGTTGACTCCGACTCCTTAAGAATCGAAGTCAAAACCATCTTGAAATTTTTTCGAAGTCCATACAGCTATACATGATTCGACTGTTCTCTTCGACTCATACAGTCAAATGCTTCATAAATCCTAACTACATGATTCGACTGTTCACTTCGACTCTTACAGTCGAATGTTTTTAGAAATCAATCTCCATAGTATCCGACTGCTAAAGTCGAATTGTCTTATTATCTCAGAAGTCGAATCATTCTATTTCCACTCCGACTTCCACAGTCGAATTGTAATCTTCTTCTGCAGTCGAATTACTCTATTTGTAACTTCGACTCCTACAGTCGAATTACTATCTTCTTGTAAAGTCGAATCATTCTTCAACTTCTACAGTCGAATTGCATGTTCTTGTGAATTTGACTTCTCTATCAGTTTTGTGCTTAATACTTTTCTGATCTTTTGAAGCTTAAACACTTAATGTAAGATTATCTCCTAATCTTTTCTTATAACATTTACAATGAACTTTTAATTTCTTATTAGTTCATCAAAAATATTATTATTTTATTATTTTCTCTGTAAAGACAAGTCATATTATATTCATCTAAATCCTGCGCATGTTATTTCTAAAATATTTTAACTAATCTTTCAGTTGTTCTTCATGTCTTTGTTCTGGATTTTCCTGGATACAATAGATACAGTGCATTTATGTATTCTCAGGCATATGGCATCTGACAAGACTCACCTACCACTGACAAGACCCATGCTTTATCTTTTTGGCATATCTGCCTGTCTATTCTTTTTATCTGAAAGCTTGTGCATACGAGGTTTCCATACCTTCTATCTGTACTTATCTGACTTACCTACCTCAAAGGTATGGAGTTGCTTTTTCTTTTTATCTTGTCTTTGTTGCAGTCATTTATTGGAAGCACGTTTCTAGCATGTCTCCTTCACAGTCCACTCCTAGAAAGAAAGAGCTAATCTTCTAGCTGTGAAGGCTGCACCTCTTCTGAAGACCTTGGAAAGAAGCAAAACTGAAGAACTCCTACATAATAAGTTCATCAAGAACCAAAGGATCCTAGAGTTCTCTTCAAAATGGTCAGATTGCAAACGGCCACAAATTCCAACGGCTATCTTCCAAACGGCTATATTTTAAAGTGTACAAAAGAAGCTCAAGTTTGAAAAGAAGAAGACACAAAGATGCATAGAGCTTTTGAAAATTCTGTGAGCTACACACTTCAAATTTCCTGCAAGCCAAGTCTGAGAGCTTCCCTATTCAGAAAACACTCTCTCTGAAGCTCTCCAAGAAGTCTTGTGTAGGGTGGCAATTGTAATTGCTTATTTTCTCTAAGTCCACCCTTGTTTTTCAGATAGGATTCGAGTCTCATCTCTGATCAGTTAAATCCTTCTGAAGTATGTGTTTGTTCTCAGTCCTGAGGCAAACACACGTCTTTTTTTACTCTCTTGTGTATTTTTGTGCAAAAGACTATTTTTGCATTTTCCCCTCTGCGAAGGGAAGCCCTTGTGAAGGCAGTTTTGTACCCCTGTTCAGGGAAGACTTGCTTGGAAGCAAGTGGGTTTGTAATTCCTCTCAAGGGTGAGAGAAGGCCAATTTATTGGTAGTTAGTGGAAATCTCAAGTGGTTGACTTAAGGACTGGATGTAGGACTTCCTAGTTGGAAGGGCCGAACCAGGATAAATTCTTGTGCATATTTGTGTGATTGTTTCCGCCTAGTTCACACTTGAATCACACACAACACACTAAATACTAACGAATCTATTTAGTGTTGTGCATTTCAGAAGAAAATTTTAAAGCCAAGAAGTCCTATTCACCCCCCTCTAGGACATCTAGTGTGCCATTTCGATCCAACAGAAAGTACGAGACCAAGATGTGTTTTCATCCATTGGAGGGTCTCATCGTCGGTGTCACATTGGGCGTCGACCACGGTGTCAGTTTGCCGACGAAATCCTGAGGTATGAGAAGAAGGTTTTTTGAGAACGTAAGTCTTAGGACTAACCTCTATGGCAGAAGTCTCCTCGGCTTGGTCCAACATATTATCCTCAGGCCGAGAATCCGCTAGAAGCGACGGGTTGTTCTCAGTAGGACGAGGAGGAGAGGCGGCTTCGGACGACGCCGAAGCAGAGAAGTTCTCAGAAGGAGAACCCCTGGAAGAAGATGTAAACGAGCTAGAAGAGGAAGAGCTCATTGCTTATCTCTGAAGGAAGCAAGCGGAGAGCAAGAGGCAACGAAAAGCTTGAACGACAATCGAGATCATTGGCACGTTGGATGGTCATCCGGAGAATGCTCGCACGCGATAGCAAGGGTTGTTTTTCGGCAGCAGATCCCACTATTTATATTGCCGGGGGGCCAATTAGATCCAACGGTCGATAATCATCGATGACAACAGTGGTCCAGATCTTGACACGTGGCACTACTGGATTGGCCATCGAGCGTTGCCTCGGATTCTGACCGACCCGGTTGGCAAGAAGCGTCATGATGACGCACGGGAGTCGAGGAGACGGTGCGACGGCTGGCATTGTTACGCAGTAGTCGAGGAGACCTGACAATATGGCACAGTACAGGCTGGGCTGATGACTTCACGATGTGACTAATAGAAGGCCGGCGTTGACGGTGTGATGATGTGGCGCAAAATAGGCCACATGGGCTGGCACAGTTACGTGGCAAGGCACGTGTCTTTCTTCGTCAAACAGTTTCACCTCGGCCCAGTTCCTAGTCCAACGTGGACCTAGGGGGCCAGTGTTACGGGGAGTTCCCAACAGGTCGGCTAAATCCTTGGACCCGACCGACCTCAATGAAGCTCGGAACCAGTGTCAATCGTCGGCCAAGCACGCCTCAGACTGGATCCAACGGCTTGGTCGTCTCGGCTCATTTTTCAACCAAGAGCACCTCGGCGGTCACCTCGACTCGAGCTGACCTAAGTTACAATTACGGTAACACACACTATTTTGACATAAACTTTTAAACTTATTTTATTATTTTTATGGACATTTGATCTTTGATAAGTTGACATTTATGTAATCACATTGAATTTAAAGAGCTCGAAATCTCCAATTAAATAATAAAAATAAAAAATGAAATTGAGCAATGAGCACTATATGAAGTTGAGATTCAAATATTGTTTGATAATATTTTTAAAGTGTAGGTTTTAATTCTTTAATAATAATAATTTATTTTTTCTCCTTTTTTATATCAAACAAATAAAATAAAATTTAGATTATGTAAAAATATATTTTAAGAGGGAGTCGCGAGATAGAGAGAAAAAATATATAAATGATGTTTTAGGTTTTGAGTTTAAAAACTAGTGTAAGGGTGCTTTTTAATAGACTAGTCAAAGAAACGCGTTGTGTGCGTGTAATATATCCGTGGATATAGTATAATTATTAAAATAATTTAAAAAATAAATAAGAAAAAATAACTTTTCATATATTTGAAAATAAATAAGGTAAGATAATTTTTAATTTGATACATTTGTTCATTAATTTGAATATTTGTTTTTCAATTGATGAATTTGTTCATAAATTCAAATATTTACTTTTCAATTGATACATTTGTTCATCAATTAGAACATTTGTTCATCAATTGGAACATTTGTTAGTAACAGCAAAATCGAAATTGAAATGGCAGGTGTTCGAGCATCCGAATAAATGATTTGTCTGGACGTTCGACTGATGCCGCTTTCATTGGATAATTATTTGGACATGGAACTTAGATAATAAGGCATTGCCCAATAAGAGCCGTGCCACCCGAGTGTTAAACATTTCTCTTATCTCAAACACCATTTGCTTTTTGATTGAATGGACGTTAAAACACTATGAAAACATTGTAAGTATTATATAATAACATATATTAATGTACTATTATATAATGGCTTATATTAAACACTATGAAACATTGTAAAATACCAACCATTTCTCGCATAGCTTACCTGCACTACTTCCTCTTGGGCATAAAATGGAAATATTTTAATAATGTTTGGTGTAACAACGAACCTGTGGCAACTAATGAGATAACAGATGCAAAAAAAAAAAAAAAAAACTTGTTTCCAGGCCGAAATAGCCAACCATTTGTGTCGGTAGAAATGGGGTCCACTCACTTATACCTACAAATTAGAGTTGCAATTAGATCGGGTTTGGAACTAGAAATATCAATTTTGATTTGGATTTTGAAAATCAAAATATAATTCTGATTCTTATTTCGATAAAATTGAAATAGTTATTTTTAATTTCGTTCTGATTTCGATTACATTATCCGAATTGAAATTCTAATAAATTAAGATGTTTATAGTGACTCTATCTTTGAATTTATGAATAATTTATCAAAATAATTGATATTGATTATGATTTTGATTATTTTTTCGATTTCGATTTTGATAGTTTATCGAAATATATAATATCAATTTTAATAAATTATTAATATTATTTTTATTATAAAATTGATAGTTTTTATCAAAATCAAGTCGGAGTATAATATTTTGGGTTTTATTTGAATCCCTACTACAAACAAAAATAACCAGACATTTTGTGCAAGAAAGAAGTGTTTCTCTTTGTATTATATATCCACCTGTTTGTGTCTAAAGTCAAACGGCTAAATTTTTTTTACCCTGATCAGTAATAAATATTTCTCTTATACAAATGGCAAATTAAAAATTTAGTTCTATCTTTTCACTATTATTATATATTAAAGCTATCACACATGGGAGTAGATCTAGTCATCACCTCATTATGTTCCTCAGATGCTCCAAGGACCTTATGTGTGAGAAACCACGTATAGACCTCAACGAAGAGCTTTTGAGACAATGAGATTTACCAATGTTTAATATCATATGGAACTAATAGATAGATAAACAACTCTTGGGCAACAAAGCAAATGTGATGAAAATTTTCAGTCAGTAGTTGTAAGGAGGTAACAGGGCATCAAAAGTCTCCATCTCTCGTGAGAGCAAGACGAACCCTTGTCACCCTCAATGACAGCTCTTTCTTTCCTTTCTCTCCTCCCCCCTCCACTGCCTTCATCATTTCTGCATTGTCTCCCCTTTTCCCTTCTTCCGCCTACGCCATCCTCCCCCCATCACCAACCTAAGTTCGCCCCATCCTCCTCCTACACTATATCTGTAGCCCAACGCACAAAACCCTTTTTTTGTTGTTGTTTTGACTGTTTTCTACCTTGGTCTTCCCTCCTCTTGTGGCCGACTCTTCTTCGCCATCTACCCCATCACCTTCTTCTTTGTCCTCCGTGCTCCTATTTCCCACATTCTCCACAGTACCCACCTCATATTTTGGGTTAGCTCTAATCCCAAATTCTTCTGGTGATCAGTGTCGAACGACCACATTTTAGGTTTATTAGTGTGCTTTTTGTGTTGTTGCTTATTATTGTGCAGGGCCAATCTATCAACCTTATATTAGAAGTTGTTTCTCCTTTCAACTCTTATTCAATCCACAAGTCTATAGAGCTCCCCAATTTGGGTTATGAAGCATTTGGTTGAATTCGTGTATTGGAAATAATCCACATATCAAATGGTGGTGTCATGGTGTGCGTCTTCCGAGCACCTTCTCTTCATCTGTTGCCTTATCAAAGTGCAACCCCTATCCGACAGTGCAACACTGGCCTTTTGTTGGTCAAAATGTGTTCCTTGCTGTATCACATGGACTGTAGCTGTTTGCTTCTTTTGCATTTCTACTACTATGCATGATGTAATGTCTTTTGGCTAGACTAATGGAAGTATCTTTCTTATCAAAAAAAATCAAGGCATCAAAAGAATAACTAAAACAGGGGAATAAATAGCTTCTCCGGCTGCTTAGTAGGTTAACTTATTTCATGGCGCTTTCCAAAATACCCGGACGTAAAATTGAAAAAAAAAACAACTATATTTGGTCTAGATTTTTCCTATATGAGGGATAAAATTCAAAACTCCTCCAATACATGACAGTGAAAACCATGCCATGCTCCAAAATGAAAAATGAGGCATGCTATTCCTCATGAAAAATACTACACGTACAACAAAGAAGAGTCCAGACTCAAGATGCTGGAGCAGGAGCACCGACAGCAACATGAGCGGGAGAGTAACACCACTAGTGGTTGGCCTGAAAATGAGAGTTTTTACAAGAATGAGGCATATACATTGGCATCTTTCCCACTGGTCTCTCTGTGCCTACCCGTACCGAGGTAGTGGCGAGGCAGGAAGGAGAAGAAGCTGCAGCGTCTCTTCCTCTCTTTGGTGTTAACTTCCAGGGCGATGGAGTTCCTCCTGTCCATGTCTGTGCAGCATCTCGATCCCTGGCAGTCCACTGACATGGAAGGATAAAACTCTAAATCATCTTGCAACAGAGTTGGAGAATGGGCACCGTTGCATTATCCCTATCCCATGGGCACCGTCGATGAGCTGTTGCACATCGGAGGGGCTGCCAGTCACGCTGCACTGTCCGTCATCTTCGGGAGCGCCAACAAGTCGGTGACACGCATGGACTCAGGCGACTTCTCTGTGGTGCTCTTCAGGAGGTGGGAGACGTCGGCCCCGCTCTCCCTGCCAAGCTGTGTGGTGGAGGAGCACCAGTGTCCCCCCAGCACAGGACTCCCCAGTGCTCCAGGTCGGCCCTCGGCGGTTCTCCTTCGCCTTACCGGGGCTCTTCTAAGGGCTAGAACTCCCTGGGAGCTGCTTCGACGAGGACGTCAGGAAGCAAGACCACCTCCGCCTCTTCCCCGAGGAGCTGCCGATGTTTCCCCGAAGGACGCCATCCATCTCCCTCCCTCTGCATTCGTGCATGTCGAGGAGGAAAATCCCACCCAAGTTCTCCCTCTCCTCCAGTAGAACCGTCAAGGGAGGCGATGCCGCTGTCCCTTCCACTCTGAGGCGGCAGGCATGGGCGCAGCACACCGCTGCCTCCCAACGAGCTGCGCGACCACCGCCGACCCTCTCCCTCGCCAATCTCACCATTTCTGCTATTAGTGTAGATAGTTCAACTGCCTTGTTGTGTGCAGTCCCTCCCAAATACCCCCACCAGAACCACCTCCTTCCAGCATGGATGTCGGCTCCCATGCTGCCGCAGTCGTCCTCTGCCGCGCCCACTAGCGTCGCCTCTAGCTCCCCGTCCCTTGAAGGGTTGCGGAATTCCCAATATGGTAATCTAGAAGGGGGGTTGAATAGATTACTGTCTCTTAAAAACTATTACCACGTTCTTTTTCTTAAAGCACAGATTATTAAGACAGTATCAAGATCTAAACTATGTGTAGATGATGTAGAAACCTATCTAGCATGTGAATATGCAACGTGTCTATCAAACATCTATCGTAGAAACGATCAAACCACGAGACACGCAGATTTACGTGGTTCGGAGTACACAACAGTGTATCCTACGTCCACGGCACACACACACACACAGAGTAAACTGCTTATGAGCGAGTTCGGTGACTACAACTCACACACACACGTGTTTTCTGATGTGCACCCACGATCAGAACAACACACACACGTGATCTCAAGCACAAGAGACGCTTGAATCACACAAACACACACACGGTTGATGAGAATTATGAAACAGGAAGAGTTCAGAGTGTAGGAGTAAATCCTGATGTGGAACTCTTCTGAGAACGCCTGGATGGAGTTCAAACTTCGACTTGACTGCTTTGGATTGATGGAGAAGGTTGAATCCACGACGATCTATCTTCAGTACTGCAGGATCAACAGATCTTTCGGTCTCTGCACTGCAGACTTGAAGCAGAGCAGCAGCAACTCCTTTCTCTTGGACTTGGCTTTAGGGTTTTTGGTTGTGGCTGCTTCTGTACGAGATTCTCTTCAAAAGGATGCTTATATAGTTGTGTTTTCATGTGGAGAGTCGTGGGACTTGAAAACACAATCTTGGATATGAAGGAAGGTTTCCGTATTTGAAGATCCTCTGCGTCTGTCGACAGGTGCTGAGTGTCTGTCGACAGATTGCAACAGATTTGCAATAGACAGACTTCAGGTTGCTCTGGCCTGTGGAATCTGTCGACAGGCGACACCTATCTGTCGACAGGCAGAGTCAGTTTTGCCAAACACAGAACTCTGGCATTTCTGTCTGTGACATCTGTCGACAGGTCTCTGAGCATCTGTCGACAGATGCTCTCAGTACTTTTCTGTCTGATCACAACTGTGGCATCTGTCGACATATGCCTTTGGGTCTGTCGACAGGTACATGTATACACTGTGATTGTGATCATTTTCTCATAATTTGAGAAGGCTTGGTTATATGCATTTGTACCTACATGATAAAACATGTATAGTTAGGTATAATGAAGACATAGATAACCAAATATTGTATCATGTTAATTGACATGTATGAAACCTCAATTCAACTCATTCATCATTAAAAACATTGTTTGACTTTCATTTATCATTTATCACTTAGAGTGTGAATTCACTTAGTTTCCAGAATATGAACCCAACATTCTCCCCCTTTTTGATGATGACAAAATTATTCAATTAATGCTCATGAACTTGAGGTTTCTTCTCCCCCTTTTGACAACATCAAAAGTAAAGACAACAATCACATATGTAGATTTGCACAGAACATGTGATTTCATTCATAGGAAAGTGAAGCATTCACATGACAAAAGTGTGACTGAAGTAACATTAAGTGAAAATACATAAGGAAAATGAAATAACAAGAGACAGAAACAACATTGCTCAGACTGAAATGAAAATACAGGACATGACCCACTCCTATACATCTAGTATATCTAAGCAGCATCATCTTCAGGAGCTTGAGGAGGGGCATGACGCTCAGTTGCAAGTCTGTCAATGCGTGTGTCCAAGATATCCATTCTTTCATTCAGCCTCTCAAAGCCATGCGTCATCTGGACTTGTAGCTGGGCTATCAAATCCCTAATGGAGGGCTGAACAGCTACACCAACACCAGCATCTCCCGGAGCATCTAGTGGCTCTGACTGGGAGTCTTCATCACCTTCTTCAGCATCTTCTTCATCATCAGCTTGATCGTCATCCCCAATGAAGTCTTCATCCTCGGCAGCAGCAGGTGCCTTGCCCTTGAGTTCCCGGGTGACGACCCCATCCACTAGCTTGTATCCCATGCGTGAGGCGGCGGTGATATCAAAACTGTTGCGGGAATTAGTGAGACACACTCACTCTCTGGAATGGGAATGCCAATAAACTTCAAAAGAGAAGTAATTTGGCAAGCAAAGGGCATGGATCTCCTGGGTTGGTAGAAGCACTTGGTGATCAAGTGAAGCATCAGGAGAGGAAGATTTATTGGTTCACAATTAAGGAAGAAGGTAAACAGTGATTTGTGAACATTTGTGACTAGTTCACGACTGCCATGCTTTGGCGCAATGCATGTGGTGAAGATTTGGTGAATCATGCGGTTGAGTGGAGGGAAGGTGTTGGCATTGAGCTTAGCAATCTCCTTTGTTGTATCATAAGGTTGAAGAGTAAGAAGGGGATAGTAGACAGAGGCGTCTGGATTATGAGCAAGAATATCCGCCCCGGTGTTCGGAATCTGGAGGGCAGTGCTAAAAGGTTAGCAGTGAGTTTAAAGGGAGTGCCCTTCACAGAGGTGTAGAACCCTTGATCGGAGGAAGAGAGGTTGTTGAAGAACTCAGTTACGGCAGTGGGAGAGTATGCCGTATGAGCGTAGAGAAAGACTGTCCAACCCTGGGTATCGAACAGGGGTTGGAGGTTGGGAAAGAGATCGGCCAAGGAGTGGAAATCCACAAAACGTGGAGGAACGAACTTTGTGAATGTACCGTGAACCCGTTTGAGATTGAGACGGGGAGGTACGACCAACTCTGGAAGGCGATCATCCCGGTGTTTGGTCCGACGTTCATCGTGAGCCCTGGATCCTTCGCCGGGCGAGGAGGAGGCGGGACGACGACGTGAGGCCAACTTCTTTGCCTTGGGTGCCATGGAAAGGAGGAGGCACGGATGGAGGAAGGAGAAGAAGTGCTGGAGACAGTGGAAAGAAGAAGGGAGATGGAGGTAGGGTTTCCCGTCCAGAAAGGGGAGAGGATGTATGTGGGAGAGGGAAGGGATGGCTGGGGTGGTGTTGGATGTGGAAAGGGCCGGAGATGCCTATATAAAGGAGGAGGGGGAAGTTTAAAAGGCAATGGCCCACCAAATCTGCCCCAAACGGCGTGTCCGTTGAGCTTCCAAACAGGACAGCCGGCGTCTGTCGACAGACAGATTTGTATCTGTCGACAGATTATTGCAGAATATGACCTTGTTGGATTTTT
The DNA here is from genome assembly GCA_014218235.1 of Colocasia esculenta. NCBI lineage: Eukaryota > Viridiplantae > Streptophyta > Magnoliopsida > Alismatales > Araceae > Colocasia > Colocasia esculenta. The sequence continues at coordinate 41,526,150 of CM024763.1, read as the reverse complement.
GTGTGGAATTTGAAGTGGACCTCTTGAGCAGTGGTTTTTAACTGATTACCTAAGGTGAATAGATGAAGAATACATATATAAGAACCTATCATATACATGTAGATGTAAAGCCACTTCAACTATCTTAATGGTTCACACATAATACAGAATTAGCCTGAAGTTGAAGCATGAAGAAAACACTTACGGATATCCAAAAAGAAACACTTTTACTCTTCTTTTTATTAATTAGAGTATAGGACAACACAATCCTCAGTGTGGAGGTGCAAATGATCAAGGAGGGAAATATCTAAATGCCAAGACATTCAAAAACATCAATTACTCATGGGAATTATCACTCAGTGGAGGCTTCACACTATTGCATTATTGTCTTTATTTGCCATTCATTTATGCAATGGGAAAAAGTGGTAATTAAGATAACTTCTCGCCTTTGAACATGAGGGTAGACATTATTCGTGCCCGTACCCCCAGTTACTCAGTGAAAGTGTCCATCATACCGTTGTACAGAGTTGACGAATTAGCCTTTTGACGCGAGGGCAAACATTTGTGATGCCCACTCCCCGGTTACTTAGCAAGACTCATCATTGCTCTGCATTTTTCCAAATTTTGTAGTTTTAGTTTAATGGAATGTAATTGTTTAGAAATAGGTAGCTTTTCTCCAAGTATTGTGTTAATAACCCAAGATTAATATAGTGATTGATTATCTATCAATTGTAAACATTAAGCTCAATGATCATAATACCTTGACAAAAAGAATCATGTTTGCCTATATGTAAATAATGAAGAAGAGTTAGGTGTTAAGTTTTTGAAAATGGTGAAATGTTTTCAGAATGATGGAACCTAGACTTAACTTGAGTATTATGTAAAAATCACAAGATTGTTGAAAATTGCTTTAATATCTTATGCACATGATGTGATCAGATATGTATTAACATCATATAAACACCTTAGACATTTTAAAGAAACCAGCTCAAGGAGGTTTGGATTGAATAGGCTTGGAATTCCAGGTAGAAAGGTGTCTGTCGACAGCTAAGTGGAGCCTGTCGACAGGTACACTCAGACAGAGAAATGGGTGTTCAGCTAGTTGTGAGTACTGTGATCTCTGTCGACAAGCCAGGGTGTGTCTGTCGACAGCTACACACAGACAGAGTGTTGGCTGTTCGGGGAGGAGAAAATCTGTCGACAGATGCATGGTCGACTGTCGACAGATGCACACAGAGTTCAGAACCTGTGGTCTGTGGATGCCTATCTGTCGACAGGAAGGGAATGAGCTGTCGACAGATCCTTGTTGAAAGCCAGTTTAGAGAAAGAAGGGAATATGAAAAGATCATCCCATGTGAAGGAGTTAATGAACAGCAATAAGAAATGATTTCCTTCACAATAGCACCCAACTTTTGAACTAGCTCCCCCATAATGTGTGCTTATGAAAAGACACAAAGTTTGATCAATGCAAGCCAATTCAAGCAAGATATGCACACAAGTATTCAGCAGATCATTCATGGAATTGAGACTGTTTTTGGTATTTACCAATATTTTTTTTTTTTGAATGAGGAGTAATTCGGCTAATGAAATGAGACTTACCCCTTTATCCAACATGAATGTCCCTTCATGGGCTCCAACTACGGGTACTTGGCGGAGAAAATTTTCTCATGCATAATGAAGGTTTCCAAACAAGCCGAACTTGTTTTTCCACAAATCACCATTTGATATACCCCATAGTTGTTGCTTACAAGGAACATCCATCAAGGACTTGGGATATGTGTCACTGAATTTTACATAAGCCTAATTCTCTTCTAAGAGATGTGAACCTATCCTCTGCCAATGGTTTTGTAAAGATATCAGCTAGTTGTTGTTCTGTTGGTATGAAGCTAATTTCCAAATTTCTATTTGCTACCTCATCTCTCAAGAAGTGATGACGAATTTCTATGTGTTTTGTCCTAGAGTGTTGAATGGGATTTTTGGATAGATTGATTGCACTAGTGTTGTCACATAGGATTGGTGTGCATCCAAGGTCAATGTCGTAGTCACACAACTGACTTTTTATCCACAACACTTGTGTTGCACAACTCCCTGCAGCAACATATTCTGCCTCTGCAGTGGAGAGTGCAACCGAATGTTGCTTCTTGGATGCCCACGAAACCATGCAACCACCAAGCATCTGACAATAGCCACTAGTGCTCTTCCTGTCAATTTTACATCCAGCATAGTCAGCATCAGAATATGAGATTAAGTTAAAGCTACTCCCTGCCGGATACCAAAGACCCATGTCATGTGTACCTGAGAGATACCTGAATATTCTCTTAACTGCAATTTGGTGGCTTTCCTTTGGACTAGATTGATATCTAGCACAGAGGCAAACACTGAATTGTATGTCAGGTCTACTTGCAGTAAGATAGAGGAGTGAGCCAATCATACCTCGGAAATGTTTAGCATCTACCGGTTTACCTTTCTCATCACTTTCTAGCTTAATGCTTGTGCTCATCGGTGTTGAGGCAGGTTTTGCAGTTTCAAACTGAAATCTCTTGAGAAGCTCTTTGACATATTTTTCTTGGTTTATGAAGAAGCCATCTTCCATTTGCTTGACCTGCAGACCAAGAAAAAATTGAAGCTCCCCCATTAAACTCATCTCAAATTCACTGTGCATATGATGTGAGAATTCTTCACACAGTGATGGGTTAGTAGAGCCAAAGATTATGTCGTCCACATACACTTGAACAACAATGATGTGTGTGCGAACTTTCTTTGTAAAGAGGGTTTGGTCTACTTTACCTCGTGAGTAGTTTTTGCTTACCAGAAATTGGCTTAGCCTGTCGTACCAAGCTCGGGGTGCCTGTTTCAAACCATAGAGAGCCTTGTGCAATTTGTATACATGGTTTGGTTTGTCATGAAGTTCAAAGCCAGGTGGTTGAGAGACATAAACTTCCTCTTTGATGTAGCCATTTAAGAAAGCAGTTTTAACATCCATTTGATATAGTTTGAACTTGTTTGAACATGCATAAGCTAACAAGATTCTGACTGCTTCTAGTCTAGCTACAGGTGCAAAAGATTCTTCAAAATCCACACCAAATTCCTGATTATAACCCTTTGCAACCAGTCTAGCCTTGTTTCTCACCACCTTTCCCTCTTCATTTAGTTTATTCCTAAAGACCCATCTTGTTCCAATTACAGAAATTTCGGGGGTTCTAGGAACTAAACTCCAGACATTGTTTCTTTGAAATTGACCTAGCTCTTCATGCATAGCATCAATCCATGAATTTTCGTTTAAGGCTTCTTCAACATTTTTAGGCTCCACTTGAGAGACAAAGGCTAAATGATCCTGTTCAACTATTTGATGAACTTGAGACCTAGTTTGAACTGAATCATTTATGTTACCTATGACATTCTCAAGTGGATGTGCTTTAGAGTACCTCACATTTGTGATTGTTGAAGGACCGGGTTGATCTTGCACTTCAGAAGTCTGTTCTGGAGGAGGGGTGGCTGGAGGACTTCATGTTGTGGTTCATCCTCGTGTTGTGGATCTTGTGCAGGTACTTCATCTTCATTTCTGAACAGAAGTCCGTCATCTTCATCATTGTACCTGCGTAGATAGCCATTGATTATTGTTGGAACTGACTTAGAGAGTGTGTTTGGTTTTCTTTGCAGTTCTTCATGTGTTGTATCTTCAGTGTCATCTTGAAACCTGTAAGGATTAGGACTATTAGATTTGGTTTGAGATTCATCAAATACAACATGTGGAGTTTCTTCCACTTTTCTGGTTTTAAGATTAAACACTCTATAAGCTCTAGAGTGTTCTGAGTATCCAAGAAAAATACCTTTGTCGCTTTTGGCTTCAAATTTGTCCAGATCAATTTTATCATTGTTATGTATGAACACCTTTGAACCAAAAACTCTGAAGTATCCAAGGGATGGTTTCTTACCTTTCAGAAGCTCATAGGGAGTTTTCTTGAATACCGGTCTTACCATGGCTCGATTGAGAATGTAGCATGACGTGTTTACTGCTTCTGCCCAAAAGGTTCTGGAAAGTTGATTTTCGATCAGAAGCGTACGAGCCATCTCCACCAAGGTTCTATTTTTCCTCTCCACAACCCCGTTTTGTTCTGGAGTTCTTGGGGAGGAGAACAAGTGTTCTATTCCTTGGTTCCTGCAGAAATCAGTGAAGGAGTGGTTGTCAAATTCTCCCCCGTGATCAGTGCGGATGGAGCATATCTTGTGGACACTTCCATGCTCAATTTTATTGAAGAATTCTTCAAAAACATTAAGTGCATCATTCTTATGAGCCAGAAATTTCACCCAAGTGAACCTAGAAAAGTCATCTACAATGACAAAACCATACCGTTTGCCAGTGAGACTCAATGTTCTAGTAGGTCCAAATAGGTCCATGTGCAACAGTTCATATGCTTTGGAAGTACTTACCGGTGCTTTCGATTTGAAGGATTTTCGGGTCTGTTTTCCCTGTGCACATGCATCACAGAAATTTTCATTTTTGTTGAATGGAATTTCAGGAAGTCCACTTACAAGTTTGAGCCTCATTATCTTGTGCAAAACATTGTAACTCGCATGTCCAAGCCTACGATGCCACAATGTAAGCTCATCCTGTTTATTTGCTACAAGACATAAATCATTATTTTCTGGATCATCTAAATCAACCATATAGATGTTATTCATTCTTTTTCCAGAAAATTTGAGACTTCCTGTTTCCTTATCAAGGATTTGACATGAATCTGATTCAAAAACAATTTTATGGCCCTTATCACACAATTGACTTATGCTAAGCAAATTGTGATGAAGACCATCAACTAATAGTACATTATCTATTGAGTTGGAGGCAAACTTACCAACCTTACCTGAGCCGATGATCTGGCCTTTGTTGTTACCTCCAAAGACAACGTGACCTCCGTCTTTTTCCACGAGCAAACTGAATTTTTCTTTATCGCCCGTCATATGCCTCGAGCAGCCACTATCCAGGTACCATTTGTTTTGATTGTGAGCTGCTAGGCATTCCTGCACATGTGGATCAGACAAGAGGTTTTGGTACCCAAATTACTTTGGGTGCCGTTTTATCATTCATGCCAAACAGTAAATGCTTTGGAATCCAGATTTGTTTAAGTTTCTGTTTTAGTGGATTGTTCCAGCATTGTTTTTCATTGTGCCCAATCTTTTTACAGATCTTACATGATGATGGCTTATGAACAACAGTGGATTTTGGATTCTTAGTTGCATGCATAGGCATCTTACCCTTTTGTTGCCTAGTGAACTTAGCCTTAGGAACTTGCTGTTTTGCCTTGGGACATCCCTGTTTGGGGTTTGTAGCAAACTCCTTAAGCTTAGTTGGAACAAATTTGGTAGCCTTAGGTTCCTGGTTTTTGCCCTTGGTTTGATTTTTCCTTTTCCTTGAGGGATTTTGATTGCTAGAACTTGGGATAGGATCAGTGAAATCAGTCAGCAGATTTTTTCCTGTTTCCTTTGGCTTGGGATTTTGAAACCCAATCCCATGTCTAGCAACAAACACATTGGATCCTAAGATTGCATCTAATTCTGTTTGCTTTTGACAAAACTAGATAGATCTTTGTTTTGTCTTTCAATTCCTTTTCAGCTTTTTCCAATTTCTCTTTTAGATCAGTATGCTCATTGTTTAGAGTTTCAAGAAGTTCATTAGATCATCTTTCTCTTTTTGAACTTCTTGAAGCTTAATTTTATGCTATCCATCTCTTCACTGTGTGTTTGTTCATCTATTTTCATCATGTCAATTACCTTATTCAGAGATTCAATTTGATCATTATTATCAGTTTCATGAACAAGGAAATTAACTTTCTTCTTGAGTGCTTTATTTTCTGATTTCAATTGACAGAATTTTTCAAAAAGGACAGTGTAAGCTTCTTCCCATTCGTAGTAGAAAATGATTCAAAGGAAGAATTTACCTCAGAGGAGTCATCACTCCTTGCCATAAGACAGTGAATCTCTTCATCTCCTGAGGTAGCTTGACTTTTTCCGTCATCGTCTTCATCACTCCATGTAGCCAGCATTGCTTTGGCTTTCTTGAAGACGAACTTGTCCTTTTTCAGTTTCTTCTTGAGCTCGGGGCACTCTCCTCTCATGTGTCCCTGCTTCTTGCACTCATAGCACACAACATCAGATTTTTTATTGGACGTGTCAAACCTGTTGGTGCCTTTTTGGAAAGGTTTGGAGTTTCCTGAACCTCTTCTCTTGAATTTTAGGAACTTCTTGAACTGTCTAGTGAGCATGGCCATTTCATCATTCTCACTATCAGTAGAGGTTTCAGACTCAGAACCTTCCTGTTGGGCACTCTTTTTGGAATCTGAAGATACTCTGTTGGAAGCCTTCAAGGCAATTGACTTCCTTGGATTCTCTTCAGTTTCTTTTCTTTTTACATTTAGTTCATAAGTCATGAGAGATCCAATCAATTCATCCACTTTCATTGTTGAAAGATTCTTGGAATCCTCGATGACAGTGACTTTGGTGTTCCAAGAGGATGGAAGAGACCGAAGTATCTTCCTCACCAAATCACTTTCTGAGTATTCCTTCTTAAGACCTTTCAATCCATTTATAAGTACCATGAATCTAGCAAACATGTCAGAAATTGTCTCATCACGGTTCATCTTAAACATTTCATATTCTGAGACTAACATGCTTACCTTGGATTCTCTCACCTCAGACGTACCTTCATATATCAACTCGAGCTTGTCCCACATCTCCTTAGCTGAGGTGCATGTGGAGACTCTCGAGTACTCCTTTGGGTGGACCGCGCACTGCATCATGTTGAGGGCGCTCCAGTTGAGTGTCCCTTTTGCAATCTGGTCCTTGGTCCATGTATCTTCGTCTTGAGGCAATCCATATGGTCCTGTTCTGACTATCTTCCACAATTCATAGTTTTGTGCTCGTAGAAACACCTGCATGCGGTTTTTCCAATATGGATAGTCAGTGCCATCAAAGAAGGGTGGCCTGGTCACAGAGTGTCCCTCGGCCATATACCCCTTGGTAGATTCCATTTGACCGTGAATCTCCTGATCGTAAGATCAAATAGATAAAGCAATAAATCGGAGAAACCACGGCTCTGATACCAATTGAAGGGTTGCGGAATTCCCAATATGGTAATCTAGAAGGGGGGTTGAATAGATTACTCTCTTAAAAACTATTACCACGTTCTTTTTCTTAAAGCACAGATTATTAAGACAGTATCAAGATCTAAACTATGTGTAGATGATGTAGAAACCTATCTAGCGTGTGAATATGCAACGTGTCGTTCAAACATCTATCGTAGAAACGATCAAACCACGAGACACGCAGATTTACGTGGTTCGGAGTACACAACAGTGTATCCTACGTCCACGGCACACACACACACACAGAGTAAACTGCTTATGAGCGAGTTCGGTGACTACAACTCACACACACACGTGTTTTCTGATGTGCACCCACGATCAGAACAACACACACACGTGATTTCAAGCACAAGAGACGCTTGAATCACACAAACACACACACGGTTGATGAGAATTATGAAACAGGAAGAGTTCAGAGTGTAGGAGTAAATCCTGATGTGGAACTCTTCTGAGAACGCCTGGATGGAGTTCAAACTTCGACTTGACTGCTTTGGATTGATGGAGAAGGTTGAATCCACGACGATCTATCTTCAGTACTGCAGGATCAACAGATCTTTCGGTCTCTGCACTGCAGACTTGAAGCAGAGCAGCAGCAACTCCTTTCTCTTGGACTTGGCTTTAGGGTTTTTGGTTGTGGCTGCTTCTGTACGAGATTCTCTTCAAAAGGATGCTTATATAGTTGTGTTTTCATGTGGAGAGTCGTGGGACTTGAAAACACAATCTTGGATATGAAGGAAGGTTTCCGTATTTGAAGATCCTCTGCGTCTGTCGACAGGTGCTGAGTGTCTGTCGACAGATTGCAACAGATTTGCAATAGACAGACTTCAGGTTGCTCTGGCCTGTGTGCATCTGTCGACAGGCGACACCTATCTGTCGACAGGCAGAGTCAGTTTTGCCAAACCACAGAACTCTGGCATTTCTGTCTGTGACATCTGTCGACAGGTCTCTGAGCATCTGTCGACAGATGCTCTCAGTACTTTTCTGTCTGATCACAACTGTGGCATCTGTCGACATATGCCTTTGGGTCTGTCGACAGGTACATGTATACACTGTGATTGTGATCATTTTCTCATATTTGAGAAGGCTTGGTTATATGCATTTGTACCTACATGATAAAACATGTATAGTTAGGTATAATGAAGACATAACCAAATATTGTATCATGTTAATTGACATGTATGAATCCTCAATTCAACTCATTCATCATTAAAAACATTGTTTGACTTTCATTTATCACTTTTATCACTTAGAGTGTGAATTCACTTAGTTTCCAGAATATGAACCCAACATCCCTGAGCTTCTCCCTCTCAGCTTCCTCCGGTGCTCAATCCACGTCCGATGCAACAGGGGCGGTAAAGTAGCTGGGTCGCTTCCTGCCCAGAGGCGGACCTAGCAAGGGCCCAGTGGGGTCCTGTGACCCCACTGGATAAAAAAGATTGTATTAAGTGGATAAATTTTCACCATGGGTGACCCCACTGAAATTATATGGATGCACTATTAGGACCCCAGTTAAATAAAATTCTGGATCCGCCACTGTTCCTACCACTACACCAGGCGGCGGACATAGCACAGCTCACAGCTGTGCATGGAACTTGAGGAGGGGTGGCAGGTATGGTCTTTGTAGTCATTCGTAAGCAGCATAAGTGGAGGCCCACCGTCACGACCCCGTCCTCCCTACGCCACACGCGACGCGGCATCTGGAGGCCACTCCGACAACCCCCTAACTGCTGTCGTGCAGAGGCCAGAGGCGTGCCGCCCACCCCCTCTGTAGGTGTCCCTCCATCGCCATCTCCCTAGCAGCCTCTGCTTCCCTGCTCGGGGTACTCCTGCATCCTGAGACCTCCGAATGCTACTCGTGCTGGAAAAATGGAAGCATGACCATCGCCGAACACAGCCGGACAAATCAACCGTGATCATTCCTCTGGACGACCACTGCCGCCTCCCAACGAGCTTGTCAGCAATGCCTTCCTACAGATCGAGGTAGTGGCCCGATGGGGGTTCCTCGACCAAGACAAAAAGACAATGAAAAGAAGACAAAGAAGACGATCGCGTTCACGCCGGCGCACGAACATTTCATTCAACATTAACAGATACATTTCCTTTGACATTATTTGTGCAGAGATATGTGCATACATTTCTTTATTTTAACTCTGTATTTGAATACGTTTCCTTTTTTACGTTTAACTTTGTAATAAAAGATGAGGCGAACTGGGGCTCTTCAAAAGATGAATTGGACGAAAAGTACAGAGTGTCTCTTCTAATATACTAGTTCTAAAAAACACGCTTCGCGTGTGTACTTTCTTAACTATCATTATTATGTAAATTAAAATTTTATTTACATAATTCTATTATGATGTAATTCATGCAACAATATTGTTAGAATTTAAACATCAAGTTTCCTATTCTATTTAGCATTCTTAAGTTGCTTAAAAGTCACATACAGACAGACATATTATTTATAATGATGAATATAGTTACTTTTATTCAAAGTGCTATACACATAAATGATTGACAAAACTTGAGAAAAAGCATCATGCATGTAAACAATTAGAGGATTATATATGAACAATACTTCACATGAGGATGAAAATTTTAATTTTCACCAAAAAAAAGGAAAATAGGATCCCAGTTGTGGGAAAAATATATTGAGTGTATATATGAAAATATAAAAGAGAACTTACGATTTTAAAGCAAATTAAATTCTAAAAAATAAAGCTTATAGTGTAATTATCGTCAGGTTTATGTTTTAAAATATATTTAGTGTACGCAATTCTGAATGGTTCTCTGCTCTACATGTTGTTTAGGATTTATGCAACACGAGATGTGAATCTTGGGATTATCCTTGAAATGAGCTAGCCAGAAGAGGAAAGAAAAGAATACATGATGTTCCAACTGATCAAAAAGTGTAGCACAAAAAATCAGTTCTTAGATTACATGCTTATGGTTCTTTTTAGTAATAACTACACTATATATATATATAAATGAGTATAATTAAGAACTATACATAAAGCAACTCTTAGACACCATTATATATTTCATCCACCACTTACACAAGGCTAAAGCACTATCATTCCAGTTTATCTGGGTCATGTCTCCTCACGTGGGCAGGACAGCCCCAGATTTTGACATGTTTAAAATCAGGCTTTCTACCCTTCCATATCTCATATGGAGTGGAAGACACAGATTTACTGGGAACCCTGTTCAGCAGATATGCCGCTGACTCTAGCGCATATCCCCATAAAGAAACTGGTAACTGTGAACGGCTCATCATGGATCGCATCATGTCCAACAAGGTACGATTTCTCCTTTTCGATACACCATTCATCTGTGGTGTATAGGGAGGAGTCCATTGAGAAAGGATACCATTGTCCTTTAAGAATTGTGTGAACTCTGTACTTAAGTATTCACCTTCTCGGTCTGACTGTAGGATTTTAATACTCTTTCCAGTTTGTTTCTCAACTTCATTCTTAAATTCTTGGAATTTCCCAAAGGCTTCAGATTTGTACTTCATTAAGTAAACAAATCCGAACCTTGAGTAGTCATCCGTGAATGTAATGAAGTATGAGTAGCCACCCTTGGCTTGGGTAGACATTGGACCACATACATCCGAATGTATTAGTTCCAATATGTCCTTGGCCCTATCTCCATGTCCACTAAATGGAGATTTGGTCAACTTACCCATTAAACATGATTCACAAGTTGCATATGATTCATAATCAAATGGATCTAAGTATCCATTCTTATGCAACTTTTGAAGCCTATTCTCGCCAATGTGACCAAGCCTACAATGCCATAAGTAGGCAGTGTTCACACTATTCTTACTTCTCTTAGGAGAAACATCAACATGGAGATTTTCATAAGAGACATCAAGCAGATACAAACCATTCACCAAACTTGCTAAAGCAACTAGTTTATTTCTTAAGTAAACTGAACAACTATTGTTCTTAATGGTAAACTTGTATCCTGTTCTGTCTAAACAAGAAACAGAAATAATGTTCTTAATGATACTAGGCACAAAGCAGCAATCATCTAATAAAAGCAAATCTCCTGAGGGTGACTTGAGCTTCACTGTCCCCACAGTATGTGCAGCAACACTTGCGCCGTTTCCAAGCCTCAAGTTCACCTCGCCCTTGCTCAGCTTCCTTCTACTTGTCAACATCTGCACACCATTGCAGACATGAGAAGCACATCCAGTGTCTAAAACCCAAGATGTAGAATCTCTAATAGACAAGTGAAGATCTATCATATAGATACCTGAAGCTTCGCCAAGCTTCTGCTTCTCCTGAGCCTTCATTGCAAGGTAGTCCTTGCAATTTCTTTTCCAGTGCCCCTTTTTCTTGCAGTGGAAGCACTCGCACTTTTCTTCTCCTTTGCTTATGTCCTTCTTTTGTTTTTGCTTAGACTGCTTCTTTGCATTGCCTTTCTCAAAGGCTTGCACTGCTCTCCTCTTCTTGTTGGACTTTCCAATCATGAGAACAGTGGGCTTTTCCTTCTCAAGGTTGCCCTCAGCAGTCTTCAGCATGTTCAGCATCTTAGCTAAACTCACCTTCCAAGACATAGGCAATGTGCTCAGACCTGAGGACAATCTTCAGGTTCCTGAGCCAATCCGAGTAGTTCGGGCCTGTCAATTTGTTGGCATCCAGTATGCCACGGAGTGGGTTACCCGACGACATTTTTGCCAATAAAGGAAATGTAAACACAATTAGCAGATGTTCATAATAATAATTAAATCTAGATTAGGACTTTAATCAAGATTAGCTCCCACTATTTTTCGGCAGACTGTATAACCCTCAGATATACAGAGTGGGAGACACCGACAGTCTCCTAGCGGGGATCGGAATCTCACAGACTCATAGCATGATCTTGTGGATAGCACAACAAACCATACTATGATCTGAAAGCGATGAACCCTTGACACTTGCAACTCTTGCAATATCTGATCTTATTTTGGCCCTTGAATTTTAATGACCTTGTGGATAGCACAACAAGTCATTAAATCCAGTCTAAGCAGTACCATCATTACGTAACGAGCATAGATTTGGATGTAGCCCTTGTGGATAGCACAACAAAGCTACACCGGTCCTCTACCCCGTTTAAGACATCACTATGCCATAGTTTTAGTCTGTCATCAGATTTGGCAAGCCTTGTGGATAGCACAACAAACTTGCCCGATCTAATGGCAATCCTAAAACTATAATGATGGAGGGCCACGTAATTCATTCTCAATGATTACGCTACGGCTTAAAATTTAAACGAGGAGGGATTTTGACATATTTTATCTTGGTCTCTATATCTACGTGCTATTGATATATAGAATTTGGAATATCATATATTTAATTATATATATATCAAAGCACATTCCACACATATCATATATATGAGGAAAAACGATGGATGATCATGGACTTTAACCTAGAGTGGCATTACCAGAGCCAGTTGGTAATCCACAAATATGGTGAACAAATGGCAGCCCCGCATCTGATGCTTTAGCTTGATGTAACTTTATCTCCATGAAGGTCCTACATGGTACTCTCCTCCATCTCCGCCAATCCGCTTCTTATAATTACAAACAATATTTAAATTGGGCTCGCAGGCCCATAAATGTACATCAGATAATAATAATAATAATAAACCTTGAACAAGTCAAGGGGAGTACATAACAGGAGGGAGATAGAATGTACAACCCGGATTTAATAGAGGGAGAGAGGGAGGCACGCAGTCCTCATAAATTACATCACATGCCATTAACCATAAACATCATCACATGACATCTAAGTCCATGATCATCCATCCACACATCAACACATCACGTGCATCAATAAGCAATCATCACATAATTACTTCTGAAATAACTTTTATTTCAAAAATATAATAATTATATTTTTAAAACTATTTAACTAAACAATTTAGCTAACATGGATAACATCTAAACAACTTTAGATAAATGTCATTCATCGTTGCTGCATAAATCCGCCAAAATTTACAGTTAATTAATTTAACAAGAATCACATTCTTAAATTAATTAACATGCATTAATTAGATGGTAGGAAATAACTAAAACAATTTTAGAATTCCCTTAAACTAATTAAACATTGGGTCAAACATCTGAAAATTAATTTACAGAGAGCTAAAACATTTTTAAAACTCTTAAAACTAATTTCAGACTTTTATGGAATTTTTTAAGAATTTTTTTGGTGTTTAAACAATTTAAAACAATTTAAAAACTAAAAAAAAAATTGGGAAAAAGGGCCGGTCGGATCCGGCACGGGCCGGATCTGATCGCGGCCCGCTAGGGACCCGCGGGGGTCCGCTCGCGACTTACCCGCGGGCGGACCCGCGCGCGACCCGCGCGCGGCCTGCGGGCGGCCCGCGCGGGGTCGCCCCCTCCGCTCGAACGAGGGGCGCACGGCTAGGGTGAAACCCTAGCCGCCGCCGCTCTCCAGCGGAGGGCGGCCCCGCCGGCCCCCGCGCCGCCTCCAGCGGCCGCGGACGGCGCCGCGGCGCTGGAGATCGCCTGCCACCGCCCCCAAGAACCCATAAAACCCCGGGAAAAACCCTAGAAATGCAGAAAACCTCCTTTTCTTGGACTGTCCAAGAAGTATGGCGGCGGCCTCTTGCAGGGGGTCGTGTGGCCTCTACAGAGGGCCAAACGACGCCACGATGGGTTCTTCTCGAAGCCCTTAGTACCAGGAACAACTTCCGTGTACCAAACGGGAAGTGCACATCCCATGTGCGACCCAAGAACGAGGTAAAAATTAGGGATTCATGCAGTACAGGAATCGACGAAAACACATGAAATGACATTCATACGACGCCGATTCCAACCGAGCCAGCAACCTGGCTCTGATACCACTGTAAGGAAACGCACAAGCGCAGCGGAAACGTGATTTCCACAGATAGATATCGTTGCCGGCAGTCGGATCGAACAAAAACCGTGAACCCGCGCACAGGAAGATCCGATCTTTACCTTTGCGGGGTTACGTAACTCCCGAATCCAGGGAGGAGGTGGCGCAGGAGGCGCAGGTGCTTCAAGCTGTTCAAGTGTCCGGCCTCTAGACGTATCCACGCGAGCTCTGGACGCAAACGGGATCTCCTCGTTCTCCACGCGTCTCCCGGATCTCAGCTCCACCATGTGCCGGAGAGAGGAGAGAGAGAGTGGGGGGCGCCCTAGGAGAGAGAGAGAAGAGGGGGGCGGCTAGGGTTAAGCCTGGAGCTTGGCCCAGGGTTTAACTCTCATCGTATATTTATAGACACCGCGGTTTTTCACAAAAACCCAGTCATTGTCTATAAAGAACACCTTGCCCAGTCTGCTCGGAACTCTTATGCGTGTGACCCTCTAGGCCCAACTGCTAGTCCAGTTTTCAGCCCATTAAGCTCAATAACTCTTTATTGACTTATGGTAATTAATTAACATCTCATATTAATTAATTACACAATCAATTATCGTCTCACGATAATTGACCGGGCTTCCAATCAAGTTGGGTGCCAAGCAACACCACTTGATCCTGGAAAGCATTGGGGTTCAGCAACCCATTCAAGGAACTATTTGTATCATCAGTTACCACGTGACAATAATCCTTCGCTCGTACAATGCTCCCGAGTGCACTTAGGGTATGGTCAACTGTCAAACCCTAAATTGCACACTCACTTGGTTTAGATGCCGCATAACTATATCAGAAAACTCCTTTTCTGATAAGTACTCTTGCCCTGGCCAGGGACTATCAGGCATCCTTCCGTAGAGCATTCACTCTCCTATTACCGAGAGCGAGCGATCCCATATTGACCACACAATCACCTTCGAAGGTATTTCGCTAGATCCGAACACTTAACTGATTAAGACCTCATGGCTAGAGATCTATAAGTCAAGGTCAAAACCCAGAAGTCCACCAACAAGGTGTCCTTGGTGTCTCAGGTCTAAGGACCAATCACGCCACTGTGACAATGAATCTAGCTGGTTGATAGTTAGGTAACATTACCATCCAGCGATTCATAACGGATCAGTTCAGTGAACTCATTCTCTAATGAGCACCTACAGATTCACCTTAGTGTCCCCACACAAGTGACTATGAGACCAGCCACCCTCATCATATGAGTAGGTGCAACCTGTACTAGCCTAACCGGATATCCGATGTCCTTCTCGGATATCCTCCGACTAGGAACAATTAAGAATATATGTTTAAGGATATTAATCTCATTGTTATGATCTCATCATAATTAATATCCATTGCGCATATTCATGGACTTCATAATGAAACGATAAACGAATTACACATAACGAATATAAAAGCCTTATTATTATTATCAAAGAACAAGATTGTACAAGTTATGATTGGCTTGAGGACATCCATAACTAACAGGTTGGAGATTGCCGGGAGTGGAGTTTCTTTTGCTTCCACTGTGAGAGTTTGAGTGCTGTGAGAGATCCATTTATTGCATTCAGTTTCCATTTTCTTTGTGTTGAAGAGCTCAATCCTTGGCATTTATTTCAGTTCACTCGAATTTTCTTTCTTCTATGTGAATAGCTAAGATCAGTAGTTCCTTAATTTGTTCTATGCAAATTGTTGAGAGATCGATCCATGGGGCAATTTGTTTCTATTTCTACTGTGTCTAGTTATATTAATTCAGTGGAATTTGCTTCTTACATATCTTCCTTGTTAATTTCATTTCTTCTTTCTTTTGGGAATAGTTGATTTGGGAGACTTTGATCCGATGCACCTGTTTAGTTCTTCGGTTTGCAGAGGGTGATCCCGTGTTCGAGCAGTGATAGATAGTTTAGCATGTGAGGGATTTGATTGATGCAATTTACAGAGTTAATCCTAATGCAGTGTGATTTTAGTTAAGAGTGTTTACTATAATGATTTCAAGTTAAAGTAGTTTAAATCAAGTTATATTCAGTCTCTCTGTGGATATGACCTGTGCTCACCATTTTACTAGTTCATATTTGCTATTTTAAATTTGTGAGTCAGTTTAGAGGAAGTGTGCATCTTGACTTGTGTGAGGAACTCTGGACAACAAAAATGCACAGTCAACTATGCCGCGCGTTCATCTTGGCGCCGTTGCCGGGGAGGCATTAGAGTTTGATTTAGATCTATTTTGATTTGATTTCATTTCTATTGGTTTTACATTGACTTGTTATTGGGCTTTCCTTTCAGATTTGTACAAGGAGAGGAACTTGGAGATTGGGCTTGACATTTGAAGCCTATTGGAGGAGCTTGCTGATTTTTTTTCCCTCTTGTTTTTAATTCAGTCTTTTAGATAGGGGAGTGTGAGAGAAGCTTGTAGTGAGGTTTTCATGTACTCTCTGTGCATGTACAGAGAGTTCCTTCTTGTTGGCATGTAATAATTAACCTTTTGGTGGTTTGAATTGTTTGGATTTAGTTTATATAGTACCACTTTATATTTTCTTAGCTTCATTTCATTTAATTCAAAAACTAAATAAAAATTAAAAAATCTAAAATCTAAAAAAAAATTTCCAAATCGCTCTTTCATGTTAGCCGTTTGTTTGTAAATAAAAATTTCATTTCTCAAGATTAGAATCTCATGTTTTAGGACATTCATCATCTTAATTGTCATTTTAATTGTCATATCTTTTCTTGCATTGAAGAGTGCGGGGGAAAGGTGAAGAGTGCGGGGGAAAGTAAGGTTTCTAACTCTTGTTTCATGCATTAGACTTAGCATTAAAAAATCCATTGTTCAAACTTGTTTGTTGCACTTCACATTTTTAAATGGGACTGCTTAAGGGCTTCACCCATTAAAATAAAAAATAAGGTGAGGGATTTCATCACCCTTTCCTTTGCCCAAAATCACAAAAAATTTCCACATTTTTGCATTTACCTCAGCTTTTAAAAAAAAAACCAGTAGACTTGGCCCTAGGGTTCATAATTAGATTTATCTTTTCTCAAATTCAAAACTTCTCTTTAAGTCTGGTGTCTAGGATTAGAGGTTAAAAAGCTTACGCTTAAGCGAGCTAGATGTTACTTAATTGGGTCCTTGCGAAAGCAAGGTGGACCTCCCTCTACTCCACCTCTTACCTGGCCGGTACAAGAAGAGTTAGAATTGGGTTTAAGCAAGTATAAATCTGATTTTGAGAAAAATAACATAAGTCCAAGGAACACTTAGTGGTTAGGTTAATTTGTTTTGAAAGTGTTTGTTTGTTTGTGTTTGTTCATAAATTCATAAAAATCAATAAAAATCTAAAAAAAAATCAAAAATCAAAAAAATAGAAGGCTTTTCATCTGTGCATGCTTGGTAGACGCTCCTAGAACATTCCCAGAACATAGATTTGGATCAACCTATAGCAGAGATTGAGAGATTCTTTCATATCATGGCCTATCAAGAACAAATTCAAGCTGTCCAAGGTTTCTACAAACCCTCCTATGATCCATATTCTAACGCATACAATCCTGGTTGGAGAAACCACCCGAACTTTTCTTGGAAAAATCAATCTAAACCAATTTCTCAGCCTTCTTTCAAGCAATCCATGTACGGTCAATCTTATTCCAATCAGAATCCGGGATTTGACCAATCTTCTTATTCCAGACATCCACAATTCCAAGGAAATCAAATTTTCAATCAATTTGCTCATACCAATTTTCAGCAATCTTCATACAATCAACCACCATCTTCTCAGCCCAATTGGGAAGATAAAATGAATCAACATCAAAACATGATGATGACTCTTTGTCAAACTGTGCAAGAACAACAAAATCAGAACCAAAATATTCAACAAAATTTGGATAGGATAGAGTATCAGATTGTTGATGTGTGTAGGAGGGAATTGGGTCAGTTACCAAGTCAAACTATAGCAAACCCAAGGAACAACCCTTCTGGATTTTATCAGAACCAGCAAAACCATCAAGTCCAGGGGTACATACCACATGTTAGACAAAATGCACCTCCACCATCAAACACACAACAAACTTTTATCCAGAACATTCCAGCACCACAAATTCAAAATCAATTTATACAACAGGACCATTCTCCTGCCCAAGCTCGGGGCCCCCAAGTGGAAAATATGAAAACAGTGTCTACTTTAAGTAGTGGAAACATCATAACAAATCCTCACTCACACATGTCAACATTGAATGAGGATAAAGAGAATGAAATTGAAACTAAAGAAGAGGTTGAAGAGAATGTTGAAAAATCCAAGGGAAAAGAGAAAATAACTGAAGAGCCTCTAGACACAATCAAAATAAATGAAGACCCAAATCATTACATTCCAAGAGTCCCTTTTCTTGAAGTTTTAAAGCCAAAATCTAAAAACAAACTAACTGGTAATGAAGAACTCTTGGAAGAATCTTGTGAGGAAAAAGCAGTAGACCACCCATGTGCTCTAGGGTTTGAGGGAGAGGAAGGACAACTTAGTTCCATGTTTCAGAATAATGATCTATCATTTCCATTAGAATGTTCTCCTAAGGTTGAGCTAAAACCACTCCCTGCTAATTTTAAATACATCTTTCTAGGAGAGAACAAGACTTGGCCCATCATAATTGCTAGTGATCTTGGGAAGGGCAGGAGAAGAAACTAATTGAAGTCTTGAAAATTCATCGAAATTTTTTCAAATGCAAGATAAGGTTTGGTTGTTTAATTCCAGGCTTCGTGTGTTTTCGGGAAAATTGAAGTCCCGATGGGATGGTCCTTACATTGTTGTCAGATCTTACGACAATGGTGCTGTCATTATTCTCGATCCTAAAACTGGACAATCATTCACTGTTAATGGGCAAAGGGTAAAGTATTTATTTGAAAGCCCACTTTTCTTAAAAATTGATTCTACCAAGCTACCTGAGCCAAACGAAGCCTAATTGCGTCCGGCTGAAGACGAAATAAACTTAGCGCCTCTTGGGAGGCAACCCAAGTGTACAGATTTCCTTCATCAGATAATTTTCTGTCTTATTTTCTTTTCCTGTAAATAAGTAGGGGGGAGAGGTAGAATAAGCATGCATTCATAGTCCTCATCCCAACCATTGCTTTATTTCTTTTTCTTTAGCTTGTATATATGTAAATAAACATTTCACAATGTTTCATTTTTTAAAAAAGGCGTGGCATTGCGCTACACAGACTATGTGTCTGATCTTTAACTATTAAAATTTTGTAGTTGTCAGACTCCTTTGCAAACATCCATGCTAGGTAGCCTCTAGTAAAGGATTACATGTACTTCTTGTCTACCTTATGTAAGGATTTATGGCAAGAAGTTTTCATACACACACTACACAGCCACTTAGACTAGCTGAACCCGAATGTTGCAAATCTGTTAAAGCTAGTAAGAGAGAGGCGATTGGTTTTTTCCCTTTCCCCTTAAGTGAATTGTGAAGGAAGTGAAGGCGTGTGATCAAGGAACCTGACTGTCCATCCTTCTTTTAAGAGGAAAAGAAAAAAAAAAGAAAAAAGTAAAAAACAAAAGCAAAAGCAAAAGAAAAATATATCCATGAAAAATGCCCCGGATTTGAGTAAAGTTGGACTCGCTACTCTTAAAAAGTGATGGGTTGTGCAGCATTGTGGATGAAAAAGAAAAAATTCTGAGTGCACAAAGTGCAAATAAAGGGGCAAAGTCCCCAACTCAGAGAAATAATCCTCAAGGAAGATGGACAGAATGGAATTGAGAGAAACAACCCAATCTGACTGAGCAATGATCTTATTCCACAATTCTTTTCTTCTCCCTCGAATTAATCTAATCTCAAATACTAGCCGAGGCAGAAGAGCTCCAGAAGGACTGAGGTGAACTCTTAAGTGTGCTATCACTCGTGCACTAATTTCTCGCCATAAGCCCTTACAATTAGGAAAGACATCTTTACATTAATTTTTTACATGATGGTTGTTTAACACGAGACATTGTATCTTCTAGTCCTATATTTGGAGTAATTTTCATTGCTAAGTGACTAGCAATTTTTAAGTAGGGGGGAGTGATAACTACAGAATTTTTTGTGTTAAAGTTCATGCATATAGTGAATTTTAGATATTCTTTGTCTATAAATAATGTGTATTTGATTTTAATTGTCATTTCAGCCATAAATAAAATTTTGAGCACTTTAGTTAAATTCTTGGGTTAGAATATACATGATAGATTTTCATTTAATAAGTCATTGATTTCGTGTCAAGTTGACTAATCAGATTTATTTTCTATTCACAAATACACTTTGAAAATTTTAAAATAAATACATTCTTGCTACAATAAATTTTTTTTGTAAATACTTTTTAGTAAATAGGTATTAGTTTATAAGTACATAAAATTTATAAATACTTAAATACCCACCCACTACAATCATACCACTTACCCCACCCCATCCCATTAAACAAATAAAGATTATTTTTAATTATCACACCCCACCCACACATGACACATCCCATTTAAACAAATTTTATTCCTTCCACCAGGTGGACGAAGGCAGAGGCAGCAGAAGCATCTGGAAGCAGATTTGGGGGCTTGCTACAGTGCGCTCAGGGCTGGAGATGGCGGGCTGCTGAAGCTGGGCTGGTGTTGGCTCTGATGTGCTGGAGGTGTGCTGCTAGCGGATCCTGGAGATGGAAAGGCGGATGGGGTTGTGCACTGCTAGGCGGTGTGGAGGACCTGTTGAGGCGGCACGGCTATGGCGGATGGGTACGATGCAGAGGGTGTGTGCGGATGTGACAGATGGGCCAGGGCTTGATGGTGCGAGCATGCGGTGCTGGTCCCCTGTGCAGATGGAGCTCTGGTCGTGCGAAGATGGTGCTGCTGGGCGGCAGGCATTTGAAGGTTGGCCGATTGTGCTGGCGTGCGCAGCAGTTGATGGCGGGAACAGCTACGGTGCGCAGCGGAGGCGTGTGCTGCTGTGGAGCTCAGGCAGATGGTGACTTGGCTGGTGTGGAAGCAGCACTGGAGGCAATGTGGACCAAGGTGGACCAGGCGGTGAGGAGCTCGTGCAGAGCTGGGTGCGGCGCGATGGTTTAGACCTGGGCGGCCAGCACCCAGGTATGCGATGCGGGCTTGGGGCACAGCGATCTGGAGGCGGATGAGGCTGTGGTGGAGCAGACCACGGGGCTGGCCAAAGTTGGTGCTGGTTCGTGTGGATCTGGTGCAGCGCAGCTATGGTGGCTGGCGACCCAGGCGATGTGTGGTGAGGCTGGAGCTCGTGTGCAATACTCGAGCGGAGCTCGGGTGGGAAGTAGAGGCGCGAAGATTCCATGGCGCCTATAAAGGGACGCCAAGGTCCTCAGTGCAGAGGGGTTCACTGGTTCGAATTTTCTTAGGAATTTTTAGTTTCCTTTTTCCTGTATTTTCTTCTCTGCATAGCTATGAGGGTTTGGGGGTTCGATTGGAAGGATTCTTAGCTTCCCTTTTTCCTGTATTTTTCCTTTTGGTAGAGCATAGGAGGGAGACGGGTTAGCCAATCATTTTTATAGAGATTTCTTCTGCCCTTTATTGTTTCAGCAGAACTGTGGGAGATTTGGAGAGTTCAGAATTGTTTACTTCCATTTCCTTGGTGTTGGTTCATCTATTTCTTCTGCGTTAGTTTCAATTCTTCTGTGCAATGCAAGCGATCCAGGGAGTTTATTTCATCACTACTGTGTTTTCTTCCGTTATGGCTACTGTGAATTGAAGGGAAGGAGGGGAATACAATTGTCAATTTGTTTTTCTTCCATTTCTACTGTTCGGCTGCAAGCGGAAGGTGATTGCAATTTGTGTTGGATTATTTTCTCTCTTCTGTTCATCTGGTTTTGTTCAGCATTCCGGGACTGGGTGATTTAGTTGTTGTTGTAGAGCTGATGGAAAGGAGGTCGACATCTGAAAGGTTCAAGTGCTATTTTCTTTTCTTCTTCTGTGTTTGATTTCTATTTGATTTCTGAGAGGATCAGAGTGTTCTTCTTGTCTCCTTCTAATTGTTCAACAATTTTTTGATATTTCAGCTGTGAGGTTTGAATTGAGTGTTTTCTTGTTCAAGGTTCGATTGGAGGGGAGAGAGACATAGTGGGCCATTTCAAATTTCTATAGAGCAGAGGCGGAGTTTGGATTGTTTAGTGTTATTTTAAGTTTTCTTCAATTCTGTAAGGGGTTGTGAGGAGTGTTCTTGCTGTTGGTTGGAGATTTGAGTTGTTCTGCATTTTTTTTTTCGGGTTTTAGATTGGAGAATTCCGAAGTTCAGTGACGTAAATTTCTTTAGAATTTTGTTCTTCCTTCTGTTCTTTTGCTTCCGGAGGTTGTTTGCATTTAATTTCCATGCTTAGAATAGTTTGATCTATTGGTGTTAATCTAGTTCTTCTAAATTTCTTTTGCTACAGTGAAAGATAGTTCGACTCTACGAGATGATTTTGAGGGTTTTGGTTTTGCAGTTCAGAGGGGTGAGAGCTATGAGAGTTGTTCAAATTGCTAAGAGTTCGGATTATTTTTGGGACTGTTTGTTTTGTTTCTCTAATCCTTTTCTTCTGTGTTCATCCGGAGAGCAGCTGGGATTGTGTTGGATTTGTGTTCTTCCATTTCTTCTGATCTGTCCTGTGAAGAACAGTGCCAAAATTGTTGCTACTGTGTTTTGTTGTTGGTTGGAGATTGCCGGGAGTGGAGTTTCTTTTGCTTCCACTGTGAGAGTTTGAGGACTGTGAGAGATCCATTTATTGCATTCAGTTTCCATTTTCTTTGTGTTGAAGGGCCCAATCCTTGGCATTTATTTCAGTTCACTCGAATTTTCTTTCTTCTATGTGAATAGCTAAGATCAGTAGTTCCTTAATTTGTTCTATGCAAATTGTTGAGAGATCGATCCATGGGAAATTTGTTTCTATTTCTGCTGTGTCTAGTTAGATTAATTCAGTGGAATTTGCTTCTTACATCTCTTCCTTGTTAATTCCATTTCTTCTTTCTTCTGTGAATAGTTGGTTTGGGAGACTTTGATCCGATGCACCTGTTTAGTTCTTCGGGTTGCAGAGGGTGATCCCGTGTTCGAGCAGTGATAGATAGTTTAGCATGTGAGGGATTTGATTGATGCAATTTACAGAGTTAATCTTAATGCAGTGTGATTTTAGTTAAGAGTGTTTGCTATAATGATTTCAAGTTAAAGTAGTTTAAATCAAGTTCTATTCGGCCTCTCTGTGGATATGACATGTGCCTACCATTTTACTAGTTCATATTTGCTATTTTAAATTTGTGAGTCAGTTTAGAGGAAGTGCGTATCTTGACTTGTGTGAGGAACTCTGGACAATGAAAATGCACAGTCAACTATGCCGCGCATTCACCTTACTCCTTCCCAAAAGATAAGACAAACGTTCTTTTTGAATGGCGCAACGACACAAAAAATCGTCCGACTGGAGCCCAAAAAGCTGGAAAATATCAAAAAGAAAGATGACCCTCAGTTCTGCTTATATCATCAGCTGGCAGGGCATGTTACAGGGGACTACTATATCCTCAAAGATCAAATTGAGTCCTTGATAAGAAAAGGAGAACTACAAGTGGGCGAGTACAGGGTGGACCTGCCGCGATCTCATGGGGCTCCAATGCAATAGAAAATAAAAGCACACGACAACTTGCACCGACCAATCTGGGGGCAGATGCATGCTATAATATACGAGCTAGAAAAGCATAAGAAATTCAAGATGCTCGATGCACAGATGAAGTTCGTGCACCCTGGGGGAACTTCAAGATCTTCGGCCCATCACAAGCAAGCAAGCAAGGACCAGCTTACCGAACATGAGTTACTCTAGGGACATGTGTTGGTCACGTATGTAATGTCCATAGATGTAAATGTTCATTCCAAAAAGAGAGAGAGAAAAAAATAAGAATGACAAAAAAAATAGTTACAAAAAAATGAGTAAAAAAATGACAAAAAAGTGAGGAGTAAAGGAAGCATCTTGCTGGGGTAGTCACACCGACCACCCAACATGAGACCCGATCTTTGAAGTGGTCTCGACTAGCTCTTTTAGGGCCACCTGAGGTATTATTGTCGATGACGAGCAGCAAAAAAAATAAAGAGGCCAACCATACCGCTAGTCAGACTATGGTTCTGAGATAAATAATACCTCATCAAAACTACATGTTTTCTGCAGGGCGATGATATGAGCCCACATGATCATATCGCACCGGGCTTTCACCGCTTATGTCCATATTCACGTATGGGTTTTCTTGCCGGATTTTGAGTGCATATACTTTTCCGGATCTTTAATAAAACTACCAAAGGATTTATCCTTATGCAACCATCATCTACATTTCAAAAAAAAAAAAAACTGACAAATTATCAATCATGTTTTCAAAACCCATATTTTAAAATTGGCAAGCTTGCCATTCATGATTTCAAAAGTAGCGTCTCGCCAATCATGTTATCAAAACAAAAAACTCATATTTTAAAACCTGCAAGCTTGTCCTCCATGATTTGAAAAGACTCATATTTTGAAAAGTGGCAATGCACCGATCATGTTTTCAAAACTCATATTTTAAAATTGGCAGACTTGCCATTCATAATTTTGAAAGAACTCATATTTCAAAAGTGGCGACTCGCCAATCATATTTTCAAAAGTCATGTTTTAAAATCGGCAAGCTTGTCACTCATGATTTAAAAAAAATCATCATCAAATTTCAAAAATGGCATCTCGCCAATCATGTTTTAAATGTCATATTTTAAAAGTGGCAATTTGCCAATCATGTTTCAAAAGCCATATTTCAAAATCGGCAATTTGTTAATCATGTTTCAAAAGCCATATTTCAAAATCGGCAACTTGCCAACCATGTTTCAAAAGCCATATTTCAAAGCCGGCAACTTGCCAACCATGTTTCAAAAGTCATATTTCAAAGCCGACAACTTGCCAACCATGTTTCAAAAGTCATATTTCAAAAGTGGTAATTTGCCAATCATATTGCAAAAGTCATATTTCAAAATTGACAATTTGCCAATCATGTTTTAAAATTCATATTTGTCAACCACGTGTTGAAGCCCATGTTTCAAAACTCTAACTTGTGCTTTCAAATTGGGTTCTTGTATCCACACATTTCAAAATCGGGCTTCTACACTCTTATGATTTTAAATCGGACTTTTACGTCCTCACAATTTCAAATCGGGCTTCTTCGCCCTCATATTTTCAAGTTGGGCATTTGTGCCTACATGTTTCAAAACCAGGCTTCCACGCCTCCATGATTTCAAACTGGGCCTTTGTGTCCACATCTTTCAAAATCGAGCTTCTATGCCCTCATGATTTCAAATCGGACTTTTACGTCCTCACAATTTCAAATCGGGCTTTTTCGCCCCTATGTTTCAAACTGGGCCTCTGTGCCCACAAATTTCAAAATCAGGCTTCCACGCCTTCATGGTTTTAAACTCATTTTTCAAATCAGCATTTGCCAACGATTAAAAAGAAAAGGTTTCTAACCTTATACCTCTAAGTAGATTGCCCCTGATTGTTGGCCACTCCAATTCATTGTAGGTCACCAATTCCAACACCAAGAGATGAAACAAGGCTGATGAAGTCGTTCGTGGGTCTTGAAGCTGATGACGTCAACATAACTAACGTCACCTGAATATGAAACCAGGCCAACGGAGTTGTTCGTGGGTCTTAAAGCTGATGATGTCAACACAACTGGCATCACCTGAATATGAAACCAGGCCAACAGAGTTGTTCGTGGGTCTTGAAGCTGATGACGTCAACACAACTGGCGTCACCTGAATATGAAACTAGACCAACGGAGTTATTTGTCGGTCTTGAAGCTGATGGCATCAACACAATTGGCGTCACCTGAATATGAAACCAGGCCAACAGAGTTATTCGTGGGTCTTGAAGCTGATGACGTCAACATAACTGGCGTTACCTGAATATGAAACCAGGCCAACAGA